>JARWMV010000238.1:1200000-1739275 GCA_030998015.1 Ceratorhiza oryzae-sativae
AAGATAGAGAGATCGGTCCAAGAGCAATCCGAAAACGACAAAACAAGAAATACAATGGGAAACAGCAAATTCACGAAACAAAGATAAGGATACTTTATTTAACACGGCTTTTATACCACCCATCTACACCTTGACCGTCGCCATTCTCATCACAAGCTTCCCCACCACCCCCCACTTGGCCGTCTTCGCCTTCCACCTCGCCTTTTCCACCGCCGCAATGGTCGCCACACTCGCCTCCCACTCGGCTCCAGTCTTCTTCGCTTGCATATATCGCTCGGCCTCTCGCTCAATCTGCAAAACAGTCAGGGGCACCAACATCTGCACTGTCTTGCTCGTGTTACTTAGCTTTGCACGGTCTTCAGCAGTCATGGAGTCAACGAAGTAGTCGACCACATACTGCAGCAACTCTACTTTCTCCCATGCGGGCTGTGTTTGCACGCTGTCAGTGAGAGGCTCACTCAAGAGGGTAAAACGTTCACCATGAGATCGAGTAGCGATAGGTCATCGTAGCGCACGCCATAGTGGGAGACAACAAGGCGCAGGGCATGGAAGTTGGCGTGGGCCCAATCTTCATGGCCTCTGGCGACGGAACGAGAAGCGTCCCGTTCGTTGGCCTAGGAATGGTGAGGGTAGGGAGGAATCAGAGGTGTAACCAGACCATAGGAGCGAGCACGGGCTGACCTGCTCAATGACCATGGCGAACAGACGCCATACGAACGGTCGCTGGTCGAACTCGATGCCACGGAAGGGAGCACTGAGCTTGATGAGGAGGTCGAAAGCGTGCATGATGATGATACGATAGTCTGAAGGTAAGTGCTTGTGCGATGATTGTAGAAGCAGCTGGAACTCTCTGAATGAGGGTAGACAGTAGGAAAGGATCGAAAGGTGGACCGGTGAGGGTTTTTATACCTCGGACGCTAGACCAGGCCAACAGATGGAGTGAGCAACAAAGACCTGCGCATTCAGTATGTGTGGGGAGAGATCACGTGCGGAATTGAGTTATTTGTGAATTGCAATGCAATGTCTTCGGAAAACTACAATTCATTGGGCCTTACGGTCTTTTGATTTGGCTTACAACAGGTGGAACGCTATTAATGAACACCCATAGAGGCGTCGTAATAACGCAATGAAAATGCAGCGTGGTCGCGATTTAGTTTGACACGATCAGCACTCGGAGTATTCGCACGAGAAACTAAACCGTACAAAGAGAGCTACAATATAGCGCGAGAGTGACAAGTGAGGAAACAAGACCCGAATCACCAACAACATGGAAATTACAAACAAGCCCAGCACAACCAAAATGAACCCAAAACCGAATAAGAATAGGAATAAAAACAAATCGATCACCGGTTCACAGCTTTCCAAGCAATCGCTGCTCCGCCTTCACAGTATGCACACTAGTATATAGATCCAGAGGGCAAATCGTATCCTTCTGGACAATCTCCACCTCTTTCCACGCGTTCTTCACGATTGGATCATCCATATCTATCGACGCCGTCCTGGACCCAGTCACGTCGTGTGATTCGAATTTGGGCCCGCTAATATCCAGTATCATCTCCACATCGACAATGTCCTTGAGTTGCATATATGCGGCCGAGACAGTCGAGTCGGGCTGTTTTGGTACAATGGAAGAGTGTGAAAGCGAGTCAAATGCGGTGCCTTCGCGGGATTCGATGCCGCTGAGAATCTCCAAGATTTGCTCCAACTCAGCCTCTGGGTTCACCGCGGGTTTGATGTCTTTGCACAGGTCCTCGAGCTGCGCCAGGCAGTCTTCGTCTGTCATTGAAATGTCGTTCGCATGATCGTTCTGAGCAGAGGGAGGAGTAGCAAGCAGTTTGGTGTCCATATGGACCGAATTCCCCTGGCTCGGGCTGGTCATCGGCACCAGGTCTTCGAAGTCGATGTCAGCAGTCTCTCCACAAAGCTGCTCCAGAATAGCTATGCAGTCTTGGTCATACATCTGCATATTGGGGTCAAGTTTGAGCCGCGTCGCGCTTGCCTCTCTGGTGCTCATGGTCGCGGATCCAGCCACGGGGACTATGGGAAAACTATTGTCGGGCGTAGGAAAAAGATTCCAATACATTCCAGCTGCACTCGATAAGTCTTCCGCCGATTCCTGATCCATTGTCACAGCGGGGTAGGCGTCCTGCGGTCCGCGCGTCGCAGACACGGTACTTGTCGACACCCACTGTGCATCAAGTGTTTGTAGGTGAGTGGCTTGTAGAGGGACGACGTCATTGGTGGACTCCAGCACAGTCAATGGAAAATCCACTGTATCGGGCATCCTCGGATGGGCCTCGCAGTTCATTTCAGCAGGGTTATCGCCGAAGCTCGTCAGGCTGAGGTCCAGGTGGTCGAGGATTTGTTGTACCTGCTCAGGTCTGAACTCAAGAGTCTGCTTGGGAGTCGTCGCTGAGGCCGCCGGTTCCGAATGTGCACCGAAAGGGACAGCGCTGGAGCTCCAACCAGAGTCATCCATAGCGAGAGTCCGATCAACAGCCCAAAGAGAGGTATCGACCACGCCACGAGCCAACAGGAAGTCCATCTCGGCCGCTGTAGCACCGACAGGCGCGGTTGGTTCCGAGTGGGCCAAGAATTCCAGAAACGTATGACTAGAAGCACTAAAAGCGTCGAATTGGCCGGCAAATACGTCACATTCGAGCTGGAGGTGCTTAGTTGGTCACGTAGCAATGTAAAGAACAAAGCCAAAAGACTCACCTTGGGCATAGTTTGGGTATCGACCTGGGCCGGAGCTGCAATATATTGGACGGGATATGGCACCAGAGTGGGTACGATAGACGGGGGTTCAGGTTGCGTCAAAACAGCACGGAGCTCCTCGGTAGGGTCTGGAGCAGAGCTTGCATCTGATTTAATTTCAGGCTGACCTGCAGCCGCAGAAACATTATCCTGAAACTGGGAAGATCAGTACGGTGGAAAAGTGGAGTAGGCATAACACATACCATGGGATCCAGGTTCGATTGGTGCCTTTGGATAACTTCGTCTTGATGGCCCTTTGGTACAAAATAGTCGGAGGCATAGTCGGCAAATTCGTGCGAAGACGGGGTAATCGATGGAGTGAGTGGAGCGGATGGAGTGGATGGAGTGGATGGGAGGGTGGAAGCCAAACCGGAACACGTGCTCGGAGAGGCGAGAATGGAGGATTTGGCAACATTGTCATAATAAGATGCGTCGTGCACATCGACGCTTGATTCGAGCAAGCCCGAGTCAACAGTTGCTAGATCCAAGCTGGAGTTGGAGCCGCGGCCGCCCGAATATTGTTTAGTTTGGTCGAGGTTTGACGGGTACTGCATTAGTGTCAGTGTATGCATGCATAGCAAATCGAATCAAGCTAAGCTCACCTCGATACCTGACCCGGGCTTGCCCTCGGGTGAATCAACATGACTGAATGGCTTTCCACCACTCGAGAGGGGCATAGGTACTGGTGATTTATCATTTGATGGAGTAGGAGGGGAATCAGGGATGCTCGAAACCGGAGTGAGAATATCAGTTAACGTTAAGGTTACTTTATTTGACAGGTTAGCCATGCTACTAGCAGTCGGAAGTGAGGAGGGTGCCCCAGAATCGGCGGGCTGAGAGGCCTGACGGCCAAACGAGGGGTCGGCTTCAGACGTGTGACTATCGTCACTGTCGTTGGGGAAGATGTTGCTTTGCGCACTTGCTTCAGACGAGTGTGGCGAAAGAAGGCCGAGGTGCGCCGCCGAGAGAATATCAGGGTATGGTATAGAGGAGGGCGGAGCATGAGCTGCCAGAGATAGGGTTCGTTTCGATGCTCGCTCCATCATCTCATCTCGTTCGCGCATCCACCGTTCAAGCTGCATACGCATCGGCTTCCGCCGCGGATATGTGGGCTGTAAATTGTCCGTCAGTCGTGTGAGGCGTGTCGAGGCAACATAAATTAGGACCTGCCTGTATCATTTCATGCCCATGGTTTCTCTTGGTCTCGATCGCCCCGCGAGTAGCTGCATCGACGATGAGCGAGTAGTACACAAGAAGGGGGACGCCACAGAGAAGAGCGTGCACCGACGTCTGGACGAGGATTGTCAGCGCTGCGCTCGTTCCGTGAAGGCTGACACAACTCACCAAGCCAGGTCCAAATGTAAGGAGACAAAAGACAAAGATAGGGGGGCGCGTGATGCAAAACAAGTCGATTAACCGCGCAATCGACGCACAGACTTGGATACATGCGGTGATGAGTTCGCTAAAGACGCGACTCAAACCAGCAGATAGGGGGTGAGAATGCTGCATTGCTTCAGGGGGGACGGTACCGAGGCAACGTTGGACTGGACCATGTGTTAGCTGCCGGTGCAATGACGAGCAGAATGTCCACTTACTAGCTAGCGCGGATAGACTGCCGTCGATACAAGCCGGTTGGACGACGTCTAGGGGGTGGCGAATGAAACAAGACACACGTTCGGCGCCGGCTAGATCGGCACAGACGGAGGCGACGATGTTGGAGTGGCTGTCGAGCTTGATTTAGTGGGCGCCACGGGTGATGGGATAGAACATACCACAAGACAGGGGCATCGACAGAAACGATCACGTCGAGTGACAGGATGAGCGTGACGAGGAGGAGAAGCGTGACGATGAACGACACGGCGGACGTGACAGGCAGTAAGGCAAGCGACGAGTGCGTCGTGACGAGAGAGGGACCGTGATGGTTGAGAGCAAGTCACAAGTAGTGACCTCGGCCTTAAATAGGAGAGGCTTAGCTAAGGCCAGGGAGAAAGACATTAGACTGTCAATGACCACTTGGTTGCATAAGATAGCAGCTGGACCTGGGCCGTAGGTAGAGCCAAGATACATGGAGGGACGGTTGAATATGACGTCCTATTCTTCAGATCTATGGAATGGAACCTCTAACTTTTGGTTGTTGCCCGAAACTCTAGACAAGCGCGCGTAAACGACTAGGTCGTATCATATTATTGGCAAGTGTGAAACAAAACGATAAAAAATATTTACTGTAAGCCATCAACGAATCGAAACCATACACCAAGTCCGATAACCTCAAAATCAATGAATCTATCTACCGGCTTGAGATCAGACACCTCGCGCCAAGAACGCGCTCAAGCTTTCCCAGCCGCCTCCAACGCGGCAAATGACTCGCCTCGACTGTTGAACTCCGTCCAAGGACCCTCTCGGTGCACTCTTCTCCACAACCACAAGCTTGCATGTTAACACCTTGCGACCCATCGCATTCTCAAACGCATACTGCGCGCTCGATTCAGGCCCTTGCTGTCCGCTTGGAATGGGCGTGACTCGGGTGATGTTGTACCCGTGCACCATTGAATTGACCACTCGGGCTAATTCAACATCGAGGGCGTCCTTGGCATTGGGGCTATATGCCAATTGGTCGGTCGACGCAGCCGCGAGTGAAGTTGTAATCTTCTCCAGCGACGTGCGACGACCAGAAGTTTCCCCTATGCTCGCACGAGACGAAGGCCGCGATTGGGGCCGACTCGTAGTAGGCATTGGTGTGGCCCCACGGTAGCTCGATGGAGGGGCACGTGGGCGGCCCAAAGGGCGTGTAGGAGTAGTCGGGCCTATGGTGTTGAAAGGCGATTGACCTGTCGAGCCGATGGGGGAGGCAACCGCTGACAAGAATGCCGTGGATAACGCAGAGGGACTAGTCGAACCGTCTGGGAAATAAGAGGATGCTGAAGCAGAGGGAGAAGTCGGACGACTGGATCGGAATGCGGGTGCGGGAATACGAGATTGGCTCGCACGGCGTGCCTTGGGCGGGGTAAGCAAGCTGATATTTTCAGGGCTGTCGGTTTGGATAGTTAGTGTGCCTTGAAGTGAGGGGGGTCCATGAATTGGAGTAGCAAGAGTTCGTTGAAGTGAGGGTGGGCCAATGTCAATTTCTATTGGCCCAGGAATTTGGCTCGGTGACTGTGGTCGCTTCCTCACACCACCGCCCGGCGTCTGTGGCCGAGAAGCAGAACGTTGCAAACCCTTTGGCATTCCATTATCCCCCGGGCGTGCAGGTGTCATTCGCCCCGACATGGAAGACTGTCGACCAGATACGGAATGACCGCGAGTATGCCCCTGAAGGGATGGACGGGAAGGACTGGGCTTGACTGTAGGGTAGGTGTCTTCTACAGGTTTGGTTGATATGTTCCAGCGCGGCTTGGATGGCACGGACGACGAGCCCCGGGATAGGTTCAACGAAGATGAAGTATGAGCCGATGTGGAAAATATCGATTGAGCGGCTGGGCGAGGCCCTGATGGTGACATGACTCTCCGGTTTACCGGCGATGTGGTGCGTGGCACAGCAGGGGGTGGCATGGTCGACTGTTTCAAAGTGTTCTTGTCCTTTTCCTTTCGATTTGGGGTTCTAAATCCAGATGTCATACGTGAAGCCAATTTGCGAAATGGCGATAACGACTGGCTCAGAGTAGACATTGAGACAGATTCAGAAGTCGAAAGGGTGGTGGATTGGGATTCTGGGCGTGAAGAGGCCGTTGTACGAGAACGTACTGACCCTGCTTCGCTCGGATCTGGGTCTGGGGGCCGTTTGAGTGCTTCGATCTCACGATCTGTACGTGCGATGCGTTCACGGATAGACTTCCAACGCGCCGAAAGTTCCGTATGTCGCCGCAGGACCTCTCCATTCTTGATATCGCGGCTGTGATGGTCTTGTCGATGGACGCCATAGCTTGAGTGCTCGATTGCATATAATACCTATAACCAGCAGATTAGCAAGATACGATCGGATTGTATTAGACACTTGCTTTTTCACTCGCTCATAGTGATCAACTACTTCTGTAAAATTCGCCATGGCCTCGAGAGCCTTGGAAGATGCCCCCTCGCTCCCCGCAACCCGCAAGAATTTGCCGCGTCGCCAGATGTATTCCTAGAAGCCTATAAGGTGCAAGTTTGCGATGTTTAAAATTGACCCACTGGCACGCCTCTACTGCTTTGTCCAACGAATCCATCATGCCGGCGGCCTGAGACCAAATTAGCAGCTGAGCAGAAGCTTGCTGACTTGACGAACACACCTGATCGACAGCAGTACGGAATCTAACCAGCAGTTGATCTTCCTGAAGTTCAGACCGCAGTCTAGCCACATCAGATTGGATGTTCTGCCATTCAGATAACAATGCTGCATGTTTCCTCAAGATGGGCTCGTGCTCGGTCATCTGGGTGGTTTGTCCTTCCGTTGGCGCCTTGACAGCTTCCATCACCGGTGCCATCGCTTTGTTGACTTCTTCTAGACTTGATCCAACAGATATAATTGTCTCCATAAGCCCAGCAAGGGCTCGCTCGATGGCCAACGAGGCGTCTCCAGAGCTCACGGAGTCATCGACATGCCGCAGCTCCTGAATCTCTTGAGTAATGGAATATAAACACAGCTCGTAGACCACGGCGCAATGAGCGCGTACTCACCGAACAGACGTGTTTGGATGTCCGCCACCGAGTACGAGAGCTCTGTTATCCTAGCAGATGCCGCAAGCATCGAAAGTTCCCTAAACGAAAATTGAGCTTAGCGCTGGAGAAAAGGATTAGACATACATCGGGGTGTCCTCGTCCATCGCTTCGTCTTCGTTGACCGGAAGCGCACGTGTGATGGTGACGTCTGCAGGCGCGGTGAGCGATGAATGATGAAAAGACAAGTGACATACCCTCCATCTCGGACGCACTGTCCGAGTCCATCTCTGACATTTTTAACGCAGGATCCGTCGAGGATGACGTGTCCTGGCCAGTGGCCGCGGGTGTGTCTGCGGACTCGGTGAACGCACACAACAAGGACGAGTTGAGGTTGGCTCCGTGGTCCCGGCGCCTATTCAGCCACGTCCCGCCTGCCACGTTCCCGTTTCAGCTGTCCTCAGCAATGAGCCCAATCCGCTGCCTTGATTGCCTCTTTCCATGCCGCAAAGATTCAATATGGTTGCTACAGCTCCCGGTATCCTATCACAATCCGATGGGGCCAATCACACAACACACTCTACCCCGACAAGCACTTGAGAAAGCGCCCCATGCCTGTTCCGGACTTCGGCACTGTCACACCTCTGCGGTTGTGGGTCGTAGAATATCCGCCCCCCCCCCGTATGATCTCCCCACCGTGGGCTGGAGCGTGAGAGCACAAAACTGAGCACCTCAGCCGGCGCACTCGGGTTTTCCGGCGCTTAGGCTAAGCTATCACATGGCTCGACTTCACAAGTCGACCAACATAGAATCGAGTAGCGTAGATATAGCTGGATGGTTTTATGGAGGTGATACGAAGAAGACAAAAGTGCATATCTTGCTTGGATTTGGGGCTATGGTTCGCACAATTGTGTGAGATGAACAGCATCACGAACCGGGAACATCCAAAGATGTAACATTGGTACTTGATTCAAGCACATATTAATATGTGAATGGTGTGTCTTGCGATAATCATCTGGACTATGCGAGGCGCAGGGCATGATCAACGCTGAAATTCGTGCCTGACTGTGTCTATTTGACAAAGCGAGTCGTTCTTGCAGTTAAACACTAAGCACGGGTTCTAGCACCGTCTACTAAGCAGGATCAATGACGACTTCCCTCAGCAAAAATTAGCAGATCCCACTCGTGGCAGCTTGGTTGGTCCTTTCTCCCAGGTCGCTCTCAACCCGGACATCCACTACATCTTTCAACCTTTTACAAGCAAGTTGCTACCTAGCAGAATGTACAAGTTTTCTGGTTATATTTGCGTCGTTATAGTTCGGAAGCAGCATCTGTAGTGAGCCACGCTGTGGGGAGGCTACCTTCCAGAGCCCCCCCCCCTTTCGTAAGATGGTTTTCTGTACACAGAACGCACGAGCCGGGCACAGAGAAAGAGGTTGCACGGATTAACGACACCAATCAGCTTCCTCTGCTGCTTTGTTCATCCCAAACTATTTTGCAAGCCGTAGCCTCGAACCCCATCCATCAATGCGCTGTTCTAATCCGGCTTGCTTTCCCGTTGTGGCCATTAGACTAGTTAGAAAACATGCGATAATCAATCCAACCGTAAATACGTAGGCGCGTGTGCGAGAGTACTCGGGAGTTGCCGTATCAAGTAGACAAAGCATACATTTATACTTGGACCAAAACCGCATTCTGATAATCGGTATAGCCCTTTGTGGACTCCAGCCCTGGAGTATACCATGTGCTGTTATCAGAATCTGTAAGCTCCAAATTATGGAGAATCCGACGAGGAAGGTCAGGCTAAGAAAGCGAAGTTAGTTCCCTGATCGTACAGAAAAGATGAACCTACTCACGTTTGCGATGAACGGCCTTCCCATGACGATGGCAGCATTTGCCAGCTTCTTGGCGGTTTCTTTTGCAGAATCAGCGGTATAACCACCCGCGGTGAGGTAGGGGCGAGGAGCCCAGAGCTGGTAGGCAAACTCGTTTGAGGGCTAGGGTCGTCGATAAGCCGGATGTTCAGGCAGTTCACGATGAACGTTGCAACTCACTATTTGACCATCCGCTAGAGCTTCGATGGGGACAGTGGCAGAAGATTCAATACCAGGCTCTATCATGTGGATATATGCGAGCTCTGGATGGCGTTTTCCTAGCTCCGAGATGATATAGCTATAAGTAGGGACCGGATCGGTCATTCCCATCCCTATCCCAAGAAAATGTCATTTGCCGCTTTAGTGCAATTCCGGGTTCAACTTGCCTTGGCCTTTACTCCAAGGTGAGAACCGAATCCCAACCCGCTTCTCATCGACAGTTTTAACAATGGCCTCCGTTAGCTCGAGCACATAGCGTGCTCTATTTTCAATCGAGCCACCATACTTGTCTGTGCGCTTATTGACAGTATCTTGAATAAACTGTTCTGTAAGACCACCGCTGCAGTTATTTGTTAGCGTAAAGCCGCAATGTATGACTGTTGGCTTACTTGCAAGCATGAATCTCAACTCCATCAAACCCAGCGACATGAACGGCGGCATAGGCTACCTTGGCATAGTTTGTAATATACCGTTTGATGTCATCCTCAGTCATCTCCATAGGTACCTCGGAGCGGCCCTTGAGTGGAGTAGGTGAAGAAGAAACATAAGGATGACCCTCTGAACGAAGGACGTTGGGATATGCCACCCGGCCAAGGGAGCAAAGTTGCAGGAAAATGTACGAGTTGTTACTATGTACCGCATCGGCAACCTATCGCTCACTTATCAGAGACTATTCTTGGGGCTGGGTCGAATTCTTTTGAGCCCACGTACCTTCTTCCATACTGCAATCTGCGCCTCGGTGTGTGCCCCCGGGAAGTTAGGAAATCCTCCAGCCTCTTCTGACACTGTGACAGCCTCTGTGATGATAAAACTGCCTGGTACTGTAGAGCGCTGTTTGTAGTACTCGACCGTCGCGTCTCCGATTTGGTAGGAGCTATCGGACCTGAGACGAGTCATAGGAGCCATGACAATGCGATGACCGAGAGTCATGTCTCCAATGCGAAGGGGGGTGAAGAGAGGGGAGGAATCGTTGAACATTGAGATAATTCGGATGATTGAGAGGTATTGCAGGATTTTCGATATTGCACGAGTGGTACTGAGAGCTCAGCCAGAAGGCACCATTTTATATTAATAGGATCGTCGTACGCTGACTACGCATATATGCGGTTGACACACACACATTTACAGGCCCTACGGAAAAGCATGCCCGGTCAGATACAAAGATGCTGCGATACAGTCAGCACATATCATCACTTGCTGTCTAACGCGGTAATTACGCAAACCCGTTCGTATTTGAAATTTCGGACATCATGATCCTTACTGATAAGGACGGTCAGTGGTTGTCTAAGCGCTACATCTATACCGCTCAGTTTGTTTATTTGAATCAAATTTGTCAATGTAGGCAGGAGATTCCTCGTTTGAATCACCCAAGTCAGAATAATTTGCATATATACTAGTGAGTTGAAATATATTTGTGGACGATTTGGACATCTTACAACAAAAGCGGCACATATATGAAAATACCCTGGTGCTGGTATCCCTGTTGCTTCCAAGGCGTCGAAAAAGGTCTTTGGAGGTGTCAGAGGACACGAATGTCGCTTGCCAAGAGCAAATGAGTAGATAAGGTCACGTGGTTCTAGCCAGGTCCATCGTCGGATCAACGATCCTTCAATCCTGCTTCCGGTCATCAACGAAAGCAATTTGTGAATCGACCGCCAACTCGCAACCAAAATGGTATGGATGACCTATGTAATTTCATGTTTTGGTGTACTTACGCGCAGAAAAGACCAAGCGCACGAGAAAGGTTGGCGTGACCGGAAAGTACGGAACGGTGCGTGCCCTTCTATTCGCAAGAAAGACAAAATATTGAGGCGTAGTTCATAGCGCTATGGTGCTTCCCTACGAAAACAAGTCAAAAAGGTGATTCGTGGATGGATTGTAACTTGGATATTCCTAATCGGTTTATTGCGCCTTAGATGGAGGTTACCCAACACGCCCGATACACCTGTACCTTCTGTGGCAAGGTAGATACGAGACATCTTTCTCATTACTCAAGAAGAAAAATTTAACAGATGTGCTCTTAGGATACCGTTAAACGTACCGCCGTAGGAATTTGGAAGTGCCGCGCATGCAAAAAGGTCATCGCGGGTGGTGCATGGACCGTCTCTACCACGGCGGCAGCTACTGTTCGCAGGTACGTCTGTCT
This sequence comes from Ceratorhiza oryzae-sativae, assembly GCA_030998015.1. NCBI lineage: Eukaryota > Fungi > Basidiomycota > Agaricomycetes > Cantharellales > Ceratobasidiaceae > Ceratorhiza > Ceratorhiza oryzae-sativae. The sequence goes on from JARWMV010000238.1 coordinate 1,211,626, forward strand.
TATGTCGACATATCATCATTCTACATCTATTACTATCCTAAATTCACTCTATCATTCAATAAACCTATGTGCTGGAGCTAATGTGATCTTACATTTTTCTAGCACCGTCCGTCGGTTGCGTGAAATGACCGAAGCATAAGCATATATAGGGAGCCCAGTGCGGAGCTTTCTTCTGTTGTGCTTGCGCGTGCTGCGTTAGTTTTGACATTTATGCTTCAATACATTCATCATCGCTATGCACCATGAATTTCCTAAATTTCCTTATATCTAAGACCAAAATTTGAGACCAATACCTAATGGCTACATGCTCAGTGTTTCCCAGAGCTGGTGCTAGAATTTAGGACGGATTTGGCTCCCAGAGGCTCTGGACAGGAACTCCTCGAATAGTTAACGGGCGCTTATATCCGAAGATCAATACTCTACCACCATGGCCTCTGAACTAAAGCCTTCGAAACTAGGGACGAAATCATAGCAAGTGGTATTTCTTAGCCGAGCATAAATCCAAATCCTAACCAAGAACTATTAGCTGGGATCAGGTCTACAATACCGAAGTTGAGAATTTTGAGACCGATGGTGATGAAGGAGAGATATGGTGGGTAGCTGTTGTGGGACGAATTCGGGTGTTATGGCTATAGGATATTATAGGTTTGGCGAAGAGACGGTCGAAAAAATGGTTCGTCAGCGATGCAATAGCAGCATATATGTTTGCTCTTAAATGCAGTTTTCAGCTCGAATGGACTCTTAACAACGTACCTCCAGTCAGTAGCCCCTCTATACTAGACATCGGAACTGGGAACGGAATCATGGCTGTTACCCTGGCGGAAAACGGATATGATACGACTCGTATCGTTGGAATTGATTACAGGTTAGCAGTATCGTGTTCGTGCCAAATTACAGAAAAACAAACAGCCTCTAGCGAACCGTCGATCAAGTTGGCCAAGTCTGTAGCGGTGGCACGAGGTTATCCCGGAATCCGATACATCACCACGGATTTTATCAACCAGGTGGCACCGAGAGTCGATGAAGACTGTGCTGATAACAAGTGGGATCTGCTGTGAGTTTATGCCCTCACTTCGTCTGCGTTGTTCCCTAATTGCCGTATTTGGTAGCTCGATAAAGGCACATATGATGCCATTGCTCTGGCTGAGAAAAATGAAGACGGAACCAGTCTGGTCTCCAAATATCCCTCCAGAGTTGCTGAGGCACTCAAAGCTGGAGGCTTATTCTTGATCACATGTAAGGGTGTGAAATATATAGAGGTTGCACTTATTAAAAATTTTCGCCTTGATTAGCTTGTAATTTTACGGAAGATGAGCTCAAAGCAGCCTTTGGAGCCCCCGAGCTTGGCCTACAATATCAGTAAGCAAAGAACTGGGATACAGGCACAGATACTTATTCGCATTCAGTTCACGCATACAACACCCCACATTTACATTTGGCGGTCGGTCTGGAAGCATTTGTTCCTCTATGGCATTCAAAAGGGTATGAGAGTACATGTGACTATGAATCATCTTCTGAAAATGTTTCTCGTTGTAACGCGTCCTTGGCTACGCCTAGACCCCAAACCAGTAGTTCATGTGCTCGCTTCGTGCGGGCCCCAAAGTCTTCCTCTGAGAGTAGTGTTTCTAAGAAATACACAATCCCTTTGCACATGACAGGTATACGCAAAGCTTTGGATGTAATTTCTTCGATAGCTGCTCGGTTTCGGGACTGGGGAACAGATGAATCAGAAGATCGAGCATCGAGCAAAGGAGAATTAGACTGTGAGGTGAGAATCATTTGGAGGAATAGTAATTTGAGGAATTGCTTTGATCGAGGTTGAAGTGCTAAGAATTCAACGGGCTAGAATCTTCATTAGCATACGTTGTGGCGATAATGCAACTAAATACCTTGAATATTGTTAAAGTCATGGAACCCCGAGCAAGCAACCACGCATATGTTTTGGCATAATTGATGATGGTCGAATCCGAAATGTCGTCCCCATTCTTATCGAAATCCCGAGAGATCGCAGCACCCCCAACTTGGGATTCACCCAGCGAGCGTAGAAAGTCCCAGAGACAGTATTGCAGAGTAATCCGATGCGAATGGGATTTTTGGCAAAGGTGTTGTGTGACAAGCGTGTAGAATGGGTTGTATGCCCGCTCCTGCGTGGCCAAACTGATCAATACACTGAATTTGGCAGGTAACCATATTGCATACATTTCCACAGCAGTGAAGGACCACTCGGATGATTTCTCTCTGCTGAGATTCCCGGAGATCAAGTTGTGTCAAACGTTCGCAGGCGTCTACGTAGTCCTAAATCAAAACGTCAACCTATTCAAAGGTTCACAGACGAGACACTTACATCACTGCTGACGAGCACGACAAATATATTTCGCCGAATCTCAGTATTCATGCCATGCTGTCGTGCCAGTTGAACCAGCTGATCGGCCACCGTCGCTTTAGTCTCGGCTGCCACCTCTTTGCTCTTTGGCGCTGCTTTAGTCTCTTTCTTCTCGACCAAAGGATCGCCCGCCCAAGCTGCTCCTACAAGCCACCATTTGCCCCGTTTATCAGACGAGTGGAGGTCTTCCAAAGAAACCCGCAACGGCTCATGGGACATGACTGCTCAAATGAGGTCATCATGAGATACGTATAGACGGGAGGAAACGGCTACTTGCCATGTCGCTTTTTGTTAATTCCGCCCAGATACTTTTTCATCCGTTCAATCGCTGCAGAAGCCACATTCTGACCAGTACCGGTCGCGCGTTTGGCGTCTTTTAGTTTGTTGTTCTTCAAGTTAACAAGCGTTTCCACTAAGAATCGGAATCGAGAGCTAAAAATAAATTTCCCATTAGGGAATCCTAGAGGGAGAGTTCTTTTCATGCTCACCTGAGCTCATTGGCATTCTTGCCTCGCATCTTGTCCTGCACAAGTTGAATAATGTCTTTCAGTGCAAGTGGATCATCTTGCCGCATTTGGTGTCCGGAATCTAGGGGTCTCATTAACATTTTATTTACGATAGTGTATGAAGAAGCTCACTTTTGACCACCTTGAGTAACAACTCAACATCGTGCTCCAAAAACTCCGAATCAAGCAACGCTCGTATTAAGTCGTATATAAGTACGCATGAGATCACCTGAAAGTTGTACAACTCTGAGAGAAGCACGAGCAGGTTGGATGATTCCTTGGTGCCAGTCGGAACCGAATCGTCCTCCCTGGATACAGCTTCAGAAGATTTGAGACCATCGGAACGAAGCAATTTCCAATGTGTTTCGTAGGAAGACACGGCTTGTTCCACAAAATATGCCGCTATTTTGTTGGCTGATTAGGGGCTCATCTGGTTAAATATAAGGAGGAAACATACCAAATTCAATACCAATGATCTTGTGTATCGCAGCAACAAATGCAGCATGCAGAATTACAAACGTGTCCAATAGATTTGCGGATGATGAAATGGAGTCGAGTAGTATGCTCGTCAATGCCTGTGTAACATCTGTCTCGGTTTTACTAGAGCACTCGGAGGAAATTTTTAACATCTGTACTCACCGTTTCGAGGATTTGACCTATATAACGCTTCGACTTCTGTCACAATTCCTTCGATGTTTTGTTCGCCTAGTCTGGGTGTTCGAATTCAGGCATCAGACACAAGGCAAACGAACAGGACCAAAAAATCTCACCGATTTAGTAATCCCTTTAGTTGGCGGGTGAGCTTTGTTTGCTCGGGAGTTTGACCAGGGGCAGCTACGTCGCTCGATGATGCCTTTTGACGAAGATGTGGAGGAGCGTATGCGCCTATGAACCTTTGTCGGAATCAAAAACGCAAGGCATACATGGGTGGCTCTCACCAGCGCATTTTGCTGGTGCCTCTGTAGCCTCTGGTTCAGAGTCATGCTGTTTGAGTATTGGGATATCCTCTTGGTCACTCGAGCCATCGGATGAGCCATTGCCAGGGTCTGTATGTTCCAAATCATCTTCTTCTGGCTAGGCAAACTCAGCTGAAGTACCGGGTTTGCACAAATAGCGTACCTCTTCCTCTCCATCCCCACTTTCGCCCTCGGATTCTTCCTCTTCACTTTCTCCGCTTCCTTCAAACCCATCCTCCTCCCCCTCACCAAACATGTCAATCTCCTCCTCAAGTCGATCCAAATCCAGCATGATATCTAGTACTTTCGATCAATACTTACCTCGTCGCCAAACACAGATCCCACACTCACCGTCCAGACCATCACCGCCGAACGCTCCTCCGTATGCGTCCTTTCCTTTCCCCTTTTTCTTCTTCTTCTTAAGTCTAAGTTTGGCTTCGAGCCACGCAATCTCGTCATCCTCGATATCTTTGGCCCTTTTTGGTTTGGCCAGAGCGAGATCATCCAGTGATGTGGATTTCGACTTTGGTTTCGAGGATTTGGCCAGTGCTAGAGCAGGTTTTACAGAGCCCGATTGAGAAAGGCCAGGAAGAGTCGGTTTGGGTGGTACTGAGGGAGTGGCTTTCGAAGAGGCGGCAGGTAAGACTTTGGATTTGGGACGAACGAGAGAGACAGGTGCGGTCGTCTCGTCCTGCAATTTCGGTCGCTTTGGAGGTCGACCATCTCCCACTACAGCCCCACCAAGCCGTTTCTTTCCCCTGTCCTCTTCTTCTCTCTGTCTCGAGAAGAATTGGGCCTTTCGGCTCTTGGCCTCTTCCCGCTTTGACTTTCTCGCACTCCGTCGATCAACAGTACGACGTCGAGAGGTCGAAGCACCCGACGCTGTATCTTCATCTAACTCGTGCACAAAATTTTAATCAAACCTGAAAAAAAAAACACTGTACATCAAACTCACCCCGTGCATTCACCTGATCCAACAAGGCTTGCGGCAATCTCGTCCGCTTGTCCTGATACTTTGGTTTCGCCATTGGCCAAAAGATGGCAGTTAAAATTAGAGGTACCGATCATCACGTGAAGCGCCACACCCGCACCGACGTTCAGGCGAAAACAAAATCCATTTACAAATCAAAATGTCTAATTACATCATATCAGTATCTTCAGAAAGCAACTGGTCAACGTCTTGTTCGTCGTCTTCGCCTTGAGTGGCGGCTTCATCATCTTCGTCTGCGGTGACAACCTCATGGTCGTGCTCGCTCTCCCCATCTATCTCACCCCCATCTCCAACTTCTTCATCGTCGTCCTCATCGTCGTCCTCACTCTCCTCAAACATCAACGACACGAACTCGTCTCCAAGCTTTTGACCTGTTGCAGCCTTTTGCTCTTCCCCCTGTTCCCCCTGTGTTTCTGCCTGCTCTCCCTTGACTCTGGCCAGATCCGCCTCTGCAGCAGCAGCGGCCATCTTGCCTTTGCTCGCCCGAATCACATGCGGAAGCTTACATCCCTTTGTCCGACACACGCCGTGCTCTGCAAAGTCCGGGCACTCCCTCACATGGTTTTTGGGGCACTCGACACCCTTTTCGCAGTACCCCAGCACCGCAAAGTCGCGACACACTCCGGTCTTGACATTATCTGGACCGAGAAACACGTGCGGGTAGGGACACGCGCTCCCAAGTCTGCATCGACCCGCATTCTGGAAATGAACACACAGCGGCATGCGTTGGGGCGTCGAGTCGTGCGAAAGGGGGCAGGTGAGAGCTGTATTGGGGCAGTCTTTGGTGACAAACCGAGGACAGATGGCGGTTTTATTGGGGTCGTGTTGGTAGGGGCATGTGTTGCCGTTTTGACATATTCCTGTGGAACAGGGGAGTGTAAAGTTGGAATACGAGGAGGCATGAAATTGGACTGGGGCGCACCTGTTCGTGTCCAGAATCGACACGGTTTATCAACTACCTTGCGCTTGATAGGCAGTTTACTTTTTCCGAATGCACCGCGTTGATTACTGTGGGAGGTCAAAACAGGCGGTTGGACAACAAAGAGATGAAAACCGCACCGATGGGATTGAACGTTTGCCAATGTAGCAGACAGCTTGGCCAACCTGGCGCGTTTGGCGGCCAATACTGCTGGTGGAGGCGGGGGCGGTTTCGATTTTCCGATTCGATTCGCTGCGACTAGCTTGTTCTTGCCGGCGTGAACGAGTTGCTGGGTTTGTGTCGGAGGTGTGGCCAAGGGTATTGTCGCAGCCGATGGAGTTGACGTTGGTGTCGGCTGGGTGGACGCGCGGGATGGAGGTCTTGATGCTGTCGGGGCTGTGAAACAATTAAAATCTGCTGATGTCGGGCAAACGCACGAAACCGGACCTCCTTTGCGTACGAGCGACTTGCCCCCTCGGCTGCTCTGGAAGACCTGACCACCAAGAACGACTTCCTGTGGGGCGTCAGTGTGAGAAGAGCCACTTGCACCAGACGGATATGCATATGGTTTCCGGTACGCGGGTGGACCGTGAGGGCGTCCACCGCGATAGCCACCGCGAGGGGCGTGTTGCGCTTGGGACTTGTGCCGGTTGATGGCACCTGGAATCACGTCAGAAGATGCGAAACAAATATGAATTGGCCCGGCTGACCAGATAATCTTGATATCTCCTCGAGGATCTGGGCGTCTGTCTGGGCCATGGCCGATGACGGTGGTGGTCGGGAGTAAGAGCAGGGGGGTGGCTGTGGCTGAGTCATGTGCGGCCCTGAAGAGCGGCGCCGAGCGGTGTCGACATCTCACGAGTCGGAACGACCACGCACGGCCGACCACGACCACTGTTTTTTTGGGGCTCGGGATGGCTGCGCTCAACACCACCGCCGATGCGTTCTACAACGCCCTTGTGCCGTCCCCGCTCACCTTTCCGTGGTACCACGCCGCGAGACCCGACCTGCTCAGCTGGGTCTCCGACAAACATCTCTCGCTCGCCGCACCCATCGTCGCCTACTGGTGCCTCTCCATGTTCTTCCACTTTCTCGACTGCTCCGAGTTCGCCTGGCTTGAAAAATACCGCTTGCACGAATCCGCCGAAGTCACGTCTCGCAACCTCGCAACTCGCGCCGACGTGATCTGGGCCGTCTTTGTGCAGCACATTATCCAGACGGCGCTTGGGCTTCTATTTTTGGACGAACACGGCAGCGAACAGTCGTACGATCACACGGCTGGTATGCGCACCTGCGCGCCCTGGGTTGTCTCGGCCGTGCGATTGGTATGCGGGCCCGCACTCGGCGATCAGGTTTTGGTGTCGTATGGCCAGCAGCTCGTCTATGCGACCTATTGGTGGGCCATCCCAGCTGCCCAGTTCTTGTTTGCACTGTAAGCATCCCCCCACGTCATTTTTCTCATTCAGATGAAGCTCACGTGTGATCCATTCAGCCTTGTGATGGATACATGGCAATATTTCCTTCACCGTCTTTTCCACGTCAACAAGTATCTCTACCGCAAGTTCCACTCGGTTCACCACCGGCTATACGTTCCCTACGCATATGGCGCACTCTACAACCACTGGTTCGAGGGTCTTTTGCTCGACACACTCGGCGCGGCGTTCTCCCATTATGTCGCTGGGATGGGCATCCGACAGGGTATATTCCTCTTTGCGTTCTCTACGCTCAAGACTGTCGACGACCACTGTGGCTACGCCCTACCCTTTGATCCCTTCCAAGCGGCATTTGGGAACAATGCACCGTACCATGACGTGCACCATCAGGTAAGTGCGTCATATCGCCGCTTCCATTCTGAGACTGAAACCGCTATCGTTAGGCCTATGGTCTCAAAAAGAATTTCAGCCAGCCGTTCTTCGTTCACTGGGACACTATCCTTGGTACAAAGATGGAACCACGCAAACTCAAGGACAAGAAAGACGCCAAACACAAGCTCAAGGAAAAGGAGCTCTAGTCTGCATATTCCCTGTTGGCTAATGGTTCGTGTATAACCCCAGTATACCGTGTTTCTCGCTCGCTTGAAAATCTTGTCACTCTCTACCCCTGTCACCACTCTTTATCTATTACCGTGTTGTTCAAGCCTTTCTCCCTTTTGTATACAGACTACCGTACATAATGTGATTGAGTATTAGACCGGTTAAACAAGTGGTATAGAGCAAGCCCGAGGTACCAGAACACGCTACATACGGAAGCGCATGTACGCCATAAGTAGGGCTGCACAACCAGTGGCTAAAAGACGAAAGCAGGTAAAAATAGCCAATGTGAATGACTGGGCGACATACCGACTGTAACAAGGTATTGCAATGTATTTTGCTGTTCGCCGATCAAACATGAGCGTCATATATAGAAACTACATTACGTATCCCACCTTGGATTGCTCAATAGCCGTTCGCAACCCGCTAATTTCACTCTCGACCCGGGTGTCGACTTCTCGAATTTTGAGCTCCTGCATGCTAGCCTCGTCCCTTATTCTCCCTATCCAGCCGGATCAATATCTCCTCCCCCGCCCAAGAATCACACCGCTCACCCTTTTCCAAATTCAAATCCAACCTCACCCCCGCCTGAGTCCTCACAATCTCTTCCCTCAGTCGCGCCTTGAGCTTTTCGACATCGGCGAGTAGCCGGTCGTTGTCCGCTCTCATCAGCGCAACGTCGTTTTTCTCGAGCAACTGGACCTCGGATTTGAGTTGTGCAAAATCGACCTTTTGGGTGTACGAGTACTACCATTGCGAAGAATATTAGCTACAATTCTTCCAGAATAATCGAGATGACTAGGAAAGCTCTTGTGCAAAGGGCATCAAGCTACACCATCAGCTATTCCACCATGCGAAGGACCAGGCTCTCTAGCCAGCCCTCGAAACAGCCAACAAATCAGCCACCACCCCCCCCCTCACTGCCGAAACGAAACAAACCCCGAGCGCACCTTTTCTTGATCGGATTTGGTGACCATGTTCCGACTCATATTCTTCACACTCTCGTCAATCACCTGCGAAATAGCGAGCATGAGACCCTCGGCTTGAGTCCTTGAAAGCCCTTCTTCCTCGAGTCGTTGAACAAACTGGTGCGTGTCAAAGTGGTTGTCTCGGAGTATGCGAGAAGTACATAGTCGACATCGGTTCAGAGGGCGGGGGGGAGGACAAGGTGAGATTGGTATGCGCAATGGTCCGGTGAGTGCGGGAATGAGAGTGCGAGCTAGGGGCTTGATCTCTTGAGTGTATACGAACGATGCAGACAAGGCCAAGCGACATACCGAGACGCGTTCTGTGAGCGCTGATCATCGTGGTAAGGTAATGAGGGTCGCGCCGAAAGATAAGATTAGATTGGGTAACGTGACCCTTTTTGCTTGAGTGGATTTATCCAGTGTGACATCACTACATGATCCAAACCACGCATACGAGAAAAGTAAAAGAGGTGTGAATAGCGCGAACCATGAGCTACAGTGATTATGAGATATGCGGCCCTGTATCCCGCGCCCCGGGGTTGAAACTATGCCATAGTAGAGGAGCAGATTGCTTGATTCAGTCGTACCAAGCCACCTCTGACTGTCTTGTTGGGACGTGCGGCCGCTTCAGTCCAAACTTTCCGTATAAACTCAGCTTTTTATGATGCTATTTTATATTATATCGGATAACCATACCCAAAGGAGCGTTCGGAACAAGCACCGCAACAATAGCATTTAAACGGATAGGGTTGCGCCATGGACTACTGGAACTCACAATGCAGATAGCATCCATACCTAATCCTACATGCGAGCCCTCTGATGGATGGTCCCCTATACATGGGATGCAAGTATCGTGTGCTTAACGTGCACTCACCTTCCTATGGCGTTATGTAGTATGTTGGTGCGCCTTTTTGCCCATCCAATCCCTGGCCGGCCCTTCAGCGTCCGCCCGCTGTTTCCATCAAGTTCTCAGAACAATGCCTCAATTTTTGCGTTTATAGTGGCGCTGGTGTCTCCCAAATCACTTAGGGCTTGGAATAACTCCGCCGCCAAGCTACTCAAATGTAATATCAAACCTATTCTCGTATACGAGCGAGGCCAAAAGTGTTGGATCTGAGGCTCATCATATTCACGAGTACCAGTATGCATAGCCGGTGCGTGTATAATCCTCATCGTCCTCCTGTACTAATTCGATCACAGGCTGTGTCTTCGCCGCCTTCGCCATATCCAACGTTCCAGACTCAAGCCCCTCTTGATTGATAGTTTCCACCTAAGCAAGCCATACTTGTTAGTAGAACGATGAAAATATCAATACCGAGGGCAACCAGCTCACAATTCCTTTGACTTCTGATACATTCGGTCGATCTTCGGGTAGAAACTCCCAGCAACGTTTCAAGAGCGACCAAAGCTTGTCCCCATGTTCGGAGTTACGGGGTATATGTATTTCTGGGCGCTCTGGGCAGGCTTTCGCAATCGCCACCGCGAACATAACAGCAGTGTCAGCTTTCTCAGCATATGGAACTGCACCTGTAAAGATTTCCTGCCCAAGAACATATCAGGATCGTTCTGATATTCCAACTACAATTATACCAGCATTGTCTGTCAAAAATTGTGTGTTAGAAATTCATCTGCTCATACGGCATGTGTGCGTGTCTGGGGGGAGGGGGGGGGAGCTCAGCCTCACCATTCCGAGTGCATATACGTCTGCTGGTTCACTACGCATTGTGATGCCTTGGAGGATTTCTGGAGCCTGTGTCGCATAGTCAATGGGATAAATAATCTTCGCAATCTAACAATCTAGTGTCTACTTACTGCCCAGCGTGTTGAGATGGCAGCCTGAGAGGAGGTTGTTGTAAAATGGAGGGTATACTGGCGCAGATCGGCGTTTCCAAAGTCAGTGAGGAGGGGTGCGCCATTTTCGGATATAAGGATATTTGTCTAAATACCAGTGCGTTGAGAACTGGTTAGGGTCAGCCTGTTTGGGACTTACACCCTTCAAATCCCCGTGGATCTAAAACAAACAGCATGAGCACGTTAATCGAACATAAGGAACAATCAAATGTTGCTAACCACTCCAGAGCTATGAAGATACAAAAGTCCGTCTACCACTTGCACACTCTGTTCCCAATCATCAAAATTAGGAACAAGCCCGTGTATGTGCAGCCGAATCTTACTATCCTATACCGGTCTACTCTTGTATGTCGTGCAAGGTATTGAGGGAGATTTCCATTGGGCTCCCAACGTGAGATCATCCCTAACTGTCCTCGAAACGAGGCTAACCCAGCTAGTTGTTGAACATTTGGGTGCTTGCACTTAGACCAAGTATACAGCTCTCGGGCGGCGTGCTATCAATATTTCAAAATGTGTCATCGCTCGACAGTTGAATGTGTGCAAATATACCTTCAAGTATTTCTCGTTTTCTTCATATGAACTATGAAATAGCCTTATTGTTTTTATTGCAACTGTGGTGCCGTCTCGAAGAGTGCCTTGGTATATGTTACCAAAACCACCATGGGATGTAGGGAAATTTCCACACATAGGGAGATCTAGCTGGTCTGTCATATCCATACAGCCATGGGCAGCTAAGCGTAGTATGATATCCATAATATTCTGGAAAAAGATATACTTCATTACGAATTATTATCAATACACACTAATCTCACCATGGTACTAGTGATGCCCTCATCGCTCGCTATGGAACCGAGAGCATTCTCCGATAAAAAGAGCTCGGTTTGGGAGCTAGAAGTAAGCGATTCCTGGAACTTTCTAAAGTATGGAGTCATGAGCTAGAGCAGTCTCGAGGATTGCTCGCAGCTTATTGGGTAGTTCAAGCATATCGCTAACCGGTTATAATTTGGTTATATTTAGTTTTGGTCAGTATTTATTTTTAAAAAAATAGTGATGCCATTCAAACGGGACACGCACGAAATGTCGATCCCTTTTGCCTGAAACTCGACCATTGCAGAGTTGAAGTCGTTACCCATCCAAACATACACTTTACTCAAGCCATCATTGGTCAATTCCCCTCTACTCCATTGATTGAATGCTTCAAGGAGTCGTTTTGTAGAGACCAGAAGCCGGGCGATCGCATCGTCCGGGCTGGGGGTTGGCCCAATCGGCTGTTGAACGAACGAGCCGTGCTGAAGGGAGATGAAACGAGTTTTACTGAGGAAAATAATTATGTGGGATGTGAATTTATAATTATACCTCATGAGCCTGAGGGTTGGACAATATTGGAGTCTCGGTAGTTGAAAACTCGATCTCGGTTGTTGCTCCTACGGTACTGTTGTCTGGTGTCCTAGTCGGGCCTAGATAGATTAGAGATTCATCGCCACTGGTTTCATAATGATTTTCCTGTGTTGATGTAGACATTCCAAAGGCTAGGCCTTCCGCTAGTGCCGTAGAGGTAATCCACAACAAGCGCGGAGTCGGCACGGGGGAGGATTAGTATTATTTCAAATCTCACGTGCGTACATGGTTTGTCATCCAAATTTTGATTTGTGATCGACATCCAGTCGCCTCTCCTCCATCATGCAAAGCGACGACGTGATTTGGTCTGTTATCAACCACCAAGTGAGCCAATAGTTTTTGATTTAGTGATTTTTATCCCCTAATCGCTGGCCTCTCAAGTTCTGCTCCTATAAAGTCAAGTGCGAACTACCAACGAGGCTCACACATGGACTCCATTCATAAACTTCCCATAGAACAGATACTCAAAACTTTTGTCGGAATGAGTACAACGTAACAGGATTCTGTAACCGACAGTCATGTCCACTTGCCAACTCTCGATATGCGACGGTTAGGGAGAAAGAAGGTGAGTTGACTACGGTTAACTGGCACTGCTGGACTTGAGCTGATTCGATATGCCTTAGGCGTATTATATCTGTACGTCAAAACAATCGAACGCGCACACACTCCTGCAAAGATGTGGGAGAAGATCCGGCTTTCGAACAATTATACCAAGGCTTTGGAGCAGGTGCATCTCGATTCGTATTCGAGTGACAAATCTAACTCGGGAGAAATAGATTGACCAAGAGTTGATTTATTGGCCAAACTTCGCGATTCACAAATGCAAGCAAAGAGTAACAAAAATTACTCAGTATCTTATCAAGATGCGTAAACTCAAGCTCCACGCTCAGTGCGTCTCTTGCGTATTCATCATGTTATTTAACTTACCTTCTGAACCAGGCCCAAGCTAGTCGGCATCAAAAAGAAATTGGAACGCCGTGAGGCAACACGTGAAGCCAAAGCTCTGGCTGCTGCCCACCTTGAGCGCTCGATTGAAAAGGAACTTATTGAACGGCTAAAATCAAAGGCTTATGGAGATGCTCCGCTCAACGTCAATGAGGAGGTCTGGAGACAAGTGTTGGAAGGCGAAAAGCAAAAAGGCAAGGTTGGGCTTGAGTTAGAAGACGATGAAACCGATGAGGATGAGGATGAGGACGAGCTGGAGGAGGAGGAAGAGGAAGGTTTGGGGGATCGAGAGTTTGTGAGCGATGACAGCGAATTTGGAGACCTTAGTGACCTAGAGGACCTTGAAGAAGCTGAGGTAGGTCGCCGTAATCAAATACCTGTATCCTCGCTAAGCACTTGGATAGGATGATGATTCAGGCGAAGATGATGAGAGTGCTGGTGAAAGCAAAGGAGACAAACAGGACGACGACGACGAGGGTCCTGGTGAAGAGGTTGGCCCATCAAAAAACCGGCCATCTGCACTGGGCAAACGCAAGGCTGGTTCATCTCAGAGGCCGGATGCGAAACGAAAAAAGGGGAGAGGTACGAGCCTTCCGTGTACCTCGAGTGGCCTATGCTCACCCTTCAACAGGCGGAGCACGTGTGGAAGTCGAGTACGAGCAAGAAACGGTTCCTCTCACAAAAGAGGCAATTGCTTCGTGGTAGCCTCCATATGCTCTCGCACATTTTGTATATTTATGCACAAGCTATAGGGTATACACTGACCGAAGCATATACAGTATGCTCATTTGCCGGGAGTTTGATCGAGACAAGCTGTGGTGCTTCCACTTCCTTCTGCTTTTCGATCGCTATTGAAGCGCTCGGCTTGGCGTCCTACCTACAACGTCATAGCGCACCTTTCTCCTGCCCGCAGATGCAAGTCTCGCTTGTATAAGAGGAAAATACACGCCAACAAGGCACAGTCTCAGGAAGCACTTTATGCCATTGGCTCCCTCAGACAACATTCATCGCCCCCATGGAATAATTCGCTTCCTCATGGCCATATAAATGCGCAGGAGCTTGGCGTTACGCTACATTCGCTTAGCCCTTTCCCCGCCCGCAAGCCATTCGGGGTAGCATTATGCCAGTCCAAAGCGCACTTTCAGGGGGTATACTCATTCTCAAGAAACTTCGAGGTGTTGTAAGGATCCCCAGATCAACAACACCTTGAATATGACAATAATCTGAATGCCACACAAACCAGGTTATAAACGAAATATGGCCCGAGTTAACTTTCTTCACAGCTGTTGCTGTTAGTGAGTAGCTATCCTTAGTGTGGTATCCTTTGTGGCAATGGTGTTGATCGTAAACCCTCGCAACTAGTGGTCGTGTGCGTCTGCAAATATACCACCACCCAGCTAGTACGTGTCTTCCGCCTATCCCAGGATCATACTAACACTACCTCAGTGGTTTTCGGCCCAACTTCTCACTGTGCTAGGTATCAATGACTTCGAAATCCTGCATAGAGTTTCTAACTGGATTGCCTGTAGGGACTGTGCTCGGTTTGGTTATAAGCTTCCGTACGACTTCAGCATATGATCGATACTGGGAGGGTCGCAAACTCTGGACAACCATATCCCTCAGTGTGAGCTTCTAACATAACCTGCTTGTTTTTGAACGCACTTAGGGTGGATTTAGAGTCGTAACTTGGCGAATATCATTTGGATCCATGTCCCAACGGATCGCTCCGCAAAGGCCAAGTCGCCCCTGCCTAAGGACGCTAAGCTCAAGGCAATAATCGAGAAAAAGTCTATGATAAACGTTGTCCAAGCATTTTCGGCGTCCGTCAAGGTATGCCTTCGAATAGTCTATAGCTAAATTGCCTCATGAACCAGCCAATTTAGCATTACCTTCGTGGGGAATCAGGGGTTTATTATCAGGACGTATACCCGCTTATTGCGTTTCTTCCTCAATACGCCGCCGAATCTACCAAGAACGACCCAAACACTCGACTTCCGCTTGGTCTGACGTGACAAACGACACTGGATACCATATTCCCCGAGAGGAGGGTCAGGAAAATCATGACCATAATCCGAACGGTACATTCGGCCGCAAAAAGAAAAGGAGCTTTGACCCCGAAAAGGCGCTCCCAGACGTGACTCCCGATCACGTCTACCTCGCCCCCGCACGGCTTCCGCCTCAGACAGGATTTTTTGACTACTTCCCTATTCTCATGCCACTGAGGAGCCTCTACAAACTTCTGAAGCGAACTGTAAAAAAACTTGACGATGATGACGATGGGCGAGATATGCACCGCAGTGCATGGACTGGCAAGAAGATTCAGCGTCCAGTCGTTGAGTCTGTTGTACCGCTGGAGCTAGCGTAAGCAAACCCTCACTTACGAAACACGTGCGCCGAGCTGAATATCGCATAGGCTTTACCTTTCGTCCTACTTCAACTTTTTACTCACGGAAGGACTCTTGCAATCCGCAGTCGCCACCGCATTCAACAACAACTTGAATTCGCTGCAGGATGCTGCCGTGCAACTTCGCCGTGTTGCAACTACACCAAGTTCGTTCCCCTCTATTTCCAGAATCCATTTGAGATTTTCAAGCGTGTTCCAATCCACAGTTCCTTTTGCCTATCAAGCGCACTTGCGGATGGCAGTGTGGCTATATTTGATATTCCTTCCGGTAAGTATATATGCACGTGAGGTTAAGCAGTGCTGATGCTTAATGATATTCAGTTCCAAATATACCAAGCATTGGACTGGGTGACGGTCCCTGCAACATTATTTTCAGCTTTCCTATATCTTGGATTCCTCGAAATTGGTGCCGAAATGTAAGTCTCTTGACGGAAGGGGTGCCTAACCTACTGAGTTGGTTCGCTATTTCTATTTGTGATTGGGCAGTGAGAATCCATGTAAGTTGAAACGCATATACAAAACGTTATTCGATCTAACTCTTGCACAATTTTTAGTCATGTACGACGAAAATGACCTAGACGTCGACTCGTACTGCCTCAGTATTGCACGCGAGTTGGCAGAAATAACCGCGCACAACCCTGCCCCGCCCTCCGAATACATATTTTCGGCGCTGAACCAGCCTTTTGCGCCCTCTGACCGACGAACAGCGCAGGACTTGACCACGGATATGGAACACGAGTATTACAATGAAGGTTCTGGTATGGATAGTATTAGGACCACCCTAGTGAGAAGCTGGCGAAGTGTTGACCTAATGACACGGGATGACAAGAAGGGACGAGTCTCAGCCTAGACAAGGCCTGTTGGCTGTGGTATTTTATTCTCGGGTGCTACAATCAAGGGACAGGGAGTAAGGCTGGTGTACACTTTGTAAAATATGATATTTCTCCAGTCTAGCGCCGATCACTATTCAAAGCCTGTCGGATTATGCTGATCCTTGCGGCGGGGTTTCATTACCACATTTGAGAATCACACCACTTAATACAATATGGAATGCATCTTATGTTCCTGACGTGGCGCCAATGCCCGCGCTACTATTGGATTTGTTCCAGGAGAGTTTATCATTCACTGGTTACCAGGGGAGCTAAGGAATTTTGGTGATCATGGGCGTAATAGCCACCGCAAAAAAATCAAACCTGGCAAGGCTTTCAAAGGACTGTTTGAGCAAGAGCAGCCAAACCAGCCAATCAGAGCAGAAATGTGATACAACGCATTGTATATATTACTCAGAAACAAAGAGGCACGATACAACAACACTATCCTGATCAAACACACACTATCCAAACAAGAGTGAATCTTCTCATTTTTCCTCCCGAATTCTATCTACGGCTCTCCATCGTTCACTTGCCCGCGAAATGCAAGGTCCAAGTGCTCAAGATTCTCCTCCTGTTAACTTGGTAGCCGTCCAACGAGCTCGTACCGTATGTCAAGGGCGCAATGAACACGAAGATAGCGAACATAAACAACGCAAAGCCGGCGGCAGCCACTCCGGCCTTGAAGCCCAAATCGCTGCGTTGGCGAGGCCGCAACCGGGTCGTCGGCCCGGCAATCGAGATCGGGTAGTGGATCGTTTCGGAAAGAACGAAGTTGAAGACAGCGCCTGCAACTAGGGCAGATGCGAGGTGAGCGGGGAGGTAGTGGTGGACAAACAGCTGGCGGTTCATCAGGAAGAAGGGGAAGTAGTGATAAGCCCAAGCGAGCGCGAAGAATCCAGTCGAGTTGTACAAGCGGTTGCGGACGGCTAAGAAAAAAATGATCAATACGCGTAACACGCCATAGTTGAGGCAAACTTACGGTCAGGGATAGGAACGATTCCACGTCTCCGAGCCAGCTGGTCTGCTCCCAAAATACCGGCGAAGATGGAAAGTGCCATACGCAGGTCCACCATCCGACAACATTCCCGATCATGTAAATTTGCTTCTTGGTATCGCCCTCGGTCCAGAAGCTGATACCGCTGAGCAAGAATGGCCAATTGATAGGTCCACTTGCGTAAGGGTGAGATGCCGTCAGGCCCGCGTTGTGCTGCAACATCAGGAGTTGGAGCTCTCCAAATTTGCGGAAAAAGTTCATATGCTTGACTGGTCGAGGGGCGACAGCCTGAACACGATCGCTGCTGTTACCATCTAATAGACACAATATTAGGACGATTTTTCATTGTTCAAAAACGACAAACTCACTCTCGTCCGCAACGATCTCCTCAACGAACCACGTGCAAGACTTGTCTGCAGAGTTCTTGTTGCCGTTGATTTCTTGCTGATTGAAAGCCCAGTCCGGCAGAGGGCTAGGATGCGTCCACATCGCGACCTTGGTGGGGATATGAATCAACTTGAAGTGACCCGACTTGCTCTTCCAGGCTTCACCCTCGTTCGCGTCGTTAATCTGGATCTGGAATAGCGTATCATTGTGACGGCTATCATCGTTGGACGCAATGGTAGTGAACTCTTGATTCGTTGGCATTAATGGAGAGGCAACGTCGTGAGTCATCAAATGGGTGTCGGTGCGAATGTGCAAGAGCTGAACAATATCGTTGTGACGAACGACGCGGCCGCGGCCCGTGGACGGGATAGCCTTGGTCGGGATGATCTGCCAGTGATTATTGGTGTCGTTGTGAGGATAGCCGGTGACTTGTTGGCCCTGGCTGCTGATACGGCCATCATCGTAGCGAAGAGGATAACGCTCGACATGAGAGTGCAGGAAAACTTTGGTCTCCTTATGGCGCATGGTGATGGTGTCGTAATAGCGAATTTCTAATACCAGATTAGCTCAAGGAGCTTGTTCAGGTTCGGATGGCGTACCTTGACTGTTCATCAGAAGCTCATTGCCTAGCAGAGTCTCCTGGAATGCAGGGCTCATGAAACTGTCCCCGAGCCGGAGTGGGTGAGAATCGCGAAATGGATGTAAAAGAACGACAGGTAAACGACTGCAGGGACGATAATCAAGCCAAATGCGCGGGCGGCGAATTGACGCCCGAAAGATTCCTAGGAATTCCAATAAATTTCTAGAACAAGCGCAGGGATTTGTGGCGCTTACCATAGTGTGCCCGCGGCGAATGTCAAGCAAATTCCAGAGGTCAATGCAAACAGCGGTACCAACGGTCATAAACGTGAAGAGGCCAACCATCTTGCAGCCCAGAGTGCAAGCTAGGAACACACCAGTGGCAATGAGCCACGTCCACCACTCGGATGAGTACTCGCTGGAAATACGTGAGAAGAGGCGCGGTGATTCGACGGAAAAACCTACGCGTATCGGAGCTTGCGGAACCTGATATAAGAGTACAGGGACAAGGCCATAAAGAAACAGAGTTGTGCGTCCAGAAGGATAAGGCGCGATTGGGTGACGTGGCCGTTGTCTACACGTAACGGGTGAGCCATTGAGCAATATGGTAAGATGGGACCCACATACCAAACAAGATAATGCAGGCAGAAAAGGCCGCCACGATAGTGGGATAACCGCTCTCCTTCATGATTTGGAAGACAATCGGAACCGTCAGGCTGCCAAGCACCGCAGGAAGAGCACGAATGCCGACATAGGGGACGTGCGCTGCGGTGTAGCTATCTCCAATGTTTTCGAAATCGAATTTGCCATCAAAACCAGAGAACCATCCGGCAGCTGCGAGGAGCATCTTGGCAAACGGAGGGTGCACGTCGAAATAGTACTCGCGCAATAGGTAGTATGCTGCGAATTTACCGAAATGAACCTCGTCGAATCTGTCGGAATATGAGTTTACGTCGCGTGAAAGAAAAAAAATATGCATACACGACTTGGTCTGGCTGATTGATTTTGTAGAATCGGAGCGCAAACGCGAGCACGGTCAACACGCCCATGACGGCGTAGCTGGTGCTTTCCGATTCAAACGGCGCGTTGGTTGCGCGTTCTCGCTGTTCAAGGGGGTGAGCAAGACGATCGCCGTCGGGGGGGACGTGCACATACCTCGCCGTTGGGGTTCCAGAGCCCCATCATATCTCTGCGGGGGACGTCATCGTCGTCGATCACGCTCTGGGTCGCGATGCTGCCGGTTTCGGTCGCGCCGCGACCATATCCTCTTCGCCGTGTCCCAGACGGGGCCTCGCTCATGGTCGTTGTCGTGTTGTGTCCTCCGGCGAAGCGCTGGGCTGAATAAGCACGGCAACATGACACGTAAGCAAACACGGTTGGTGTGACGCTCGCCTCGTGCCTGTTCGGATACGTGGCTCATTAAACACAACATGTATGCACCCAGGCCCCAACCTGCCCACTAATCAACAGCGGTGCCGGGTCGATCTTTGACGCTGAAAATCTCCAGGGTAAATGTGGACAACCAACCTTGTCTTGGTGATCGTAAACAATTTGTCGTGCATGCCATTCGGGTTTGTTGAAAACGTGATGATTTTGTGATAAAGATTATGTCTGCGCGTGTACAACAAATACATAAAAGAAGCATGTCTCATGCAAAGCTATTTTCGACATCTGCACTATCGTCTCCAGTCTCGAGATTCGCAAACTGTATAGCACGTTAATATCAATTATGGACACGCAACGAAAATACTCACGTTAACAAAGGCGTTCGGACGATGCTGCTCAGCCCAGAACGGTAGGGGTGTATCGAGCACGACCTGGTAGGACATCGTAGGTGCCCACATTTGCGCCAATCCGACTCCATAGTTCCAGACACGACCCTCGGGTGTCAAGGTCATACCCAAAATTCGATCTGACAGCAGTAATTGCACTCGCTCAGACATATTTGGGTTGAATCCCTGAATTGAAAAGTCAGAATCGAATAAAACTAGAAGATCACATGACGTACTTGAGGGTTCACACCTGCGTCCGTGTTCTTTCGACCCCACTCGAACCCAGCGACCGTAAGCGAGTGTGCGCTCAAGCTCACGCTACCGGGCGTGAAAGAACAGCTCAGGCAGATCGAGTGGCTACCCCATTCGGGGTGCTCAGCCATAATCTTGGCCTGGGTAGTGACGTCGGTGGGGGAGAGATGCGAGATATCAAGCGCCTGTGTCTTGATCCAGCCAAGGGGCTCGAGGTCCTTCAACAAGAATTCGTGCTTCGGATGATTGATCGGCAGGTCCACAGAATTGTTGTTGCCTCGCTGAGGAATCCACACAACCGCCTAGACAAACGACATTAGTGACGAAAAGGGATCAGGCTATCATACGTACTTTGATTTCCTTGACCTGCTTATTGTCTGGTGGGCTGGTGCCATACAAGAACGCAGCAACTTGGGTTCGTAGATCCGCATTGGTAATGAAGGCGCGCAAGACATTCTTGGGCAACACATATGTATAAGAGCCTGCATCGTCCTTGACGTCGTCGTTAGAGACATAGATGTGTTGAAGACGGAGAGGCAGATGAGTCGCAGAGATCGCACGGACGCGCCAGTCAGACTTGCTGCTGAACACTTGCTGCTCATAATTCGTCGTCGTCACAACTTGAAGAGTATCTCCATGAACGTTGGTCGTTTGCGTCTGCACCGCGGTCACCTGACTCTGGGCTTCGGTTGACTTCTCGAGCTCGGCCATTTGTTGTCGTTGAATGGAAGGCGCGGCAATTTCTTGGCCAAGAATAATATCACGGATTTCGCTCGAGGTCAGCGAGGCAATGTTGACGCTGTTGCGCTTTCCGAAGTCGGCGAGGATAAGATCGCGCAGTGCTACTTCCACCTTGATCCATTCGTCGTCAGTCAACGTTGGCCAGACAAAGTGAGGCTCGGTAATCGTCGATTTGTCCGGTCGAAGGATGATCTTCGCTTTCTCATTGTTAACATGCAAACCACGAAGGAGGAGAATGAGGCGAGAAAATGCGGTATAGCTTGAGATAGATTTGAGCCAATCATCTAGTAGAAAAAATGAGTGAATACATATTGTTGAAAACATGAAACCTACCGTAAAGACTGAAGAGGACCATCTGTGGCTGAGTCGCACGCAGGATGAGGTCACCGAATTTCTCCATCTTCATGCAGGCCTGGAACGGCAACTGTAGCTCACTTCCTTTGATAACGATGTTTGGGAAGTCCAGCAAGTGCACCTCAAGTGGGTCCAACATTCCCTTGCGCGTCACGATGACCTGCTTGGGTTGTTCTTCTACGGGGAGCGAACGAACAAGAGCCGCGACTTCTTCGGCGGTCTTCCACTTGGCCAATTGACCCAAACGCTTCTGCCCAGCCCAGACACTCGTGTGAATAACCTTCAAGAACAACTGACCGGAACGCGGGTTGAAGATGAAAATAGCTCCATTGATCGGCTTGGTGGTCAAGTTACCCTCAAAAGTCTTGTGAATCGTCACACGGTAGACGTTGGTATCGTCGACGAACCAGATGATTTGGTTGGAGAACAACTCGGAATAGTTCTGGCTGTTCAGGTACGGCTCGGTGGGTTCTGAAGAATAGAGCTGGAGACCCTTGCGAATGCGCTCCCGCAGGACATGCAAGGCTGGGTTCGCCTTCATAATCTTGCTCATCGCTTGCTGAATGAGAGGCTTCATGCCCGGGAACCAGTTGCCATATGCCGACCACAAATTGTAAGCCAGGTCCATGCCGATCATGACACCAGTAGGCGAGGGGTAGATCGACATCGAGTCCGAAATGTAGTCCAGGAACTTCGATCGCACATATCGCTCAATGTCGTGAGTATCAAAGTCTCCCCAGCGAAGTTGCACGTCGACCCAGTACTTGTTGCTAGTGGATCCGTCGAGTACGTCCTTGCTGTCCGTCACAATCGAGGGGCGCGAGATGTTCCACTTGTACGCCGAGAAGAGCAAGATGTCGCACACGAGGAGTTCATTTTGTAAGATTTGCGAGGATGGATCGTCTCCTTCTGCACGGTCTCAATCTGGAGGGCCTCAAGCTCTTGGTCAAACACTTGGCACAAATCCATGATGACACTCTCGTGAATCTTTTGCCACAAATGGGCACGGAAAATCTGGATCAAGCTGATTTTGAGGGTGGGGATCTTGCCGTGCATGAAAATACCGGTCAAGTCGAGCTGCACCTGGAAACCGACGTAGACATTGGCGCGGTTGATAGTCGGGGACCACCAGAGCGTGAAGCGACGGTTAGGGATTTGGTTGAGACCGGAGCGTTGGGCGTTTGTGAGCTTCTTGTAACGCATCGACTCTTCGAAACCGGATGCCTTCTCCCAGAACAGACCCTCCCAGGTCGGGAAGTAAGTGCCCTTGAACAGAGTATGTTCGAGGATACCCTCAACACCTCCTAGCGCGGCGATGACGTCGACTCGATAGTTGTTGAGTTGCCAGAGCTTGCCGTCATGACGCTGCGACGTCCACCAGAAGGGATTATGCTTGAGAAGCTGGTACTGCTTCCAGTCCGTGCGCACACGCCAACCCTTGTCGTACGCGAGAGTGTGCCGATCCTTTTGGAAGAGGGTGTTAATTCGAGGGATACCGCGATCCCAGCTGTCTTCAAGGTCTTCTAGTGTGAGACGACGGTTCTGTGCATTTGCCTCCTTCCGCTTCATCGAGTACTCTGACCAGACGCGCGCCGAGTCCATGAATTCCGCCTCCCACGGTTGCAGGTACCGATACAAATTGGGGATAAGCTGATCCTCTTCGTGGCTCATGCCAGCACGGAAGTGGCTAACGGTAACATCGGTCTGCTTCGACCAGCGCAAATCACTTTGAGGAATGAGGACGTGACCCATGGATAACATGCCGAGGCCGCCGAGTTCCTTGGGAGTATAGAAGACGACGGGCGGAAAACGAGACGGCATCTTCGAGTTGAGACCAATTTTGACACGAGTCTGGATCTTGTTTTCGGCCTTGACGAGCGCGTCGAGAAGTTCGTTGGTGTGCACTACAGCCTCGCGGTAATAGGTCATTAGGCCAATGATTGCTGTATTCCACTTGTTCACGATCTTTGAGAACGTCGTTGAGCCAGAGCTCATGAGAACCTGTCGGATTCGGTTATTGAACTGTTGAATGCCTAGAGGAAATCGCTCGGTAAGTAATCTCAACCGAATCGAATGAAGCAGAGCCACGAACCTTCATCAGACACCCGCAAAAAGGCCTGCGCTGTCCGCTCCTTCGTCTGCTCGTTGGTCAAATTCCAAACGCCATCCTTCAACGAGAACTGTTCGCCACCCATCGTCCTAATCTTTGGCAGAATCCGGACCTCAAAGCCACACATCGAGAACAGGAGCTGTGGGTTGTCGCGCGAGTACACGCTGACAAAGGTGTCGTCCCATTCGATTGTAGTCAGAGATCGAGGCAAGCTTTGCTTCACGTTCCAGAAGACAGCACGTCCAAGGTTGACATCGTGCTTGATCAACCGCATACGACAATCGCGGGGCCAGCACCGCTTGTTGTTATACCCAATGACATTGTTGTTCGTCGGGTCAGGATTGGCAGACAGGTAGCGTTGGATCAGGTCGCGCGCCTCGTCGGCGGTGAAGCGGAACAAGACATGAATGCGATCAACGTAGCGCGAGTAAAGGCGGATTGGGTGGCGAGTCTCGGTTGCACTGTCACGGAATTGAAGAAGTTATTGGGGAGTTGAGGTGGACCGGCCATTTCGCTCGCGCGCTGGAGGCCAAGAATGAGAAGATCAAGGACTAAACCATAATACTGGAAGACGAATGCGGAAAACTGCAAGCCACGGATCAGGCCGAACGCATTGGTATGGGCCATATCCTTGTATGTCAAAACTGCGCTACTCGTTAGATGACTTCGCGGATATTGTAGGTCGTAAAAACTCACCCGTATTGTTCTTGGCCGTAATGTAGTCAGCAAGATTGTGATCTAGGATGAGGCGCAACAATCGGTTCAAGAGCGTCAAGTCGATCTTCTCATAAACCTTCGACAAAACGGTTTCCATCAAAACGTTACATTCGCCCTCGCTCGTCTCCCAGATATCGTTCAGATTGTTGATTCCTTGACACCATTTGTAGACAAGGAGCGGCGGCGGCTCGGTATCCTGTGTTCACACGTCAGCTCGAACCGCACACTTTTAATAAGGCGAATACTTACGGCTGGTTTGATCCACGCAGGGAACAACCCGCGCTTGTCGGCTTCAAAGAATAGGAATTGATCAAGGTACTAAGAAAAACACTATGAGCCTGTGGTTGCCAAAGGAAAACAAAGTTTACTAACCGCATCGGTGATCTTCTCGACTGGCTCGATGTCATAGCACGGAATGAGCCGATCATAAGTATCGAAGAATTCAATTCCGGATTCCTTGAACGCCCGCTGAGTTAACAACAAGCGCTTGATACGGGAGAGACCTGCCCGGACAGTGATCAGAACTTGCAAATATATCTCAACAAAACACTTACATTCGTGTGGGTTGTCGTACGCTTGCTCAATCAATGCCAACTCTTCACGCTGACTCTGGTTGAGTCGCCCCTTCACGCTATACGCTTCCTTCAACTTCTCGAGAGCCAGACCAACAACTTCGTATCATGTTTGTATGACAAAGGCGGGAAGGGATCGGAGCAAACTTTCGACTCTCTAACCAGTGGACGGTTGCCGTATAAATCGCGACGGCTTCTTCAGAGCTGATGTAGGGACCATCCTTGAGATAAGCGTGCTGGCGTTCTTGCTCAGCCTTGAGGTACAAACGCGTCAGACGACCAAGATTCTTCTTGACCACCGCCTTGTCGACTGTTGCGCCACGACGAATGCGCTCCCGGTTATAATGCGCGACAGAGCACCACCAATCGGCTTTAGACTTGATGTACCGCAGGATGATGTTCTCGATCGCGACCGGCATGCCAGGAACCTTCCACGGGATGTTGGCCTTCCAGCATCTCCAAGCCTCGCTCAAGTGCTGGAGGATCGTCTTGGCCTTGTTCTGCTTGATCGACTCAGGCATCATGTCGAGAATATCGTGCATAACGGCAGCGCGAAGCTCAAGATCAAAGTGTGACTCGACACGCTGCTTCGTAACGGTCTTGGCGATACCCTTTGAGTTACGACCCTCAAACTGACGAGCGAGCAGGTTACCAAGCCTAGAGAATAGAATCAGCTACCGTTGCGCCCGGCAAAACAACTATCTCACCATCGCTCGAGGAGAGGAACTATTCCGCGCATAAAGAAAAGCCAAACACGCCATCCAGGCGCCCAGAAACCACACCCTGGGCCTTTTCCCACAGGCCCGGTGTTGAAGCGATAATAGATCAAGTGCTTGAGATCCTTGCACATACGAACTTGACGCATCAACTTGTACTTGTATCTACGTGACCAGTGTGAGGGGTTTTCTCATGTTACAGAAAGGAATGAGCCTTACCGATACATGCCGGTCAGCGCACCGACGTGGGCAAAGATATATTGCAAAGCGTCCGCCAGTTGAAACGCATCAACGTTACCCAAACGGAACTGGACATGAGCGTCGACCACAAGCTTGGTGAGACGGAGGATTTCGCGGCACAAATGGAAGGCATTTCCGAAACGAGATTTCTTACGCTCCTTGGTAGTCAGGGTCTTGACGGGCTGTCGAATGGAAGGGAGGTTAGAATAATTCCTATAGCGCCCCCGAGAAACTAACCTTCAAATTCATATTCTAAAAAAGTGGACGAAAAGTTAGCCATTAGGCGCAAAGATGGTGATCAGGGATGACTTACATAGTCCAAATGAAGGTAGTTCAAGTTTTTTCGGTGAATCAGGAGATTCAGCATGTTGTAGCCTTGCCGGCAGACCTGGAGGCCAGCTTCGACCCAATCAAGCTTCGTGGTCTGGAAGAACTTGGTAGCTTTAAGCTGGCGGAATAGGGACTTCTTGGTCATTGCCTTCGGTGGTCGATGCTTTAACTCGTTCAAGACATAGCATTTCAACAGCTTTTGATACGAGACGCGGACTTTTGTGACTTGATTCGGTGGGCAATGCTCGAGGTACCTGCCGAATCGGGTGAGCTTAATAATATGGGTGAAGCGATCAAGCTTACCAGTTTTTCACAAGGGCACGTCCTGCGCGCGACGTGTTCGGCCCGACCGGGTATTGTATGGAGCAGGCGCCCACCAGAGCGCGATCGCATCAGCAGTTTGATCGTTTTCGAGTGGGGAATCGGAGAGGAACGGCTCGACATCATCTGGGAGTTCCCAGTCGTCGTCTTCCGCACCGTTGGGACCGAATAGCTCATCCTCGTGTGGCACCAAAGGTGCATTTCGAGGAACGACCGCGCGAGAAGATACCGGGTTCACCAACGGATCGAAGTAGAATGCGGGAAGATCGGGATCGTCGGTACGAATGTAGACGTTTTTAGGCTCGTGATAAGGGGAAATCTGGACGGAACGAGGCAGGGAATTGTAGAGATGAGGGAAAGCGACCTTGTACTCAGTTCGGATTTGCTGGCGAATAATGACCTTGTTGATGTCGTTGAACTCGTTCCAGTCCTCGTCGAACGCTTCCATGTCACGGTATAGAGGCTCGAACTTGGGGCCACCAGGAATTGCCATGTTGAGAGCCTTTGCCGTGAAGAACGATTTTTTGTCGAACAAGTAGGAGGAATTGGAGTCCGTGTGGTCTGAGAGCAAAGTGCGGCCGATGCGATACAAGTTTGCCATGACAGGCAGATCGAGCGACCAGAATTATAAGCTTCACCGGACACGGAAGGAGTATCGACAAGTGGCCGATGATCGTAGAACCACTCAAAAATTGGGCTATCTTCTTCCTCGTCGAGATCGAGTTGAATTGCCTCGAGTGGCTCAACATCCAAGATATTGTCGCCATAGTCTAGTGGGGGCTCCTCGTCGTCGAAAGGAGGGAACCGCATTCGTTTGAAGTGGCGTCGATCGCGTTTCTCTCGTCGCATAGCCAACCACATGGAGGCCCACTGCGCATGGTAGACCGGTTCAATCACGCGTGGCACCTGGTTGACAAAGTGATCGCGCCAGTGATGTGATAAAGAACCGGGACCTCGCGGACTTGCTCCCATGGGCAAGGGATGTTCTCGAGGAGCTTGAGCACGGCGTGAGGGACGTACTTGAGCGCCCCAAGATGAACGCGCTTGTCATTCCGGAATTTTCGGTTGCTCATGTCACCGTGATCCTTGATGATTTTGCGGACGTGCTCGGCGGAAGATCCTGTTCAAGACGTCAGCCACGCGCTGAGCCACAATGCAGACCACTTGCCTGCTTCCCGGTGTCGATGAAACCAGCCTTGCGCTTTTCGCCGTATCGCTTGTTTTGCATCTGAACCCATTTGTGGGATTTTTGTGCGAGTACCTCGGGTGGCATCCGCATAGAGCCCATCTGCTGGGGGTGCGGCATGCCCGGGGGCATACCGGGAGGTGGCGGGACGAACCCAGGAGGTGGAGGCGGGACAGACGACATCCTCGCCGATGTGGAGGTCGTGGTCAACAACAAGTCGGCTGCCCAATCGACACTATGACTAATATTCATAGCCACCGGCGCTAAAACACATTATACCATACCACCCCGTCGCCTGGGCAAGCCAATGCCAGCTGAAACCCCATTCACAATTGGCCAGTGACACATAAATTTGCTTAAATTCCTCTATATTTTACACCCCCGAGTAGCCTATGTAGCACAGGCCAAGTTTCCATCATAGTTGGCAACGCAGTCATCTAAGAGTAAATTTCAGCCCAAATAAATGAAAATAATTCGCACTATTACTTACCCAGATTGACGATTGGCGTAGATTGGCGTAGATTGGATCCTCCGCTGCATCTGTAAGGAGACTTGAGCTCGACGATCATTGAATTCACAATGACTACCACTTACCAGCAAATCATATATGCCCCAGTGCGAATTAGGGATCCACTGCTTAATCCTCCAAACCCACCGCTGTGTATGGAATTAAAGCGCCAACCTCATTCAGGCGACGTTCAGCCAACTCACTTTGCGGCGCATTTCAATTGGCCTCCATAGTTTGCAATACACTTTTTCAAGTCGATATCTCTACGTCCACCTCGCTCATCACCACAATTGGCACGAAGAACTTTGCCCGACAGACTGGTACCGGTGCAAGAGGCAGAAAAGCCACCCCCGCGATGACTTGAGTGAAGGCAACCCCGCCGAGGCCGACCACGAGGACGTTTTGAAGAACATGGTTGGGGTGAGATGAGCAAGGAAGATGCGATAATGCACTCAAGATATTTAATAATCAAGCGTTTATCGTCGTTGTAGGGAATTCCAAATGCCACTTGAACGCAAATGTCTCGCCGTGCAATATCGGAGCCCTCTATTAAGAATGCGACCGCTAGCGCTCAACCAGCTCCCCACGGGCCAAGGACGCATCTCAGCATCGCGTATCAGCCGATGAAGCCGCTGCTCATCCATTCTTCCGCACAGCATTTAGGTTATTTAGCAAGATTTCTTAGGAGCCAAGTCAACCGTATGTCTGGTGACCGTATGAATGATCCGATATAAATAGAGGACTACACCTGCCAGCCGAAACCCCCGCTGATCGATTATCAGAATACAAGGAAGTTTGATGCGAAGCATACACGAGCAGTTCCATGCAGATAGTCGGAATAGTTTCGTTAAGCGTTGATGCGAGATGATATCCAAATATTACAGTCGAAGGGTTGCGGACGCAAGACGTAGACGACGTTTCGTCGTTTCAATCGTTTGCCTAGTCTGGCTCACTGGGCATTGATGAGATTCCAAACCAACGTTTCATGCATGGCCGGAATACATCTGAAAGGCCTTTTGTAACGTTCACTATCAAACATCACGCATACATTCGCAAAATGTAACAGAACCAAGACTATCAAATTCATGTGTGTCGACGACATCAAGTAGCACAAGCGAGATTTCCTCCGTAATTGGCCACACAGTCATCTGTTTTCTGATAAATGATTTAACTACATGAAGTATGATGCTCACTTACTCAAATCTTTGATGGGCGTATTATTGGACCCAGGGCCGCAACTAGGCTATCCTTGAGCAGAGTAGATACGAACCTAAGGAATTACTTACTGGCAGATCATGTATGTACCGGTGCGGATCAGGCAGCCACTGCAGGAGCCACCGAATCCCCCGCTGTAGAGAAAAGGATTAATTATGGCGTACACCAGGGCATGAAAGCTAAATCGTACTTTGCAGCGCAAGCGAGATTGCCTCCGTAGTTGGCGATGCATCGGTTTAGGTCAATAGATGAATCTCGGCGACCACCCTTGCCATCTCCGCAGTTGGCATAGAGGGTAGTGCCCGACATGTAGTAGTTGCTACAGGAAGCACTGAACCCGCCGCCAGCAGTTACTTGCATAATTGAGGCGAAGACTACGGCCGAAATAGAGAGAAGGCTTTTGGAGAGCATGTTGCTTTACAAAAGGAGAGGTGGGCAGCGGCTTGCACGTATCCATGTCCAATTTATATTACTTTTAAAACTCTTACTGAATATGATTCTGCCCGAGAATACCGTCGAGGCCCAACAGCCGCGCTTGGGTGCATGTGGAAGAAGCATACAGATGAGCATCGCGAATTCCCTTCACCAATCCGAATCAATGATCCATGTCGTGGATTATCACAGCCTAGACGATTTGTATAGTCTCGGGGAAAACGAACGACCCCATCCGTGAACGGCTATGAAAGAATGTCCACAAAACGTGCGCCGGGTGATCTAACCGACAACTACCAGAAGCCCCCTTATGGAAGGTCATTCCCATGGCTTGATCTTGAGTACTGTTTTGCGTTGTACACAGGTTAATTGATTAAATCAAATAATACCAGAATCACTATTTCATGTAGTGGAACCGCGATTCTGTGCAGGCACGTGTCGCACCCTGCCTCAGGAAAAAATGTAGTGCAATTAAAGTGGGGGGTATTTCATGCATTCATGCCATGAAATGAATGTTCATTGTAGCAATGGACTAGTGTTAATTGCAGCAATTGCATTTACTGAATGCGTGAAGTACCACTCACTTTAATTGCACTTCATGAACAGCAACTGCACCCAATGTTTTCCTGAGGCGGGAGGCCGGATGCCTGGGAGCCGTCTCGATCACGTGATCGTACGGCCGCCGTCTCTCCCTTTATCAACCGCGCGTTAAAGAATGAATGGATAGGTCATCCCACCCACTACACCGCCGTAGAGCACGTGATCAAGCAAATTCTACCGCTTTAAACGTGATAAATGAATCGGCTCGTCTGTTGGGTTCCTCCACCATGGATCTTCTCGGTACCTTCTTCTCCACAGCAATCAGCTCGCGCGTCGGACCCTTGCGGCCCATCGCGTTCTCAAAAGCATAATGCGCAACCAAATCGGATCCTTGGTATCTAGTCATCTTGTGGAGCTCAAAGAGTTGTTTACGCGATTCACGCTACAATAGTGCAGTTCCGCTGCGACAGGAGCACGAATAGCTATGCGTTGCAGACTCAATCTTGAGCTGATTGATATTTCGGAATACCAAACCCACCCGCACACATTGAGCCTAATCTCGAAGGTGTGGGGTCATATATCAAACATTTTGCTGCAGAATGACATGGCCGAAATAAGAGCGCCGGCTAAGCCCAACTCTTTCACCTATAAAGCTCTCACAAACTGACGATTGGCCTAACTATTCCGGGTCGGGTATTGTAACGACAAGTTGATTGGCGAAAAGGAAAATAGTCAAGCTGCAGAGAGGCACGGAATCAGAACGGACGACACCAGGAAACACAGTCGAGCCAGACAAGTATCCGAGAAATAATATAAGAAATTCACATATTGTGAAAACCCCAGCCATAACCAATACGAAAGCGTTCAATCGAAACAAAAGATCCAAGTAACATAGGATTTGAGAGCATACAAGAATATTTCGTTTTACTGAATTCCTCATGAATGTTGGATGGAGAGGTAGGAACAAGTGGGTACTGTGCTGGGGTTTCTGTCTTTGTCTGTTTTGTTTGTTTCTTCGTAACCCAGTTTATTCTGTCGGCTCAGCCCCCGGCTTTGTAAGACAGTTACAGCACTTTTAAGTATAGGAATCTGCCTTCTACGCTGCCACATCGTCAGCCCCTGAGCCCCCTTTCTATTCCTCCGAGCAATGCCCGACAGACGAGCCTACGCCCCCCTGCCGTCCGACCCCTTGGTCGTTTTAGAGCTCCAGAGGTCCTCATCGTGGATTTGAGTTTCGAGGTATCGTTCTCGGTTGTCTCCACTGTTCTTTTCTTGCTTTATTATCGGCGCGTTTTTTTGGCCGTTTGGCGTCCCGTTCCTCTTCTAAAGTAGACCTGTGCGCTGCAAATATCGCATCAGGTGCTTCGTCGCCTTCCCCGGTTCCAGCAGCGCTCTGGGGGCTTCCGTCGATTGCATTAAACCGCTATGTGAGAAATTAATTCGGGCTATCGTATAACAATGCACTGACACTGGGAAAGGGCAAACACGCTGTACTAGTCCTGTGGGAGTTCGAAGCGAGGCGAAGCCTCTACGCCAAGAAGCTTCCGTATATCAGTGGTCATAGAGCGGTTGAGGATTTCATTAGCTTACCGAGCAGGGGGAAAGTAATCTAATTGAAAGGTTGAATATGAGGGATTCAATCTCGATCTATCAAGAGCTGGGATATCTATTCCGAAAGGGTGAGTACAAAAGTCCAACTGAGAATAGGGGTGTTGCCGAGAGGTGAGGGTCTGGATATAAGAAAAATAGGAGAAAAAAGAACACGAAGCAAAAGCGAGCACAGAGAGTGAGAAAAATGGTGAGGCAGGAGTAGAACGGAACTGGAGGCGGAGGAGGGCAGGAACCGAGAATGTGGAGGATGAAGAGACTGGTCCTAGAGCAATCCGAAACGACGAAACAAGAAATGTCCAGAAAAAAAAAAGGAGTAAACTCGATTTAATACTTCTTTTATATCACTCATCTATGCCTTGGCCGTTGCCATCCTCATCACAAGCTTACCCACCACCCACCACTTGGCCGTCTTCGCCTTCCACCTCGCCTTGTCTACTGCCGCCATGGTCATGGCACTTGTCTCCCACTCGGCTCCGGTCTTCTTCGCTTGCATATATCGTTCGGCCTCTTGCTCAATCTGCATAATAGTCAGGGGCACCAACATCTGCACCGTCTTGCTTGTGCTACTTAGCTTCGCGCGGTCTTCTGCACTCATGGCTTCAACGAAATAGTCGATCACGTACTGCAGCAGTTCTGCTTTCTCCCATACAGGCTATGGTTGCACGCTGTCAGCGGGAGGCTCACTCAAGAGGGTAAAACGTTCACCATGAGATCAAGTAGTGATAGGTCGTCGTAGCGCACGCCACAGTGGGAGACAACAAGGCGCAGGGCGTGGAAATTGGCATGGGCCCAATCTTCATGGCCTCTGGCGACGGAACGAGAAGCATCCTGTTCGTCGGCCTGGGAGTGACGATGGTGTGGATGACAAGTCAGAAATGCGCTGAGAACATGCACTTGAGCGTGGACCGACCTGTTCGACGACCATGGCGAATAGACACCACACGAAGGGACGCTGGTCAAAATCCACCCCACGCAAGGGAGCGTTGAGCTTGATGAGGAGGTCGAAGGCGTGCATGATGATGGTAAGATAGTCTGAAGATAGTGTGCTTGCGCAATTGCAGAAACGGCTGGAACTCTCTCGACGAGGGTGATGGCAGGAAGGATTGGAAGGTGGCTCAGTCTGCCCCTTTATATCTCGGACACCAAGCCAAGCTAGGAGACGGAACTGGCAGCAAAGACCCCCGCATTCAGTCCGATAGGGGGAGATCACGTGCAGAATTGAGTTATTTGCGAATAGCCGTGCGTTATCATCGGAAGAATTGAGCATTAGCGCAATGCACTGGACCTTGCGTGACCTTTTTATTTTTTATTTTATTTGGAAGGTCACTGGTGGTTGAAGTCCAAGGAGATATTGCGAGGGAGCGATGATACAACAGCGCACCCACAGCTTATGTTGACCAAACAAGGATTCTTGGTACCCAAACGAGAGACTAAACGATACAAACAGAGTGATAATACCAAGCGGGAGCCACACACCGAAAAAACAAAACCTAGATCACCGAGAGTACAACAAATAGAAGCAAGACCAGTACAACCAAAATTGAGCCACGACTGAATAAGAATAGGAATAAAAACAAATCAAGTGCTGGTTGAAAACCTTCCAGACAATCGCTGAGTCGCCTTGATCTTGTGTGCACCAGCAGGCGACAGGCTCCACTGAGCTTGTACCGGTTGGCGTTAACGAGGAGAGTAGAGCACGAACAGTCAGAGACAGAATTTGTTCGGATGCTCATTCCATCATCTCATCCCGCTCGCGTTTCCACCGTTCCAGCTGCATACGCATCGGTTTTTGTTGCCCATATTCAACTTGTAAATTGGCGATGAGTCATGTAGAGCATTTCGGAACAAAGCAAACCAGGGCGTACATAGCCAAAATCTTATCCAAGATCACTCTTGTTATCAGCCGCCGCGCGGGTGGCATCGAAAAACGGACGAGCGAGTAGAATTGGACAATAGCAAAGATGTACAGGAAATATACCGACGCATATATGCGATCGGTACAGTACACCCAAGCCACCCATAAGCGCTGAGTAAGCGCAAGACTAACCAACATCCGATAGAAAAATGGAGTGCCACAGAGAAGAGCGTGCACTGATACATCTGCACGGGAAGAATCAACCATCCGTTCATTCTGCAAAATCTGACACGACTCATCAAGCCAGGTCCAACGCTTAGGGGCTAAGGTTTAAGTACAGGGGTGCACTTGGCGAAACACAACTCGAGTGGCCGTGCAAACCCATGCACAGAGTCGGATACGTGCGGCGATGAGTGAGCTCAAGATGCCGTTTGAGACAAAAGATAGGGAGTCGAGGTGTTGTGTAGTTTCGGCAACGACGGCATAGAGGCAACTTTGAGCCGGGCCGTATGTGTTAGCTATAAGCGCAACGGTTGGGGTCCACCCACTTACTGGCTGGCGCTGATCGACCGCTGTCAATACAAGTCGGTCGGACGACATTGAGGGGGTGGTGAATGAAGCAACACGCACGCTCAGCGCCGCCTAGAGCAGCGTAGACAGAGACGGTGATGTCGAAGTATCTATCGAGCTTCATTTAGTGGGCGCCGCGGATGCCGCGATGGAACATGCCACAAGACAGGGGCATCGACAGAAGCGATCATGTCGAGTGACAGGGTGAGCGTGACGAAGAGGAGAAGCGTGACAGTGAAGACATGGCGGGCATGGAAGGTAGCAGCAATGCAGGGACAGTTGAGTCGTGATGAGAGAGGAACCGTGATGGTTGAGGCAAGTCACAGGCGGTGACAGCGGCCTCCTATAGGAGAGGCTTGGCTAAGGCCATGGAGAGGGATGCTAAATTTGTACATTGACTACTCGGTTGCAGTAGCTGTGCCGGGGGTATATGCCGCCCGAGATACGGTTGAACAATTGCCTCATATTACTGCCTGTGCAGTCGAGCCCCTGAATCTTGACTCTCCTCAAAAACCCCAGCACAAAACCGTGCGCAAACGTTTATGTTGTATTATTGTCAAGGTCAAGACAACACGAACGGAAACATTTGTCGTACACCGCCAACGAAGGGGACTCGGACAAATCCACCCACCTGAATGAACAAATCCATCACTTCACTGTGGTCGCCTTTGGTATTCGTGAGCCACGGCGCCTCTCTAGCCGGCGGAGAACATGTAAAATACCGTATATTATGCATATGCAATATTTGGAAATCAGCCCCGAGAGATAGATCCAGCTTGGAGTGCTAGCACCGGTGAGGCATGACTCGCGCATTTCAACGAGTTAAATATGCAAAACCGGCGTGTTGACTGGCCCAGGAAAGCAGCCACGGTAAATAGAAGCCGGTACAATCTTCGATTGAACGTTGCTCCCATCAAGTGAGATGTTCTTTAGTCATGTTAGTCAGGTAAACTTTGTCGACCGCCTTCAAAAGGTTTAGCGGTGGGCCTGCTGGTCTCGGTGGGCGCAGAGGTGCGCTCAGAAATAGTACTCTAAATGAAGGACACACAACATAAGGGCTTTCTGCTTGATGAGCCGAGCTCCCCATCCTAAAAATATCTGTAGCCTGACCCCAGGAATGTTCGAGGACGATTTTCCGGGCCCGTAGCACCCTAGACTGAACCCGTTGTCCGATTGATGTAGAGCAAGTTAGATGTGTTGCTTCCGTGTCACTTTCTGTCATTTAGCCTCAATTATGTATGTTAAGCCGCACAGTAGCCCAACTGGGCTAGGATGATCCTGATGTCGTCCCAAGGCGAATAAACATAGATTAAGAGGTAGATACGATATAGTTCGGTGATATGAGGCTGAGAATAAAGTTTGTATGTCCGCGGCGAGCTTGTTGAAAATCTCTCCCGTATGATCGGCCAGGATAATGCACCCAAGGTCAAGATGTCCATGGAACTTGGGTAGGCGAATTCGGAGAGCCAAGCACCGTTTGGCTTGAACCGAATGACGAATTCTGCATGGTGTATGCGGGTAAGCAAGCTGAGTAATATTCGGTTTCGACAAGCCGGTAGGGGCTGTCCCCACAGGCTTGATACCCTGGAGTGTTGTGACTGGTCGTAAGACTCTTGTTGCGAGGCAACGCTGTGGCCGTTTGCTGTGATGCGAGTTCGGGCCAGTCATAGCGTTCCACCTAATAGGGTGATCTGCGTGTGTCGACTTCTTCAACATCGCAATATCGTCGGATCAACCTTTTCAACTCTATTGTCGTTGGATGTGGCAGTCGTGTTGATCGTGGGGGCCCCAATGAGCACGACTTGTGCGGGTCCATGCAACCACGACCGAGTCGTGCAGGTCGAACATGGTTGATGTCTGAGCACGCGTGTTTCATTAGTTGCCACGTGACCCCGCGTCATGTCCAAATGAAACTCTACACAATGACACTTGTGGCCAAATCACATTATTGTGCGTCGTATATATTGCATTTCAGACGTCGTGTTGTATCTCAAATGCGGAATCGTTTGAATAGACAAAAGCCGAGGCCGAGACCGGGACGGGCGGGGTGGAGAATTGCCGCTGATAAATGATTATGCACTGGGCGATTGGGGCTTCGCGTTGCGCTGTTCGATGCCAGCACACTGTCGAGGGAAGAGGAAGCTGCAGGATCGGCGAGGGTTGATCGGTGGTTGCCAAGTCGGCGGGCCAAACAACGCCCGACGGCGACGGAGATGTGGAAGGTTCATATCACGATCACGCAAATATTGGTGAAACAATCAGTCTTTGCTATTACTTCGGAAAAGCGCGCTGGTTTGGTGGCATAGGAACTGGGCCCTGAGCAGCGAGTGATATATCGAAACAGACGCATTCCCATCCCCGGCCAGCGCAGGCGCACCGCTCGTCACTCTCTGTCCTGACGACCACACACCATTTCATTTTCCTTTAAGTATGCCCGCCCGCCCCCAGCCCGTCTTCCCCGACGAGCCCCGCGGCACCCTCCTGCCCATGCGTCAGTCCCCGTCGTTGTCGCCGTCGCTGCCGTCGCTGACCCCGTCCACAGCAACAGCCCCCACCTGGACCGCGTCCTACTCGAAATCGTCCCCGCTCCGCCGCCCGCTCACCGCCTCGGGCGACATCCCCCCTTCGCCCGCCAGCTCCAGCGCGTCCCAAAAATTCGAAGTCAAGCGACTGCTCAGCCGACCCGCCGACCCAATGCCGTCCCCGCGCCCGCTCACCGCGTTCGACGCCAGCACGTCGTCGCCCCTGGCCGGCCCATCGTCCTCGTCGCCGGCGGGCGCCACGGTCAAACGATCCAACAGTGCGACCCGGTTTCTCAAGCGACGGCCGAGCAAAGGAAAGCTCGAGTCGTCGGCACCCGAGCCGCTGTCGATTCCACCGCGCACGGTCGCGCCTGCGGTCGCACCGCTCGCGCCATACACACCCCCGTCAGCACCCCCTCCACCCACATCCACACCTGCGCTCACACCCGCCTCGGCCTACGCACTCGCCTATGCCCGACGCACCAACATGACAACCCAGCCGGCCGGCGCAGCGGCTCCACGCCATCCGTTTGAGGTAGTGGGCCGGTCGGATCGTCGCGCTCGGAGACCCGAGAGACGAATCGCTCACCTTTCCGGCTCTGTCGCTCGCCGGCTTCGGCGCCGAGAGGGAAAAGGAAAAGGAGAAGGAAAAGGGACCCGGCGCGCTGTCCCGCAAGTTTCTGCCCGGTTCAAGAGTCGTCGCAAGCCCACGAGCGCGATGAGTGACGCAGAGGCTGAAGACTGGTCCAGAGAAAAGGAGCGCGTGGGCATGCGCGCCGCCGGCATGATGCGACTCGGACGATCGGCGACCGTCTCGAGGAATCGAATGTCCAGGCATCTCTCGATCGAGGATCTCACAACCGTTCT
Organism: Ceratorhiza oryzae-sativae; assembly: GCA_030998015.1. Classification (NCBI taxonomy): domain Eukaryota; kingdom Fungi; phylum Basidiomycota; class Agaricomycetes; order Cantharellales; family Ceratobasidiaceae; genus Ceratorhiza; species Ceratorhiza oryzae-sativae. Next base: position 1,249,240 of record JARWMV010000238.1, read on the forward strand.
CGCCCGCGGGAGCAAGTTTGAGATTGAACGAGGCAGACAGGAGGTCAGCACTCCACCTCGCGAGGAGCTACGGACAGAAACCTCGAGGTCCCGGAACGACTCGACTTCCCATCATTCCACATCCCATCATTCCCATACCTTCGTTCACAAAGAAGAACCACAACCCAAGGAAAAGGCCAAGGAGAATCGCCCATGCCGCAGTGCCTCTTCCCCCGCCCAGCCCCCGCCCGACTCTCGTTCAATTGGTGCAGCGAGCCCCGAGAACAAGTCTACCTCGAGCGGAGGCAAGATATGGCGGCTTGTCAAAAAGATGTCGACTGGGACATTGAAAGAGAAGCGGTCGCCTCAGGTAAATTAGCCATTGTCTTCCATTGTGTCACAACGTACTGACACAGCAACAGCCTGAAAAAATTCCCCCCGTCCCACGGCTCCCGTCTACCCTTCCTTCCAGTCGGCGCTCGTCCGTGAATGACTATGGTGAAGAAATCCGACCTGAGTATTCCCAATTCCGAACCAACTCGCATCCACCTTCCCAACATTCGTCCCGCCCCAACACCATCCACCAATCGAGCACCGAACATCCAGTGCACCGCTCAACAGCAAATCCAGCTCGGCCGTCAATGTCTCACACCAACGACTCGTCGGTCTTGTCCGCCTCGCCTCCGACTTCCTTCGGACGAACGGGAAGCCCGAGAACGAGCATGTCCAGCTATGTTGATCTCGGGGATGAAGTGCCGCCGCCGCTTCCGACCGTCGGAGTCGGAAAGCATATTGTTGCGCCTGGAGAGTTGAACCAGATGTTTGTGGCTGGTCCGGGTGTCTCACCTTCTCCGTCGACCAAGCGCTCCCGCAAGCCCCGAGACAAGCCCGCGCTTGCACCTCTTCCAACGTCTCCTTCCGCATCCATGACATCCGACTCGGCGACCAACAAGCTCAAACCGAAACCCAACGTGCTCCGTCGCCAAGCCCGACTTGATGGTGAACGGTCCCCACGCTCAGCCTCAATGGGGATGCCTTCACCCTCACCGCGCTCGACATCCGTCATGGCTCCGGTGGTGGAGACGCCCCGTCCCAGATCCAATTCGATGGGCACCGTCTTTACGTTTCGCGAGCTCGGGAGTGGCAAGAAGGCGCCGCTGAGTGAACAAGAAAAAGCGGACAAGTTTGAGCGGCTGTTGGAAGCGAGCGATAAAGCCGGCGGTACGCTCCACGCCCGTGCGCAGGATCGGTTGCTGAGCGAGACGATCCGAATGAGCGCCGGCACCTTTGACGGCGCGAGTATCTTGGGGCTGTGAGTCGCCCCCCTCTCCCTCCCTCTCCTTGGTTATTCTTTCTGTCTGGCTGCGTGCATGCTTGATCTTTTCTCGAATTTATTTCTCATTTTTCGCGTTTCGGGTGATTTCGCGCTGGTTCTTTGATCTGTTGAATTCGTTTCGTTTCATGGGCTTCAGGTAGACCCGACATACCCATTACGCTTTTACCTATGCTCCAGGCCTTAATCCTATATCCCCTATCGATTCTTGCTTGGTTCTTCGTATGCTCGCTTATAGTCCGCTCTTGCTGGTCATCACTACTATCTTTAATTATTCCCCCCTCTCTAGCCATCCAACTGGGAGCACTCCTTTTTTGTACGCCGTTCGCATACATACATAAACGTAAATAGACTGTACAACACTAGTGAATACTAAAATGGATATGCATGTATCCGTAAGGGTTGGCTTCAGTAGCTATGAGCTAGGCACAAAAGCCGAGAAGATTGAGTTTAGAACTAAACCTTGATTGTGATGGCCGTTGGAGCTGGCGTCCGGAAACGAGAATTGGGATCCGCAAGGGATGAGTTGTGCATAGAGTCCAATTTGGTGGATAGGGGTTGCATGCACTGCAGGACAGCTGCGTTGCACGGGTCGAGTGAAAGCTCTCGGCTGAACCGGGTATATAATGAAATTTCAACGAGACACTCAACGTCATGTCGTTGACGCAGAAACGCAACGTGCCTCGATCTAGAGTGTCATACTGCCTTCGGTTGGGTGGGCGGTACCTCGCCTAGAAACACCAAGTGCTTCTCGGCGTGCGGCTGGATGGGCTCGGCGGTCGGCCGTTTGGGTCATTATGTGTTTGCTGTTTTGTGAAAGGGTCATGCTCAAGATGCGTAATCATCTCTATCAAATAGACGACCTTGTTTTTTCAAAAGGTAACCAGGTCTGTCCACATACACACGCTAAAGACCCACACGCTCGTGAATGCCCAAAGAACCGGTGCGCAGATTGTTGAAAAATTTCAACTCTTCCCACACGCAACCAAACGCGCGTGCGCTCAGTCTCGTTCTGCTGCGCTTGCGGAGCGCCTTCGAGACGTCTCTCTGGTCACCATAGTAGCGATCGGTGATGGTGAGCGCCAGAATTGGGTTTATTCTCCGGGCGAAGCGACGTTGGCCAGGTGCCCATTTATTTGAACTCGGGGGGACGGGTTCTTCTCACGGCTCGGCCCGGCTTTATGGTCTCATGCTGGGTGCGTGAGACTGGATGGAGGGCGTATCGCTTTTGGAGGTTCGTATTTCAGCCAGTGTTTCTGACGAGGGTTTAGAGCTGCGCATGATGCCTAGATTATTGACAAGGGGTAGATTACACATTCAATGGCTGTGAGATTGCCGTTTTGCTGTAGTGTTGGGAACGGGACGACCTGTGAGCGATTCCCAGTCATTTCAGTCCTTGATCGGTGTTCGATTGATGTCCGGTGTCATATTACAAATGCGGGAGCAAATTCTTGATATGATACTCATTAGCACCGGATATATGCATAAATGTCTTGACTGATTATGTGTTAAACGTTATTTTCTGGAGCTGGTGCGCTTTTCTCCTCGACGAGTTCGGGTGTAGATATAGAAAGACTAGGTTCTCCAGCGGCGACCGCTTCGCCAGACACCCGAACCCCTCCTCGGTGCCCACTTTGATTGTCAGGCAATGTCCGGTCATCACGGCTTGGATGCGATCCGTCCCTGGATGAAGACTGAGAACCATACGGAGAGTGACCCCAGCCTCTATGACCTCCCCAGTATCTGCCCCTATAAGGCCGCCGGCCATCTCCGCCGAAGCCACGAGCACCGCCGTCCCGAGAACGCCAATCGCTCCACTGTTGCTGGGGCGTCCCAGTACCTGAGCCTGAGCGCCAGGACTGGGGTTCTATGGCCAAAGGGACAGATCTCCCCTTTTGGTTCCCGGTATGAACCCGGCCGCCACCTCTGTGCGGATAGAACCCGCGCGAACGCGAAGGATAGGGTGACACGGCCACATTTGTCGGGGGCGGCAAAGGCGCCTCATGGAAATCCGCCTTGCGGATGGATGCAAGAATGTTTTCGATCTCGTCGTGCGTGTAGTCTGGTGAAGGATGGGGGAGAATGTGGTACACCCGATTGAATCCCTCGGAAGAGTTGATAGGGACGAAATCTCGGGCAAAGCGGGAGAGAACTATAAATGGTTGAGGATGGTTATTGGTCGGGCATTACCAGTTTAATCTATTCGCTCACCTTCCTGTGCTACTTCAGGAGTCTTAATCGTTGGATGATCCGCACCTGCTCAAGGGTTTGTTATAAGACATATAGCCCGTGGCTGAAACCAGCTGAACGAACGCGTTGCTAGCCTTTCACTACACATCTATTGTAAAGCAACATGGTAGGGATGGGTGCTTGAGTGGCAACTGGATGACGCTTACCTCATAAGGTGTGTCCATCTGTACGCCCCATATTTCAACATTTGGGTACTCGTGCGCAATCTCAATCCAAGTCCGACGCTGACTAGGGTTGCAAACAAAGTCAACTATTCGGCAAATTCGCTTTGAGTTTAGTCCACCTTACCCTGGGTCAATATTCGTTCGATCAACGCAAACAGACTGACCCCTAGCGAGGGCAGCACGCACTGCATTCTCAACATTTCGGCGCTTTCCAAGCTCGTCCTGGTTACAACGTCGAAATTCGGGAAATTCCCGCTGAAGGGCGTTAGCAAATGTAGACTATAAATAGGTGTAAATGATTGCAGGACGACGCGGCAAACAAATTCACTTGCTTTTCCTGAGCCCACAAGTCCACACAATACCATCACCACAAGAACTTTCGGAGTTGGTTCCTCGACTACGATGCTAGTGCTCATGGTGGTGGCGGTTGGGGGTCGATGACAAGCGCCGTGCGTCTGTTTGGCTTCTTGGGGGTGACTACTTCTGTCGAAATCTGCTCCACCTATTCAAATTACAAATAGCTAAGAGCCCGTAGAATACTAAGAATAGCCTCACCATGGTTAAACGATTTGTTAGCCTCTTATGATGTAACATACCGGCTTCTATTGCCTTATTAAGAACACTTGCGCCTTGGTTGGTGTATCAGATTTGTCCGCGTTTGGAATCGTCCATCATCGATTACTCTGACGCCACCCCTTTCAAAACTCGACCACGTTTTCACGCCAGTCTCATCCGGTCAATATGATTGGAAACACCGCTCGTTGGGGGCCTGCACTCCAAGACTATGATCTAGACTCACTCGGGTCGCTTCTTTACAGAAATATCTCGTCATTTCGAGATCTACTATCGACGGCCCAGAAGGTTGTCGGCTCTCCAGCGTCCGCGACATGTTCGATGCTTGAAAATCTCCTGCTAGTCACTCAATTCCCAGCTGAACTAGCAGCCATCGATAGCCCATCGCTGGCCATGATTTGTATTAAACTGATGCGAAGTTACACTGAACGGAATAGAGTAAGTCCAACTCGATTTATATTCACGAACAACAGCTCATCGATGTTATCCATCAAGTTATTTGACCATGTATATGGTCTTCGTTGCGTGCAATTGTTATCCCTGACTCTTCAGGTGGATATCCTAAGGAGCAGAGGGCTGCTTGCTAGAGCGACACCGTATATCAGCAAACTGAATCCCCAAACTGTTGAATTCTGGCTTGCCGACAACGCTGCTCGCGAGGCCGCTAAGATTAATCTCATATCTCCAAATATTCACTTCCAATTCTGGAGTGCCGATATCCAATACGATGATAGGCTATTTTTACTGCGGACGTTCTGGGAAGCTCGAAAAGAGCTATACTGGATTTGTGAACGTGTTTCGGGCATACAGGGATGGATAGTGATATTCGCTGTAATATGGCTCCCACTCGTTTACGAGCCGACTCAGATGTGAGCCGACTCGGCGTTTTGGGTTGTTTGTTGAGATCCTAACGCATGATAGGGATCCTGTTCTCTATTACCGACTCAAAGACATCATATGCCGGTACTCTCTAGCTGCAAAAGATGACGGTACACACCCAGCTGCTCCAACTATTGTTCGTTGGCTTCACAACCAATTAGATGCACAAGGCCACACGAACCCTCTCGCTTCCATTTGTGTTGACCGCCAGGACATCGGAGAAATGCCAAAGTTTCGAGGTGCGCTCACCGCGCGCTTGAATGAATCTGGAAAAGGTCGATTAGATCCGAATATCGCCGCTACGCTGCTCGAATTCTTTGTCGGGTATTATGTGCGCTCGTCCGAGGCGTCGTTCATAAGTCCTGAGCTCCAGCATCTGATCGAAGCTGCGTACAATCGAATATGGCTGGAGGTTGAAGACGCGCGCTGCCTATTCAGCTTGGATCACCGAATTGATACTGGCGACCTGGTGTATGCCTTCTTACAGATCTTGTCGCCTATATTACTGTGGGTACATTTTACAGTCATACAAGGTTTAGGAGTAACCAGCGGTTCACAGGAAGCGAAGCGCACCCACGCAAGGGCATGGAAATTCTTTAGCGAGCTCAAAAGCTATCGCCGAAGCCCTGCAAAATATTGACTGGATCAGTTTGATGGGACGTGTCGTTTTGATGCCAACTCTTCCGATCAATGGCCAACCCATATCGGCCGTGGAATATGGTGAGAGTGCATTTGCAGCGATTAAAGGATTCACTTACCAGAATTTTAACTAGTGCAAATCAAAAGGGACTGGGTGACAACAGACGAGATAGAAAGACATTGCAGGCACCTAGCTGCCTATGAACAGAGCGCCTTTCTTCCCCTTTTCACAACTTTCTCAGACTGGAAGAAGACATACGAGTTTATTCAGCTTCAACGGAGTATCAGCGAGCAAACCAGGGCCAAAGAGCACTTTAGTAGAACGGAAAAAGTATGGGCCATTGTTGGCCAAACTTTTGGGTTTGAGCAGGTCATTGCCAATCGGTGCACATACACAGGTTGCCTAACCTCGGGAATTGCCCACACGACCTTTGGGGCTTGCGGGAACTGTTGCAAGACTTATTACTGTAGTCAATACTGTCAAGCAGCGTGAGTTCAGTAGAAAATTTATTTTTAGATCAGATTTTAACCCTTGTGCTTGTGCAGCCACCTCTGCTCAGGAGCTTGGAACTCACATATGTGGGCTTGCTGTTTGGAAAGAATCAAATCAAATTTGCATTGCAGTTGATAGCATAATTTAAATAGTGTGGCAATGTGCAATATGGACCAAATGATGAGTCTGACTTTGTTATTTGGGACACATGTATTATTTGGTTCTGTTAGAAAAATGGGACCTATAGCAATGACCTGCACTAACTTGAAACCACCCTATAGCTATACAGGTAATACTAGAACTTGATTGAGAATGTTGTCTCACCAACTGTATGGGATGGGGTCACAAGGCTTGGATGAAGCTGAGAAATGTTTGAATTTGGTTCTCAGGGAGTGATTACAGTGCTTGTGTGTGGCTTGACTGTACAGTACTGCTTGCTTATATGTGTTGGTAAAATTTTCATGTATCTTTGCCTTTATTTGTTTATTCACTTGTTTACCTGGTTTCCTGGTGGATTTGCAAAAGGTTATGAGCCCCAGTATTTCCTACATGAGCTAAACTCAACTATACCTGGAATCTGCAAACTTAAATTCTTACCACTACACCTTGGCAAGTGCCAAAGGTTGGCAGCTACCACATCTGGGAGACCAAAGGTGTCACTGAGGGATCAGGGGTTGGCAGAGGGTGCCAGGCAGAAAGTTGAGGTGGTGTGGGGAAAGACACAGTAGAATCAGCTGAGTAGACCTGGAAGGGTGACAACATGCTTACCTGGTGTTCTTGGTGGTGTGGTTGGGGTCATCTGTTATGGATTACTAACATTTTCTATTATTTTAGTCTGCTCTGCCAACCTCAAGCAATGCCTCTGTAGTTAATTTGTGAAATACTTGAATTTGTATGCACTCCAAATTGTACTATTTTCCATTCCATTAAATAGTACAAATTTCCCACTTTCCAACACATATTTTATTAGGTTTTTACAATAAGATCTCAGGGAGATACAGAGGTTGCAATATTTCCTCTTATCAGGAGATATTGATTACAACATTGCACTGCTCATATCTCAGCAACTGCTTGCTCTATCAAAGCAATCTTATGCTCTATCGATAGCTAATCTTCAGTGGTATCTGCTGCCCAAAGATCCTTGCAATCCACCAGATCCTTGCACCAGAATGGCCCAAAGATCATTAGAATCTTACTGGACTATCAATCAAGATCTAATGACTCAAGTGAGTCAGGAGAGCCTTCCAAATTGATCTAGAAGCTTCTCTGACTCACTTTATGACTCACTGAGATGTAGCCTCTGTTCATTACATGTATATACTATGATAATATGATTTACAAGCCAATAGCAGGTCTCAGATGCATCAATGCCTTTGATCCACACCCTGTCTTTACTCTCTTATCCTATACTGGGCTAGGGTGTACTCCAAGTATAGCAGTACCCTCTTTTGATGATTGCACTGGCATGCATGCATCTATTTGGCTCTGGAATGCCCTCCTCAGGGTATAAAAGGACCTCCTCTGGGGCCCTTCCAGACCACCTCCTCCTCCTCTACTCTACTCAACCCAGGCTGGTTATTGGTTTCTTTTCCCTTTCTATTTTCTCTTGTCTGTGTGTGATTTCTTATATAACTAGTACTGAGGAATAAAGTACCATATTAGTTATATACTGTCTGATTCATTGTATCTTATATACAGAGATATATAAGGATACAATATTGCCTGATTGAGCATGACATTAAGTACCAGCTATTAGAGGAAATCTAAGTACCTGTAGCTGAGGAAGTACATGCATTAGGCAGCCCTCCATCTATCCTATAAGCTATCACTTAAGACTAGTATTAAGATTAGTATCAGTTAGTCCAAGTGACTAGGGCTGAACTATATTTAAGATATCTAAGGGAACCTGACCATAGTAGTCTTGCTCTTTATACCTATAAATTAGTCAGTTTACACTGTGAAAGATTAAGACTACCTTGAGTGTTACTTGATCACATTGCAACTACTTTGAACCTTCTTACTCTAGTCTAAGAAGTATTGAGTACAATTAGTGTATGTTGACAACAACAAGTCAGGTGATGAGAGAAATAGTAAGAAAAGAAAAGAACTTGTATTTGATGAGAGGTCAAGTTCTTGAGGAGCCCTCTGCAAACTTGACCTGGTTTATATACATAGTACAAGCCACATCATAACAAACAAGTCTGTACAGTGAGTCACAACTGATAAGAGATAGAAGCAGTAGAAGCAACTGCGGAACTGTGGAATTTCACATCAGAGTTGAAATACATCTTGGTTGTTGGTCCGGAACATCCTCTGAATCACATGACACAGATATACCATAAAAGGCAAGTATGTTTGAAGCTGGTCTCATAAAATGTAGTAAATTGAGAAAATATTATAGAGTGGATATATGCGTGTCAGTTTGTGACACTTCCCCCCTTCAAGGCACGGGGGTCATGGGGTGCCTTTGGGTGTGACTTGACATAGTCAGCAATGAGTTCTGGTGCGTTCACCAGGTCATCATAGGTTAACCATTGTCACTCATCGTAGCCAAGCCACTTGACATAGTATTCAAAGATGTTAGATCTTTTGTTGTATTGTGACTTTATGATCTGTTCCACTTCAAATTCTTCTTCCCCTTCCGGAGTTACCACAGGTGGTGGTGGGGGAACCTGACAGCCATAGGGGTCGTCTTTATATTTGGTGAGGAGTGAGACATGAAACACTGGGTGTATTTTCATGGTTATTGGTAGGTCCAGTTTGTAGGCATGTGTGCCATGTTGTGCTACCACCTTGAATGGTCCAACTCTTTTGTGGGCCAGTTTCCTGGAGGCCTGCTGTGTCCGTATGTTTTTGGTATCAAGCCAGACTTTGTCTCCCACCTTAATAGCTTCAGGAGTCCAATGCGTCTGGTCATAGTATTCCTTGATCCTCTGGTTTGCTATTTCCAGGGCTGCCTTAAGTTCGTCATGGCCCTTTTGGAGCCATTCTGCATGGTTGTCTGCTAAAGGGAGTTCTGGTTCCTCCCTGTCCCCAACTGCTAGCCTTGGGTGGAAACTGTAGTTTGCAAAGAATGGTGATTTGCCAGTTGAGGCGTTGACACCATTATTGTAGGCAAATTCAGCCAATGGTAGGAGCAAGACCCAGTCGTCTTGTCTGTCTGATACATAGTGTCTGATGTACCCTTCCACTACTTGGTTGGCCTGTTCAGACTGGCCATCTGTCTGAGGGTGGTATGCTGTGGAGTAGGAGGGTTTTATATCAAGTTGTTTGTATAAGTGCCTTAAGAATTTGGATGCAAAGTTGGGGCCACAGTCTGAGATTGTTTTCTGTGGTAACCCATGAAGTTTCCATACATATGTTAGGAACAAGTTGGTGCAATCCATAGCACTGGCTTCCAATTGACATGGAATAAAGTGGACCATTTTTGTCAGGCGGTCGACAACTGTAAATATGGCATCAAACCCCTCTGACAGGGGTAGCCTGGTGATCAGATCATAAGTAATTTCCTCCCAAGGTTTTTCTGGCGCGGGTATTGGGTTTAGGAGCCCTGGGGGAACTTGGTTGCTGTGCTTGTTCCTGATGCATGACTCGCAGTGTGTGACATATTCGTTGACTGATTTTTTCATTGATAACCACGTGTATTTGTGATTTAACAATTCATATGTTCTGAACTGTCCTGGGTGTCCTGCTGCTGGGCTGTCGTGATGGCTTTCGATGACCAGTTTGCAAAGTTCTTTGTTATTTGGGACATAGATTCTGCCCTTGTGTCGTAAGAGTCCTTTGTCCCATTCCCAATCTTTGACCTTCTCATTGTCATCTAGGGCTTTTAGGACTTTTGATAGGTGTTCATCCCCTGGGATAGCATCCCTAATGAGTTGTTCCAGGTCATTGTCTGGCATGATTGCTTGCAGGCATAGCGATTTCAGCTCCAAAAATTGGTTTTGCACAAGCAGAGCTTGGCTCTCACCCCCCTCTTTAGGGATGTGTCTTGACAGCCTAGAGAGTATGTCTGCCTGGCCATTCTTTGCCCCTTCAATATATAGAATCTTGAATTCGAACCTGGATAAGAACTCATGCCACTGTGTGACTCGGCCATTCAGTGGCCAATTCGTCTTCCAATACTCCAAATTCTTGTGGTCACAAACAATGTTTACTGGGTGTTCGGCCCCTTCTAGCAAATGACACCAGTGTTTGAGGGCCTTTATAATTGCCAGCATTTCTTTGTTGTAGATATCATAATTTCTTTCTGCTGGGACCATTGCCTTGGAGTAATAGGAAATTGGGTGGAGCATTCTGTCCTCTCCATATTGCAATAATACAGCACCTGTGGCATAGCCTGAGGTGTCCGTTTCCAAAATGAATGGTTTGTTGGGTTCTGGCTGAATTAGAAGGGGGGCTTCTTTTAATTTCTGCTTCAGCAGGTTCCATGCCTGATCCCTTTCTTCTGTCCATTCCCATTTTACATCCTTCTTGACAAGTTCATAAAGACATCTTGTAATTTTCGAAAAGTCTTTTATGAAGTGCCTCAACCAATTTGCAAACCCCAACCCTTCCAGGACTTCGGTTGGGTTGGTAGGGGTTGGCCATTCGACAGCTTTTTCAACCTTGGCTGGGTCTACTTTAATTCCCTGGGGGGTCACTACTATTCCCAGGTAATCGACTTCAGTGACATCGAAAACACATTTCTCCAGGGTGCAATATAGGCCAGCTTTTTGGAGGCAACATAAGACTTCCTTGACATGTTCATCATGTTCTTCTTGGTTTTTGGAGAATACTAATATGTCATCCATATAGATCACAACATAAATGCCCTTGATGTCTTGGAACTCTTCCCAGATCATGGCCATGAAGGTTCCCAGTGCGTTCTTTTGACCAAATTGCATGACTAAGGGCTCGTACAGCCCATATTTGGTCTTAAAAGCTGCTTTCCATTCGTCCCCTTCCCGAATTCATATGAGGTTGAAGCCCCACTTTAGATCAAACTTGGTGAATATCTTTGCCCCATGCAGAGTCTCCACAATATCATTGATGTGTGGGAGTGGGTACACATTAGAGACTGTCATTTCATTTAGTCACCGGTAGTCAATGCACATGTGCAACTTCCCATTCTTCTTTTTGACAAATATGACTGGGGATGCCATTGGTGACCTTGAGGGTCTGATATGCCCTGCTTTCAGTTGGTGGTCCAAGGTTTTGCGCAATTCTGCATCTTCCTTGACACCTACACTATATATGGGGCCATGCCTTGGCTTGGCATCTGGTTTTAAATCTATTTCCATATCCCACTTCCTATGGGGTGGTAAAGGCTGGATGTCATCTTCTTCAGCAAATATTTTCTTGAACTCCCTGTATTTGGTTGGGAGGGAATCTAAAGAATCCAACTGGTGTTATGACCTGCCTAGCAGACATAACCTAACAACCGAATATTGTACAGATTTATGGCATTTTTCCCAAAGCAGAACAAACCATAAACAAGATCACGTGATCTTGGCGCTTACCCAACGATTAAGCACCGGTGGTTACCCTGAACTCGCTCCAGCATTTCTCTCCCATGTTACTTGGAGCGAGGAGCGAGTTGTCACGTGACCTTGGCGCTTACTCAGCGATCAAGCGCTGGTGTTACCCTGAACTCGCTCCAGCATTTCTCTCCCATGTTACTTGGAGCGAGGAGCGAGTTGTCACGTGACCTTGGCGCTTATCCAGCGATTAAGCGCCTCTTAGTCCAAAAGTCACATGACCCTCAGACCTTGTGCGCTCTATAAGATTCGGAGCTGCACAAACTTAAGACAAAAATTACCTAACCTAGTACTATATAACCTAACTGCTGTAGAGTGCTTAGATAAGCCACCGCAGCACCGCAGCCACAGTATATAAGGGGATAAAGCAAGACTGGACGCCTCAGCTTGCTTTATCTTGTCAACCACCATAGACCATAGCAAACACTGTAACTAGAATGCTCAATACATACTGCATAGCACCAAACTGTCAACGCAGCCACTACTTAAGTGCTCCACAAGGGAGCCTCCAGAGGGTCACGACATTATAAAGCAAGCTCTTAACTTAACTAGTGGCGAACATAAGTATACTACACAGATACTAAGGGCTGAGTACACGAGAAAACCAGCTAACTCCTGTGATACATAAGAGAACATAAAGAAACTATGTCACAGAGACCACAAACTCAATCTCAAAGCAGAGTGGCAAATAGTAGGCCACAATCACCCAAACCCATTGCTTCCCCAGAGGCTGAAGGTAACCCAGATGAGACCCTCCAAGGAATGCCAGGGGGGTTGCCACAAAACCCACAACCAGTGGCTCAACCCAACCCCACTCGGGCCCCCATCCTGGGAGGGGAAATAGGGGGAATACCACTCTGCAGCCCTCAACTGCCAATTCACCTGATAAATCCAGACCCAGAAGATATCTCAAATCCAGAGAGGGATGAGGTAGAAGATATGACCTGAACCATATACGAACAAGGCACGGCCTTGGCAGAAGAGGCAAGGACACAACCCCAGCCAGGTCCCGGAGCCATAGCCACTGCCAACCCTATTCACACCATTGCCACAGCCATCAGGGCGGGGCTCAAGGAACTTAGAGACAATAATCATAGGGAACTAGAAAAGGCAATCACAGGTATAAATCAGTGTCAAATATCACTAACCCGACAAGAAGGAAACGTGGACTGGATGGTAAGGTCAATGGAAACATCCAACAAAAATGTCCTCTATGTGGCAAAGAACCAGGACGACCTAAAAGCAGAAATGGGGAACCTGATAAAAGAATTAAAGGACATCTCCATGGAAATAAACCGGGTACTGGGAATGCAAGAGCGAAAGCTCGAAAGCTTAGAGAAGAAAACCGAAAACACAGGGGAGATCCTAATCGCACTAGAACAACAGGTAACCATCTAGGAAATGAGCTCCGGAAAACAACTGAAGCAGGAAGGCCAAGGGAAAGGACAGAAGAAACCAGGGGAAGAACTAGGGTGGTCATAGGAAGCCCCTCACGATCCCCCTCAGCCTCCCCAGTACGAACACCCTTTCTGGGAAGAACCTTCCAGGCTGAGTCCACAATAAGACCCCGAACAGAACCTCCATCCCAAGCAAACCAACCTACCCTTGCTGCAAACCACACTCCTAAGGAGGCGAGACTAGGGAGACCCAGCAAATTTAATGGGAAAAAGGGGAAGGAAGCAGAGAACTTCATAATCAGCATGGAACTTTTCTTTGCTGACTATGACGAATCAGCCTTTGATGACCGAAAAAAGATATCTGCTGTGCTAATGAACATGGAGGATGGGGAAGCAGCAAACTGGGCACAACCTTACCGCCAGAAACTACTAGCAGGCAAACACACAGGTATTCTTGCATCCTGGAAGGATTTCAGGAAGGGATTCCTGGATGCTTTTAATGACCCAGTCATAAAGGAAAAGACCATCCGGAAACTAAGGAAATTAACACAGACCAAGAGTGCATTGGATTATGCTACCCAATTCCGGATCCTGATCCAAGAGGTAGACTGGAACCAGGAAGCCCTCAAGGACCAATTCAGGGAAGGGTTAAAACCCAAAGTACGACAAGAGATCTTAAGGATTGAAGTACTGGCAAATGAGGCTGAAGGTCCATCATATACCTTAGATCAATTAATTGACTTTGCCTGCAAAATGGACACATGCAGTTTGCAACCAGAAAATGAATACAAGGACCAGCAACTCATCAAATTCAACCTGGGCACCAGCAAAATACAAACAAGGGGGAACAAGCCTTTAGGGACCAGCGGCAAACAGGGGAATACCCAAACCAACAACATGGTAAGGATACCAAACAGTGAAAAGGACAGGTGAAGGAAAGAAGGACTCTGTATCAAATGCAGTAAATCAGGGCATGTCCTGAAGGAGTGCCAGGCCAGTGGACCTACACAAAGCTAAGATACAAGGGAAGGCCAGCAGACAAGTTGAGGAAGAAAGCAGCTCTGAGTCGGAAAACTAATTGGTCCTACCACTTCCATGTTGGAGGACCCCAATATAACCCCTACCACAGATGTATGTTACCTCAAGAAGTCTAGTAATCAATCAATAATATACACTACGGTAGAGGGAATCATGGAACCAGCTAAGACGCTGATTGACTCAGGATCTTCAACCAACTTCATCGATAAGGCCTATTCAAGGGAAAAAGGGATTCCAACCACTCCCCTCAAACACAAGAAATCAATTGTGGCCATTGATGGAAATGAAATCAAGGATGCCATAGAAGAAAGGGCAGAACTAAACATCGAAGTGGAAGGGAAGACACTAAAATGCTCCCTTTATGTAATGACCCTAGGTGACACAGACATAGTCCTAGGGAAAGAATGGCTTGAAGAAGCAGAACCTATCATAGATTGGAAAGACCTTACCATCTCATACCCAGATGAAATCAAGGCAAGGGCAGCAAGTGAAAGCCTACAAATCCCAGAAGAATTTAGGGATTTTGAAGACCTATTTGGGGAAGAAGGTTTCCAGAACTTCCACCCCACCAGGTAACCTAGACTTCAAAATGGACCTGATCGAGGGAGCGGAGCTGCCAAAGCCTGCAAAGAGGTACAGTATGTTGCCAGCAGAAACAAAGGCGCTCAGGGAGTACCTAGAGGAGGAACTAAGAAACGGGAAAATAAGGCCCAGCCAGTCAGTTGTAGCTGCACCCTGTTTCTATGTGAACAAAGCAGATGGAGGGCTTAGGTTGGTAGTCGACTACCGTAAGATGAATGACATCACCAAGCCAGACAGGTTTCCACTTCCAATCCAAATAGAATTGATTGAGAGACTGAAGGATGCAACCATCTATTCAAAAATGGATGTTCGATGGGGGTTCAACAACATCAGGGTAAAAGAGGGAGACGAATGGAAAACAGCTTTCAGGACAGGAGAAGGCCAGTTTGAATGCTTGGTCATGCCATTCAGAGTAAAAGAAGGACCAAGAACCTTTACCAGGTTCATGATGGAAAAGTTCCATGATATAATAGACAATTATGTGGTAATCTACATGGACGATGTACTAGTGTTTTCCAGAAACAGGGAAGAACACGTACAACATGTCAGGGAAGTGTTAAGAAGAATGAGGGAAAACCACCTCTTCCTCAAACCACACAAGTGTCAGTTCTTTGTGAAGGAGGTAAGCTTCATTGGAATTGTCATATCCCCAGGAGGGATATCAATGGAAAAGGAAAAGGTAAAGGCAGTTCTAGAATGGCCAGAACCTAACACAGTAAAAGAAGTCCAAGCCTTCCTAGGCTTCGTGGGGTTCTATAGAAGGTGGATAGAGAAGTTTAGTACCTTAGCCAAACCCCTCACAGATCTCACCCAAAAAGATGTCAAATTCCTGTGGGAAAGAAAACAACAGGAAGCATTTGAAGCTATCAAAGAAGCAGTAGCAAGAGAACCAGTCCTGATCCACCCAAACCCAAACAGGCCATACATACTGGAAACAGATGCCTCAGGAGTGGCCATGGGGGCGTACTAAGCCAAAAGGGTGATGACAACCATTGCATCCAATTGCCTTCCTATCGAAGAGCTTCACCCCACCAGAGAAAAATTATGACACCTACGACAAGGAGTTGCTTGCAATTGTTAGGTCCTTAGAGCACTGGAGGTTATACTTAGAAGGGACAGAGGAACCTATTGTGATATACACTGACCATAGGAACCTCCAGTACTGGCAAAATGCCCAGATGTGGAATAGAAGGCATGCCAGATGGTATCTCACTCTGGCACCCTTCAATTTTCAGATTGTGTATAGACCAGGGAAACTCTCACAGAAGCCAGATGCCCTTTCCAGAAGGAGCGACCATGGGGATACCCCTATGGAACCACAGATCATGATTCCAGAAGAAAGGTTCATAGGTTTCATGGCAGAAGTACAGGGGAATTTCTGGGAAGAGCTTAAAGAAGCTCAGGAAGAAGACGAATCTATCAGATCCTTAAGGCTGAGTGGCAAATAAAGAACAACTACCCCCCTCAGTACAGAAGGAATTTAGACGGTATGAAATGAAGGAGGGCCTATTAAGGTATGACGATAGGCTCTACATCCCGATGACAAGGACTTGAGGTTGAGTCTCCTTGAGGAGTGCCATGATGCCCCAGTGGCAGGTCATCAGGGACAAGCCCGAACACTAGAATTACTATCAAGGGATTACTATTGGCCAGGAATGAAGGCCCAAGTAAACCGATACGTGGAATCTTGTGAAACATGTCAAAGAAGCAAAGGACACAAACAAGGCACTCCCCTGAAGTCCTTACCAATCCCATGGAAACCATGGGCAGATGTCGCATATGATTTCATTGTCAAATTACCTGTCTCAAAGGGGTACGACAGTATCTTGACAGTTGTAGATCGCTTCTCCCGGCAGGCCCATTTTGTACCATGTCTGGAGAGCACCAATGCAGAAGAACTGGCAGAAATATTCATAAGGGAAGTATGGAGACATCACGGGACCCCAGAAACCACTGTCTCAGACCGAGGGCCAACCTTTAACAGCCAATTCCTAAAAGCCCTATACAAAGGAATTGGGACAAAGCCCAGATTCTCCACTGCTTTCCATCCAGAAACAGATGGTCTGTCGGAAAGGACAAATCAATGGGTAGAAGGGTTCTTAAGAACCTTCTGCAATTATAGACAAGATGATTGGGTAAAATGGTTACCCATTGCCGAATTCTGCCATAACAACCACGTAAATGCTACAACAGGACAAACCCCATTTGAAACAGTATATGGAAAAAACCCAAGATGGGTTGTCCAGAGGGAGAAGAACCATCTGAGGCACCCGCTGCAGACAACATGCGTAATCAAATGGAAAAGGTATGGGATGAGGCAAGAGCCTCAATGGAATTACACCAACAAATGGAAAAGAAAGGGAGGGAATTCAAGGTAGGAGACAAGGTTTGGCTGCTCCTAACAAACCTCTCGTCCAAGAGACCCTCCAAGAAACTGGACAACCGAAAAGGGGGGCCCTTTGAAATCACAGAAAAGATCTCATCCCATGCATATGCCTGGACCTACCTAAAACCATACTGTACACAATGTATTCCATGTAAATCTCCTCTCGCCATTCACAGAAGATAAAGACTTCCAAGAAGGCAGGCCAAACCACCACCAATCATAACGGAAAAAGGAGAGGAGGAATACAAGGTGGACCACATTGCAAATTATGAATGGCGGAATGGCAGCTGTTTTACCAAATCAGATGGAAGGGCTATGACCCAATAGAAGACACAATGGAACGTGCCAGCAAGTTTGCTGACATGAAAGAGGTTCTAAATGACTTGCAAAGGCGCTTACCAGACGCACCAATGCCAGTCAAGACAAGTCAGCACTCAGGTGACTTGAAAGGCAGGCCAAAGAGAACCAAACGAGGATCTGGAAAGCTTTAAAAAGAGCCATCCAAGATACCCAAGAAAGGCCAGAGCCTGCTCTACCACCTCACTTGCACCACAACACACCTGCGAAACCCCAAAACATGCCTTTCGTCACTCACCCAGTCGCACATCCCAACCGTTACACCCCACTTGCTGAAAATCAGGTGGCCCCACTTTGGCAGCCACCCACCACCAGGCGCAGCACACCCTACCCTGGCAGGGAAAATCGTCCTAAACCAGGGATGTACTGCTCCAGTGTGGAAGCCCAGAGGTACGCGAACACTGTTGCCAGGGGCTAACCTAGTGTACATCCCAAAGAAGTTAAGGGATGAAAGGAACTGGATTGACAATGACAAGTACCTGGATCCCAGGTTAGGGGTCCTGACATGGCATGGAAGCCGGAAGCCAACAATGAGAAACGCCTTGTTAAGAACACCGATGTATGTCGTCAACAATATTGTGGGACCAACAGTCAACGTGGTGACCAAGGCAGCAAGACAACAGAGGAGGGCCACAGGCCAAATGGCAGACAGAGGGGACTGGGAGGTGGAGCGCCAGGCAAAGGCATTGCTGGAAGAATGGAAGTTGACACCAGCTGCACCGTATGTGGGACTGCTCGAAGCAACTACCACTGATGAGATGTTTACTGCTATCAGGACGAAGCAGGCAAACATGAGTGACTTCCGAAATTGGGTGAAGGTGCACCCAAACAAAAACACCAATTACAACACTGATATGACGAGCCTTACATCAAGCCTAGAATCACTGGTCGTGGCTGAGGAAGAAGCCAAGCCAGAAATAAAGGAACCCACCCTGGACCCAGCTGCGGAGGAAACCAAACAGGACTGGGACCAGTGGGAAAACGAGCTTGTTGAAGCTCTGGAGGAGGTGCCACTGTTGGAACCAACCCCCATATGACCACTTTGCCTCCCACAAATTGTCTCCCGAATGTATAAGAGTTTTATTTTCTTTTACACACCAAACTTAATACATTTCCTTTTACTCTCTATTTTAACGTTTGCCCTTGAGGGGCCGGGTAGTGGGCTGCAGCCAAGGAGCCTCCCCCCCTGGGAAGTCGGCCATGTAGTTCTGGAAACACCCAGAACCAGACACTGCAAAGGGTGAAGCCTCATCAAACAAGGGAGCAGAGCCCTCCTTGAAGAATTCAGCAAGAGCGGCCTGGTGAGACTGCTCCTCAAAGGACTTGTAGTCCTGATCAACAAGTGCCCAGACACGCTCAAGGGTGGCCTCATGGGCCCGACCATCAAGGAGGATGCGCTCTTCTACAGAACAAGTTAGCTACGTGAGAACAACAAAGAACAAACACACATACCTGGCACCCCACAGAAGAACCAGTCCCCAACACCTTGATAGAAGTCTTCAAGGGAGGCGTCGCACACGGCATCACAGTAGGCGCAGTACTCCCCCTCAGGGAGAGACCAGCAGGTGCAGTCAAGGGGATTGTAGTTAAGGGAAATAACACGCATAGTAAAGACGGGATGAGGAAGGAAAACAACAAAACCACAAACATTAAAAAATCACAGTGCAACACAATAACTTGCACAAACATCAAAACAAGGTCTGGTCAGGTGACACCAACAGACACGTGACCATCTGCCAGAAAACAAACAACAAAGCATAGGAATCACATGACCTAGCCTAGTCACGTGAATATACGCTATCCCCTAACTACCAGAGGGGTCGGAGAGGGGGCACCGACCGAAGTGGGGGAGCGGAGGCCCTGAGCGTAGCAAGGATCAAGGCCGATGCAGAGGAACAGATGGGAGGGCACCCCTCAGAGATGCATCATCACCGAAATAAGGTCATGTGATCACAACAAATGCAAGACAGAGTCATGTGACAATCAAAACAGACCTTGCAGCTTATATAGACAAGCACAAGGCCCGAGATAACCCACACTCTCATGCTCTCTTCCCAGTCCCCAAATACCTCTAAAACTGTAAACAATGCTAAGCAGAAATGGATCGAATGCAGCAACACCCCAGCCAAGCAGATCAAGCAAAGGGCAGAGGTTGGCATCACCATTGCCAGCGCCCTCGGTATCAAGCCAAGCCCCCTTGCTTGCTTCTATGTGGCCTACGCCAACAGATCAAGGGTCTGAAGAGCTGACCGAAACCGCAGTGGCCCCTCGGTTCCGCGTCCAGACCAGGGCGGTGCTGCTGACCTGGTCGAAGCTACACGATCAGCCCTCAAGTGGGCTCGTCGCCCGATACAAGGCGTTCTGCCGCCAACGGCCAAATCATTGGGCGACTTTGGCAGTGGTGGAACGCCACAACCCCGAGGAACCAAACTACAACCTGGCCTGGCCCCTCCATGTCCACACCCTCTCCATCAGTCAGGAGCAGAAGGGCGGCTGGAACACCCAGAACACCTGGTTCTGGGACTTCGAAGGGCAACACCCCAACATCCTGCCGAAGGACCTCAAGGACGGACCAGGAGGCAACCCTGCAAGGGAGGCTTTCAACTACCTCTGGAAGGATGTTGGAGCTAACAGCAAGGAAGTAGAGGAGCTGATGGCGGGGGACCTGACCTTGGAAAGGTTGGAGGAAATCCTGGTGAAGGGGAAGGGCAGGAAAAGGTCAAGGGCAGAGGCGGACCTGGAGGATGGGGTGGAGATTGTTGCCTCGGCAACAAAAAAAGAATACTACCAGGCTTTCAAGCGTCTGCGCCCCCTCCAGATGGTGACGACGTGGAACTTGGTACAAGCATATGCTGAGTACACGTATAAGGAGGACCGGGGATGCATGCCTGCAATCCTGGTGGAGTTGGAAGTCCCAGAAGACCGGGCGCACATTGACAGGGTGGACCGATGGTTTGCAGAAGAGGCTGAGAAGAGAGGGAGGGGCGTGCGCCATTGCATCCTGGTGATCAAAGGCGAAACAGGAACTGGGAAGACGGTGTATGCGCGATCCAAGGGCTCCCATAGCCAGATGTGCAACGTCTGGAACGTGGGGAATCTGTCAGAGGATGCCAACATCTGGATCCTGGATGACATGGTCCAGTCAAACGGGAAGTACTTGCTCAAAGCCCTGAGCCAGTACAAGGCAGACTTCACAGGCAGATATGCTCATGTGAAGTCAATGAAGGTACGACCAACAGTGATCCTGGGGAATAGCCGGTCAGCCATAATGAAGTGTTGGACGTACATAGAGGGGGAAGAAGGGGACTTATGGGTATCCAAAAACGTAGACTGGGTATACTCAGGAGGGAAGCCATTTTTTGTTTTTCCTTAAAAAATAAAAACAAATTATCTTTGTATAAGCTGTTTTATTCACAGACCATGTGTCGAGAAGTAAGCTTAAACAAGGAAATAAGCAAGGAGAAAGTAATCTCATGTAGTGTAGAGGTTAAGGGGTCTAGCCTGACTCATCATCTCCTAGCTGAGCAATTACACATCGAATGGAAGGTCATTGGTTTGAGTCCAGTGCCTTTAACCTCCTTGATATATGAGATACCTTTTAGAAACTTTTAGAACCCAGAAAAGAAACATGCCTTGAGATCCCCCAAGACATGTCCAAAGGGGGGGATAATGTTATGACCTGCCTAGCAGACATAACCTAACAACCGAATATTGTACAGATTTATGGCATTTTTCCTGAAGCAGAACAAACCATAAACAAGATCACGCGATCTTGGCGCTTACCCAACGATTAAGCGCCAGTGGTTACCCTGAACTCGCTCCAGCATTTCTCTCCCATGTTACTTGGAGCGAGGAGCAAGTTGTCACATGACCTTGGTGCTTATCCAGCGATTAAGCACCGGGTGCTTAAGTCCAAAAGTCACATGACCCTCGGACCTTGCGCGGCTCTATAAGATTTGGAGCCGCACAAACTTAGGATAAATGATTACCTAAGACCTAGTACTATATAGGACCTATAACTGCTGTAGACAGTGCTTAGGAAAGGGGGGCCACCACAGCAACCGCAGTCACATGTATATAAGGGGAGTAAAGCAAGACTGAACGCCTCAGCTTGCTTTATCTTGTCAACCACCATAGACCATAGCAAACACTGTAACTAGAATGCTCAATACATACTGCATAGCATCAAACCATCAATGCAGCCACTACTTAAGTGCTCCACAAGGGAGCCTCCAGAGGGTCACGACAACTGGAGCTCCTTGGGTTCGTTTGCTTGCACATGTAGGGGTTTTGTAATGCAGTGTTTCAAGCATATTGGTGAGTTGAACTTCATATCTTTCCCCTCCCAATCAATGTCTGGGTTATGGAATTTGAGCCACAACATGCCCAGAACTAGATCATTTTTGCCAACATTCACAATGTAGGCACTGAGGATCTCTTGGTGCTCTTGAATGCACAACTCAAAGGTGCAGTAATGGGTCACAGACCCAGAGTCTATCTCCCTTCCATCGATTACCCTCAGTTTCTTGGGTGTTTTTAGGACGACGGTAGGAATACGGTATTGTTTAACCAAATCTTCATGTATAAATACTGACGTGGCCCCTGAGTCAATCATGGCCCATCCGTTGAATTTTTTCATGTTATATGCAGACTT
Source organism: Ceratorhiza oryzae-sativae (assembly GCA_030998015.1). Lineage (NCBI taxonomy): Eukaryota > Fungi > Basidiomycota > Agaricomycetes > Cantharellales > Ceratobasidiaceae > Ceratorhiza > Ceratorhiza oryzae-sativae. The sequence goes on from JARWMV010000238.1 coordinate 1,271,483, forward strand.
GCATTTGGGGGTTATGCACAGAGGGAATGCATGAAAGAAAAACTGTAGTTGTGATTGGTTTCCTAACGACATACATTCCATTTCCATATTTTTATTTTCATTATGCACATTTTGTAACATAGCGCCCAAGACCGCCCCCCTGGCACAGTTTGAGCTCATTCTTTTACTGACTCATTGTCAGTTGTTTCTACATCCTCAACCACTGCCTCGTATCCTGACATCTTAGCTGAGGGGCATTTGGCTGCAATATGACCCTGTCCTCCACAGTTATAGCAGGTGTTTGTCCCCTTTCCTTTTCCTGCACTATCCAGATCCATTGCGTCCAGATCCTTTGCCTTGGGGGCTGCCGGTGGATGGTTATCCTTCTTTATGTCCTTGAAGGATTCTTGTATGTTGGCATTGCTGCCATTGTAGCAGACAGTTGGAACTGTGAAACCCTTTGCATTGGGCCCAATGGCCACAATCTGACCTTTTACAGCTCTCCTGTCCTTAATCTTATATATCTGTTCCCCATTTTTGAATTTCTCCTTTTGGGGAGTGCTTTGGGGGTTATTGGTTGGCCTACTGGACAAGGCATTGCTGCTGGGCTTGTTACTCCCATGAGACATTCATTTGCTACCGAACAAGATGAGGTGGCGGTCAATTTCCAGGGCTTGCTGAGTGAGTTGGGCAAAGGTTTTGGTGCGGGGGTCATAGTTTTGGGCCACCATGCTATCTGTTACATCTGACGATAGACCATTGTAGAACTGATCATGCATGGTGGCATCATTGTAGTTGAGACCTGTGGAATATAGGTTGAATAGGGTGAGGTAATCCTGAACCGTCTTGGATTGTTTCAGTTTCCGCCACTTGTCGCGGTTATTTTCAGTGCAATTCAGGTCTCTGTAACAGGTAGTAAATTCTTGCCAGAACAGATTGGCATTGTGAAGCCAGGGGATTGCAGTTCCAGGGTTTAAAATTTTGAATTCTTCATACAAGTTGACCCATTCAGCTGCTGATCCTTCAAGGTAGGATGTGATAAATGCAACCACTTGGTCAGCTGAGTGCCCACTCATATTTGTATTGATGTATCGGGCACATGCAATCCTGAATGAGATGGCTTCTTCATGCTTTGTACCATCAAACTTTTGGGGAGCCACCATCTTGACTTTTATGGTTGATCTGCCAGTGGTAACAGTAGCTGTTGGCTGTGGTTGGGTCACACCAGTGGTTGGTTGTGCTTGGGTGGCACCTGAGCCACCTGATGAGGTGTTTATTTGTGCTTCAACACGTGTGATAGATGTTTGAAGTATTGCTAACATGCCCACAAGGTTATTGACACTGGTGGCCAGTCCGGCCACATTGGCATCTATTTTTGTCTGGTTGGTGGTGAGCTTTGCTTCGAGCATATCCGTGTACATCTTATTGTTATGTTCTATGTCTCCAATGTCATTTTGGAGGTTGTTGGTTCATTCTTGTAATTCATCCATTGACTGGAGCATATAGATGACCTTTTCCCCATCAGACATATTTGCCCAAGCAGGGGTAGAGGGTTGTGACACCATTTCAGAGAAGATTTGGTAAAATTCTAAAGATGTCAGAGACGATAAGGAAGTACAGGGAATTGGGAATTGTTTTGATAGTAGAGGATTTCTGTTCCCCACACAAGTCTATAAACTTCAAAGTTTCTGATTCCTGCAAACCTTAACCAAGTATCATCCAGGTCCCAACTTTTGGTGTCTTTGGCAACAATATGGGCACTCCACCCTCTTCAGTTTAGTTTGGTCCCAAAGGAGCGCTTCCTTGGGGAGAATTGATTTGGGCTGCTGGAAGGGGTGCTTCTTCCTGAATTGGCAAGCCCATGCCACTTAGAAAGGTAGGGTGAGGGAGGTCTGACAGTGTTGAGAAGACAGGGAAGGCATACTTGTGGGGTTCAATTGTTTCTCAGACTATAGCTTCTAGTCTGAGATGGTCTTGGAGGAGGGATAGGTAGTCCTCCTGGTGTTCGCGCAAACGCTCAGTTAAGTATGCGCAACAGGCCTTGGCTTTGTGAAGTTTTTCACAGGTTTCCTCATACTTATTCCAGTAATAATGGTACCTGTCTTGGAAATTTTCGATAGTGTTTAGCAGGTGACAGAGAAGCCGTTGGCTGAGGTTCTCCAGCTTATAGCTGGTTGCGGGGGGATGGTGTAGTAGTAAAGGAATTTGTCCTTTTTAGGACAATAAGGGCAGCGCACTGGGAAGGTGGCTCCGTTTGCCCGATGGCAGATTTTGCACTCAGGGGCACCTGGCTTGGTGACAAAGGCTTGTTGGGTGTGTCCAACCTTTTGGGGGCAGACTTTGATAATTACTACTTGGTTGAAATCGATATGCCCAGCTTCTTCAAGGATGCTTTCAACCAAGTTGAGGGTGAAGCAGTGGATTGACAGGTGTCCAAACCACCCACACAAATGGCAGTGCTGGTCTTCTGTAAAAGGTTGTGCCACTTGAGGGCTGTGTGTTCCGTCAGAGCTGTACTTGAGCAAGAGCAAGATAAAAGGAAAAATAGACCCTTTCCCAAGTCTATTGGAATAGGAAGGTGACCTCCGTTGCTCAGCTACTTAAGGGCAATGAGCAACCCCACCTCTTGTTGACAAAAGAGATTAGAGAACCAAAGCTTGTTACAACGTGTGAGGGACCTGGCTATGCAAGGTTTCACAGAGGCGTGTATAGGGCAACAATATCTTGTGGCTGTGGATAGGTGGAGTAGGATTGGGGAAGGCAATGTGGAGTTATCTCAAGACGACGCCAACGGCGTTCCAGAAGTATCCCAGACGACACTGAGACTTACAATTGTCAAGAACTTGACCTGATGTTGACAACGACAAGTCAGGTGATGAGAGAAATAGTAAGAAAAGAAAAGAACTTGTATTCGACAAGAGGTCAAGTTCTTGAGGAGCCCTCTGCAAACTTGACCTGGTTTATATACATAGTACAAGCCACATCATAACAAACAAGTCTGTACAGTGAGTCACAACTGATAAGAGATAGAAGCAGTAGAAGCAACTGCAGAACTGCAGAATTTCACATCAGAGTTGAAATACATCTTGGTTGTTGGTCCGGAACATCCTCTGAATCACATGACACAGATATACCATAAAAGGCAAGTATGTTTGAAGCTGGTCTCATAAAATGTAGTAAATCAAGAAAATATTATAGAGTGGATATATGCATGTCAGTTTGTGACAGTGTATACTAACATATCTACATTTGCTTAAGCTCTAGATATTCAAGTGTACCCTGACCCATAACAGTCATCATAAGTTTGGAAGAAACAAGGGCCACTGGCAGAGGGTGGGTGGCATTGGTGGGTCATGTCATGGCCTAGACCATGAGCAAAATTTTATTCTGATTTTATACTATTTTATTTTACCTCTATTTTCTTACTTTTGGACAAGTCCTATTTATTCAGATATATGTATAGAATTATTGACTGAGTCACATGACCTTGTTTGTCATGGCCTAGACCATGAGCATGAATTTATTGTCACAACCTCTGAAAGCAGTTGTTGGACTTTGCTTTTACAAGTGGCTAGTGCCTCTGATGGGTCTGGACTATGTCCTGACTACTGCTGATGCATGGCTTGTCTTGGCTTGATGCCTTGTGTGTGTCTACTGTCTTGTGGCTTGACACTGTATACACTTATGTGCTTGTGGCTGATAGACACCTGTTGCTGAATAAGCAACTGTGGACAGCAGCTAAGTCAGATGCTTAGTGCTGGGGCTTGCAACATGGTCTTGACTCAAGACCCTTCTAGCCATTACTTAAGCTAATAAGTCAGCTAGGGACTGTTCTTCACACTGGATGCTTTAGAGGGGAATTGACAAGGTAGAGCAAGCTGGGGTAGACTGGCTTGCTCTCCTTGCTTTTATACTATTCTAACCAAAGGAGTGACTAAGTGTACATGCAGGATGAGTAAGAAAGAATGGCAGTGATCAGTCAGCCAGTTACTAATAATAGTATGTTCATCAGTCAGCAAGTAACTAATAATAGTAGTGTGAGTAAGGTGAATGGCAGTGATCAGTAAGTGAGCAACTAAAAATAGGACAAGGCTCAGTAAGCAGGTGGAGGTGCTTACTCATGAAAGGAAGGTGGTTAAGCTACAAGACAAAGAAGGTAAACAAAGGAAAAATGATGGTTAGCCACAAGACCTTTGGTCATGGCTCATGACATTTATCCTGATTTTATATGATTTATTTTATCTCTATTTTTCTACTGTTTTGGACAAGTCCTGTTTATTCAGATATATGTGTAGAATTATTGACTGAGTCATGTGACCTTGTTGTTGTTGACCACTGTTGATGTATTCCAGAATGTTCTGATGATGTTGCACCACTTCATGCATTGTACAACTTTGTACAGCTTCCTATTTCATATGTACAGCTTCAATTGTGAATATAAGGGAGAGTCTAAGAGCCTTAAGGCTCAGAACTCAACCTCCTGTCAAAACATCCCTTCTACCTGAGTTGGTCACCAAGCCACTTAGTTCTTGCCCCAGACCTCTTTAGGTCAAGCACACCTCTCATACCCTCCTGTGTGTTGTTGCAACCCTCCCCTTCACTGCATGTCTGTTATGGATCACTAACATTTTTCTATTAATTTAGTCTGCTCTGCCAACCTCAAGCGATGCCTCTGTAATTTTTCTTGAAATTAAATGAATTTGTATGCATCTGAAATTGTACTATTTGTGTTCCATTAAATAGTACAAAATCTCCTCTTTCCAACGCATATTTTATCGTGATTTTACCTTAAGAACTCAGAGAGATATAGAGGTTGCTGACATTTCCTCTTATCAGGAGATATTGATTACAACATTGCATGGCCCATATCTTGGCAACCGCTTACTCTATCAGAGCAATTTTATGCTCTATCGATAGCTAATCTTCGGCGGTATCTGCTGCCTGAAGATTGTTGCGATCCACCAGATCCTTGCACTGGAATGGCCTGAAGATCATTAGAATCTTACTGGACCATCAATCAAGATCTAATGACTCCAGTGAGTCAGGAGAGCTTCCCAAATTGATCCAGAAGCTTCTCTGACTCACTTTATGACTCACTGAGATGTAGCCTCCATTCATTACATGTATATACTATGATAATATGATCTACAAGCCAATAGCAGGTCTCAGATGCATCAATGCCTTTGATCCACACCCTGTCTTTACTCTCTTATCCTATACTGGGCTAGGGTGTACTCCAAGTATAGCAGTACCCTCTTTTGATGATTGCACTGGCATGCATGTATCTATTTGGCTCTGGAATGCCCTCCTCAGGGTATAAAAGGACCTCCTCTGAGGCCCTTCCAGACCACCTCCCCTTCACTACTCAACCCAGACCGGTTATTGGTTTCTTTTCTCTTTCTATTTCTCTTGTCTGTGTGTGATTTCTTATATAACTAGTACTGAGGAATAAAGTACCATATTAGTTATATACTGTCTGATTCATTGTATCTTATATACAGAGATATATAAGGATACAATATTGCCTGATTGAGCGTGACATTAAGTACCAGCTATTAGAGGAAATCTAAGTACCTGTAGCTGAGGAAGTACACGCATTAGGCAGCCCTCCATCTATCCTATAAGCTATCACTTAAAGTCTAGTATTAAGATTAGTATCAGTTAGTCCAAGCGACTAGGGCTGAACTACATTTAAGATATCTAAGGGAACCTGACCATAGTAGTCTTGCTCTTTATACCTATAAATTAGTCAGTTTACACTGTGAAAGATTAAGACTACCTTGAGTGTTACTTGATTGCATTGCAACTACTTTGAGCCTTCTTACTCTAGTCTAAGAAGTATTGAGTATGACTAGTGTATACTAACATATCTACATTTGCTTAAGCTCTAGATATTCAAGTGTACCCTGACCCATAACAGGCACCCGGCTTGGTAATGAAGGCTTGTTGGGCACATCCGACTCTCTGGGGGCAGACTTTGATGATTACCACATGGTTAAAATCAATGTGCCCAGCCTGTTCAAGGATGTCTTTGACCAAGTTGAGGGTGAAGCAGTGGATGGATAGGTGTTCAAACCACCTGCACCAACAGCAGCACTGATCTTCTGTAAAGGTTTGTGCCAGATTGTCAAGAACTTGACCTGATGTCGACAACAACAAGTCAGGCAACAAGGAAAATAGTGAGAAAGTAAAAGAACTTGTATTCGACAAGAGGTCAAGTTCTTGAGGAGTCCTCTGCAAACTTGACCCAGTTTATATACATAGTACAAGCCACATCATAACAAACAAGTCTGTACAGTGAGTCACAACTGATAAGAGATAGAAGCAGTAGAAGCAACTGTGGAACTGCAGAATTTCACATCAGAGTTGAAATACATCTTGGTTGTTGGTCCGGAACATCCCCTGAATCACATGACACAGATATACCATAAAAGGCAAGTATGTTTTGAAGATGATCTCATAAAATGTAATAAATCAAGGAAATATTATAGAGTGGATATATGCATGTCAGTTCATGACACCTTGCTCCTCATTACAAAGGAGAGATTTAAGAGGAGCAACTTGGTAAGCCCCAAGATAAGCACCAAGGTCACATGATCTTGTTTACCACCTGTTTGCATTGGGAGGTAATGCTACTCATAGTAGATTGACTCCCTTGTTTCACTATGACTGCTGAGTAGGTCATTGTTATGGATCACTAACATTTTTCTATTGTTTTAGTCTGCTCTGCCAACCTCAAGCAATGCTTCTGTAATCAATTTGTGAAATACTTGAATTTGTATGTGCTCTAAATTGTACTATTTTCCATTCCATTAAATAGTAAAAATTTCCTGCTTTCCAACACATATTTTATTAAGTTTTTACAATAAGATCTCAGGGAGATACAGAGGTTGCAATATTTCCTCTTATCAGGAGATATTGATTACAACATTGCACCACTCATATCTCAGCAACTGCTTATGCTATCAATGCAATCTTATGCTCTATCAATAGCTAATCTTTGGTGTTATCTGCTGCCCAAAGATCCTTGCAATCCACCAGATCCTTGCACTGGAATGGCCCAAAGATCATTAGAATCTTACTGGACTATCAATCAAGATCTAATGACTCCAGTGAGTCAGGAGAGCCTTCCAAATTGATCCAGAAGCTTCTCTGACTCACTTTATGACTCACTGAGATGTAGCCTCTGTTCATTACATGTATATACTATGATAATATGATTTACAAGCCAATAGCAGGTCTCAGATGCATCAATGCCTTTGATCCACACCCTGTCTTTACTCTCTTATCCTATACTGGGCTAGGGTGTACTCCAAGTATAGCAGTACCCTCTTTTGATGATTGCACTGGCATGCATGTGTTACGGGTCAGGGTACACTTGAATATCTAGAGCTTAAGCAAATGTAGATATGTTAGTATACACTAGTCATACTCAATACTTCTTAGACTAGAGTAAGAAGGCTCAAAGTAGTTGCAATGCAATCAAGTAACACTCAAGGTAGTCTTAATCTTTCACAGTGTAAACTGACTAATTTATAGGTATAAAGAGCAAGACTACTATGGTCAGGTTCCCTTAGATATCTTAAATGTAGTTCAGCCCTAGTCGCTTGGACTAACTGATACTAATCTTAATACTAGACTTTAAGCGATAGCTTATAGGATAGATGGAGGGCTGCCTAATGCGTGTACTTCCTCAGCTACAGGTACTTAGATTTCCTCTAATAGCTGGTACTTAATGTCACGCTCAATCAGGCAATATTGTATCCTTATATATCTCTGTATATAAGATACAATGAATCAGACAGTATATAACTAATATGGTACTTTATTCCTCAGTACTAGTTATATAAGAAATCACACACAGACAAGAGAAATAGAAAGAGAAAAGAAACCAATAACCGGTCTGGGTTGAGTAGTGAAGGGGAGGTGGTCTGGAAGGGCCTCAGAGGAGGTCCTTTTATACCCTGAGGAGGGCATTCCAGAGCCAAATAGATACATGCATGCCAGTGCAATCATCAAAAGAGGGTACTGCTATACTTGGGGTACACCCTAGCCCAGTATAGGATAAAAGAGTAAAGACAGGGTGTGGATCAAAGGCATTGATGCATCTGAGACCTGCTATTGGCTTGTAGATCATATTATCATAGTATATACATGTAATGAATGGAGGCTACATCTCAGTGAGTCATAAAGTGAGTCAGAGAAGCTTCTGGATCAATTTGGGAAGCTCTCCTGACTCACTGGAGTCATTAGATCTTGATTGATGGTCCAGTAAGATTCTAATGATCTTCGGGCCATTCCGGCACGAGGATCTGGTGGATCGTGACAATCTTCAGGCAGCAGATACCGCCGAAGATTAGCTATCGATAGAGCACAAGATTGCTTTGATAGCATAAGCGGTTGCTGAGATATGAGGGTGCGATGTTGTAATCAATATCTCCTGATAAGAGGAAATATTGCAACCTCTATATCTCTCTGAGATCTTATAGTAAAAACTTAATAAAATATGCGTTGGAGAGCAGGAAATTTGTACTATTTAATGGAACAGTAAATAGTACAATTCAGAGCGCATACAAATTCAAGTATTTCACAATTTAATTACAGAGGCATCGCTTGAGGTTGGCAGAGCAGACTAAAATAATAGAAAATGTTAGTGATCAATAACAGCATGCATCTATTTGGCTCTGGAATGCCCTCCTCAGGGTATAAAAGGACCTCCTCTGAGGCCCTTCCAGACCACCTCCTCTCCTCCTACTCTGACTCAACCAAGACTGGTCATTGGTTTCTTTTCTCTTTCTATTTTCTCTTGTCTGTGTGTGATTTCTTATATAACTAGTACTGAGGAATAAAGTACCATATTAGTTATATACTGTCTGAGTCATTGTATCTTATATACAGAGATATATAAGGATACAATATTGCCTGATTGAGCATGACATTAAGTACCAGCTATTAGAGGAAATCTAAGTACCTGTAGCTGAGGAAGTACATGCATTAGGCAGCCCTCCATCTATCCTATAAGCTATTGCTTAAGTGTAGTATTAAGATTAGTATCAGTTAGTTCAAGCAACTAGGGCTGAACTACATTTAAGATATCTAAGGGAACCTGACCATAGTAGTCTTGCTCTTTATACCTATAAATTAGTCAGTTTACACTGTGAAAGATTAAGACTACCTTGAGTGTTACTTGATCACATTGCAACTACTTTGAGCCTTCTTACTCCAGTCTAAGAAGTATTGACCTGAATGTGCAAATGGTTTGAGAGAACCAGTGAATTCTTCTGCTTGTTGACAATGCCCCCTCCCACTGCCACACCCCATCTGACTACCTGAATGTGTGTGGCAAGCCTATAGTGCCAAATTTGACTGCCTGGATCCAGCCAATGGATGCAGGTATTATTTGCTGCTTCAAAGCCCATTATCAAAATGGACTTACCCACCTAGTGCTTGATTGTGATGACACTGGCATTGAGAAGATCTACAACATTAATCAGCTTGAGGGGATGAGACTTGTGTTGGCAGCATGGGACACAGTTTCTGTGTGTACAATTGCCAATTGTTGGTGTCATACTCAACTTGCTCCTACTGCAGGAGAAGCACTTGTTCAGACAAACAACTTGGAGGAAGTGGCTGTGCAGACAGAGCAAGTGTTGCAGGCAGAGGTAATGCAGCACCTGCACCTCCTTGAACCCAAGTTTGAGCAGCTGATGGCAGCTTCATCAATGTTGCATCCAACCAAGCATGAGCTCTCAGACCAGGAAATCACCAACAGAGTAGCCTTCTCAGTTTCTTTTTAGTTCACTCATTCCCATCTTTGCCTCTTTTTGCTTTACACCCTCTTATTTTTGTATTTACCTACTACAACAATCCTTACACTGGCTGGCTAGCTCAAATAATACATTTTTGACCTATTTACATAAGAAAAAGCCACCTGAAATGCTTGCTTGTACATGTGTTTGGAAAACTCAAGGTCAGCAAAAACACAAATTGGAAACCAGAACAATCTTGACTGTATCACAGGAGTTCAACTGTATACAAATATGATTTCTACATGAACAATATAGTATTTGATGAAAATGAGTGTTTATAAGGATGATTATGAATTCAAAAGCAAGACAATGAACAAGTGAGGATAGAAGTGGGGACAAAAAAACAGGGAGTGTTCTGTTCATGGGCTTGTCCTTGAGACAGAAGGGGCCAAAAAAAATAGATAAAAACATGTAAATTATAAGTAAACCATATGCAGAGGCTAGGATAGCCACTTTATTTATCTTTCAATTATGCATAAGTAACTCAGTTTTTCATCATGCTCTTGTGGGTCAGCCATGGTTACCAAAATACTCAAATATTGTCACACAGCACTCATGCCATGTAAGTACAATTTGCACTGCAACAGTACCCAGGCTTACTTAATGAGTTACTCCCACACCCAGTGTTCAAATTGGGAACAGAAATCATATTCGAGCTGAAAATACCACAACCATAGACACAAACATGGATACAAAAACACTGAAATATACTTTTGGGACAACAATTGATTTGTATCTAATCTTCATCCTCGAATCGAAGCACTTGAGCATCTTCGTCGACTGCCACACTCCTGTATCCACCGCGGGTTGGGTACCTCCCGGTAGCTCGGCCGGGGAACACGGAAGAAACCCGCGCATATAGTCCCTTCGACACCGCCACAACCACAATTGGTACAGACGCCAACGTTGAAAGCACCCCTCCATCGTCCCATGGACGCTGGTATGACCCTTGCTCGGGGAGACGGATCCCACTGCTTCGGTGATTAGTGGGGGTGAAGAAATCCACCAAAATAACACTCACCCAGTAGCGAATCCATGTTTCTTGAGGTAGAACCCAACCAGGCTGGCGAATGCAATTGGCAGCATAATAATAAATCCCCAGAACAGCCACCCATGAGAGCCAATACCAGGGCATTGATGCTCTGGTCCTCGGTCTAGGCGGTTGCCGCCCTCACAAGAAGAGTGGGGAATCTTGCGATACGCCGTCCGCTCATACCATACCGTCTCATCTCCCGGGCAGCTATTATCATCGGGCAAGGGCAATGCACCAGGTGTAAGAACACATTCGCCAGAACTGTTGCGAACGTAGTTGAACTCGCTAAAGATCTTCGTCAGTCAAGCTAGAATTAGGACACCCGATGCTCTCACCATTCAAAGTCGGATGGAACGCATGGGCAGTTCTTAACTGTGCGTGTAGGTGTTTTAGTTTGACCCCCAACAAAGCAGTCCCGGTCACGGAGACGGCGGTGATATAGCACCTATTCTTTGATGAGCTCTCACTATAAAATTCTGATTAGGTTCACAAACCTGACGGCCAAATAGGCATCGTTCCTCCCGCTCCTCACTGGGACTCCATAGCTCAAAATCATCTCTATCCGGATGTTCTGAATCTAAAATACCTGTAACAAAAGTTTTAGCTCCATAAATCTGGACATGGAACTTGAAAACCCACATTTCCGATTGGTGATGGCTGAAAAGTCCAGGTGCACTGCGACCGAAGTATCACGGTTGTTTGCTTTGTGTCCCAAGAGAATGAACTTGCGACTTGTATCGGACGGCACGGTGACAATCGATCGGATGCGATACTTCTCATCAGAGAACTTGTATTCGCGCCAGCTTATTCCCTCGTTGGTCGTAAAGAATACGTGGTCCGTGGGCTCTTCGTCGTTGACGATCACAATAATTGAACCCGAGTCGCCGTACTCGAACAAGTGAGCATCCTTGTGAACCTCTTCCCAAGTAAATCCTCCATCACGAGTAAAGAATGTATCGCTATCTTTGTAGGGGGCGAGGTACTCGCCAACATTCCCGACGGCCATCATGAGGCCAATTGCCGAGGGACTGCTGTACTTGGCACGAGCGTCGTATCGCTCAGTGTATCCATGTATATGCAGTGCGCATTTCTGCAAGACATTCAGAATCCACTAACCGCGGCGGAAAATAACACTCACTGTGCCCTGGCAACCATAGCGCTGACCTAGGGAGTCCTTGGTTGGGGGTGTCATAGGTTTCCAGGTGCCACCTATCAGTCGCAGCATCAGCAATAGTTCTAGCATCCCAATGCGATCCTACCATCGTTATGAGTGATACGGGTCTGCAATTTCTTCTTTTGCGTATGCTCGGCCTCTTGTGGATTCGCCACGATGTTCATGACAGCGATTCCATCTAGTCCCATCATCTTCTCAAAGTCCACGTATCCCCGCGAATTCCGGTTCACTGTCCCAAGGGAAAGACCATAGTAAGTGCCATTGGAGTTTGACTTGAGAACGTTACCCCATTCGGCTCCTGGTTTGTCAGACATGGTAACGTGAAGGAACACAGAGTCGGTGCTTGACTCAAGAACCGTGTACGCCTACACTTGTGGTCAGCTATCGGGAGTTGAACAGAAATCGGGCGCATACATGGTTGTTCACAGACATGCCGGGAGGGAACTGTCCCATAGCAAATTTGCGACCGTCTAACGAAACCTGAAGATCCAACGAGTTGGTCTTCGGGGCAACCTGGCCGCAAAGCACAGTTAGTCGATTCCATCTCAAGTCCCCTCAATACTCACCTCGGCAACCAGCAGGTATTCCGAAAATTTGGCAAATCCGACTATACTATTGAACATCTTGCGTTTATTCTTGAAAAGATCACTACCCTCGACAAACTCGAGCGGATTCTCTGGCCCAAACGACTTTTGATTGCCTCTTTTATCCCGATAGCTCTCGCAAAGGATAAGTCGCGCATCAATACGCAAGTCACTAGTCCGGGCCCACGTGCAAGTCCGGACATATTTCTCGATGGTGAACCAATTGCGTCCATGGTCAAGTGTGTAAAATGCCTCGGCGTGACAGTTGGACACATCATTGCCTTCACAATCGCGCCAGCCGGTGAAAATAAGCCAATCCGATTGTAGAGGATGGAAAGAGAGTAGGTTGATGCCGAGACCGTTGGGCGTGGTTGGGAGCTTCATAGGAAGCCATTGCTCGGCGGTATCCGTGGTATAGTACATTTCGTCCTTGTCGGTGAAGAGGTATGCTCGATCAAAGGAAAACTCGTGCATATAAACCGCAATAAAGTATCGTCCACCCATGAGGCTAATCCAAGAGTATCCCTCATTCGAGGATTGATAAACGGTTCCGTCGTCGAGTTGAATAAGGATAGTCTATGGCAATTTTATGAGCACACAATAAGACACGGGAATTCACAACTTTGCCTTGGCTTGCTTGAAATACCAATTCCCGACCATAGGGCGCTTGAAAAACGCAGTCTGGTGCGACACCTCGCCTGGCGGCTTCTGAGCCTCTGAACAATCTTTCTCGACCTTTTTGTCCTTTTCAACGCCACCCGCCTTGGTGCATGTATTACCAGGAATGAGTCGATAGCCGGAGGAGCCCTTGTATTTTTCACCGGGGATATTTTTATTGCACATATCTGTTGGAATTGGCTCAGGACCGGCAGCAACGCATTCGGAACCTTGTCGGACGAAGTTGTAATCACTGAAGGTAAAGTGAGATAGACGTGACGAGGGGAATAATCAAGGACTGACCATTCATAATCCTCATCCTCGCATGGGCAGTTGTCTTCATGCTCAGGTGGCTCGTTGAATTTGTCACCAACATAACAGTCCGCTTTCTCCTTTCTTCGCATGTACCATTGCTATATATAAAAGATATAATCAGCCTCTTGAATAAATGTCCCAGATGCGACCAAACCCCACCTTGTGACCCATAAGACATTCCTTGCCCTTGATCGTACGAGCATACCACTTTTCGAAATCGTTCTCCTGACATTTTCGTCCCTTGGCGGGTTCAAAATCCAAGTGCACAACGGCATACCGGCCCCCGGACCCTTGGTCTTCCCGTGAGAGCTCACCGACCATAATGAACTTGAGCGACGTCGAGTCAGGGACAGTGGTGAGAAGGCGTGCTCGAATCTTCACTCCCAGGTCAAGCGTTTTCCTGAGACCCACGTTAACACGGCGCGGAATCAGGGCGCGATGGTACGCACCAGGTATTACCCTCGTCCCAGCTATACTTGACTTCTTTCGTTGACTCTTCATCATCCACCAAGACCATAATGGCGCCCTGATCTCCGACCTCGTACAGATGTGCCCCACGCGTAATCCGTTTCCAATGCACTCCAGCATCCCGGCTCAGGTACGTATCGCACTCTTTGTATGGGCGCAAATGCGTTCCGACAGACCCAACGCCCAGCACCAACCCAGGAGCCGCAGAGGAGAACACACGGCCATAGTTGTGCGGGGTCGAAACAGAGTAGAGATGCAAAGCACAAGTGTCCCGGGATGAAGAACGACAGTCTGAGTCATCAGGTGGGTTGAGGGGATCCCAAGAGCTTCCTGTACACCAAGGCGCATTAGATTTCCCTCAATTGGGACAGATGAAAAAATGCGTACCATCGTCAAACGTGATCACGCTCCTGATTTGCTTCGCAGCCTTGTGGCCTTCCACCGCCCGCGCGTTCTTCACGTAGTTCGCAATCCCCACACCCTCGATTCCAACCAACTCTTCGAAATCGACGTACCCAGCCCGATTTCGATTCGTGTCCTGCAAACTCTGAACGAAATATGTCCCATTGCTGTTGCTGACGAAAAAGGTTCCAACCGCCGCAGTCGAGTGGAGCAATACGTCAATACCAAGGCTATGGGACGTGCTCTCTACAATTGTGTACGCATTTTCACGAAGTTTGGACGAGGATGCATGGGGGAAGTGAGCCTTGTGCCATGTGTGACCGTCGAGCGTGACTTGGAGGGAGAGTTCGGCCGTTTGACCGGTTGTGTCACGCATAGCGGCGACCATAAATTTGGAGACAATGCCTACGGCTGTAACACCCCGAGAATAACGCTCTCCCAAGCCAAAATCGATTACCTCAGTGTCCTGATCATATATAAATAAGTACCATGTCTAGAGAGCTCAATCAAACTTACTTTCTCGAACCAATCCTCGCTGGTATACAGCCGGCTCATACGAGAGCTAGTGCTCCCTTCGGGAGCCGTTCTGTCAAAGGCAACGCAGAATACCTATGTTAATTCAACATTTAGTGAGTTTCCAGCTGGTTTGCTGTATTCCTGCCTGCATACCTGACTAGCAGGTCGGTTCGGCGCAAACGGGGCCTTCTTCTTGCCACCGGCCACCGACTTGACGCTACTCGAATGGGCGAATATACATTTTTGAGCCGACTCAAACAATAGTTTGGCTGCGCTCGAAAAGGCATCCAACGTGTAGTAGGTCGAGCTACGGCATTTCTGCGAAAAGCCCCAGTTGGTCTTCTTGCAATCCCAAACCTATATGAACCAGATGAGACTCGCATTCGAGGGGGTGGTGAGGACACTAGCCTGCATAAGGATCCATTGAGCGTTCTTCTTGTCACTGTGGAAGCTCATCGGAGATCCAATTTGCGCGACCGGGTGTGGCATCTCGAATGTCTGCCAGGTCTTGCCACGGTCCATCGTTCGCCAATGTTTCGTACCTTCGCCCAAAATAAACGCCTACTCACGCATGAGCCCAACATCCGAATCTTGTCAAATTATAACACTTGCCATTCGGTTGTCGAACGGATGCTGTACAAGCGTCATGGCCTGGCCAGACGGTACGCCATCTACCTTTGCCCATGCCCTTCCCTCATCTTCAGATATCCAGACGGTTCCTTGTACGGAATCATGGTATAGTATTGTCTAGACCGCATCGTCAATAAACTCATGCTCTACTACATGCTCTGGCTCTAGCGCGCACCGTAGTATCGTCAAAATAAAACAGGTTCCTCGGTGAATTCTCGAATCTTGTAACCTTGACACTTGGAGAGCTCTGGGCGGCTACTCCCAGTCCCAGCAGGTTGTCCGTCCAAGGAGATAGGCTCGCGCTGACTGCGGGGCAGAGCACACGCGATACATCATATGCGATCCCCACCAGCGACGTAAGCGCCGCGAGCCGCGTCAACCGCATCGGTAATGCAAGTCACTCGTTCAGGCAGATGCAAGTAGGAGTGTATCGATGTTCTGAACGTTGTGGGTAGATAGTTGGGTGGATCAGCAGGAGGGCTGAGCTCGTTTGTGCCGCAGCCGCAATATAAATGCGTTCCGCAGTCGGGTATTCTCTGAGTAAGAAGGCAGACGGTTATCTCGTCGACGGTGTCGGCAAGCGTACGCCGGTCCGGAACGTACTGGGTTGGTAGCTGAACGGCCAAGCCCTTTGCCAACGATGATCGCGGGAAAGTCCAACGCTCGAGATCAACGCGTACGCAACGTGTAAGCGCCCAGCACAGCCGTAGCTGCCGATAAGGTCCCGCCTCGCTTCAAGGGCTAGATCGGGTTAGGCAATTTATGTCCGAAGACACCGTAGATCCCAGGTGCATGTACGCACAAAGAATTGCGTTAAAATGCTTGAAGGAATACAAAAAAGAATGGAATAATGGTATTGATTTTAAATCCACGCTTGTCAATTATTTGGGTGAATTTAACCCCCGGTAACATGAAACATAGTCCACTACTAACACACGCGTACAAGAGTCTCAAATATTGACCATGGTGCGTAACGAGCAAGCTATTTTTTCGAGACTACTACGCTGATCCAAGGGGGATCTATTGCTTTGGTTTTTTTATTTGGTTCTGAGGCAACACTCAATTCCCGGGTTTTGCGTCCTAACCAAGTTTAGAGAAGCCGTTCACGTATGTGCGCCGCTGCTCTCTCAAGCCTTAAATTCTGGCAGACGCTCCTTCCCTCGATCCGGCCGATAGATTTTGGTAGTCTCGGGAATCCCGTTTAGGCAAATTATACACCCGGATCGCGCACAGGGACAACATTTTGGCGCTACATCTTCAGCCGACCCTGTCCTCTCCGTGAAATTTCTAACGGCAGAGAACCGCCCCCAAACTCCAAGTCTGGATCCTCCTGGTCTTTGATGGTTCCGTGAGTCACAAGAACGAGCCCCCCAATTTATGTCTTTCTCTATCGAAAAAAACGCAGGCTGACGACGGAATCGGTTGATCTTCTGACAGGAGCCAAACACAACATCGGGATCCCGAGACAGAGCCTCTGTGTGGATTATGTCTCCAGTCAACAGGCAATCACCGAGGACGTGAGGTGTCATTGACGAACATTCAACCTCGATTGGCATATGCTCTTGCGTTGCATAGAGCTTTACTGTTCACCGTTGAGGTGCTAACAGGGGATAAGAATAACGGCTGAATGTGGTGGCTGTTCCATTTGTTCGTGTTTGACTATTCATATTTGCCATTCGCCAAATATGACGTTCCCGTAGTTAATTATTGTATTCAGCCCCTTGTCGAAGCCAAGTTGGCTTGAGCCTTGGTGCCTTCTCAGCCGCAGTATTGAATCTCCTCGCTCTCCCAAGACAGATCTCAAAATTTTAACTGATAAATATGGCGCAATGACCGCACCAAACGCGGGACGATGAGAATCCCAAGAGGCTGGGGGAGCGGTCCGAAGGAGCGCGTTCGCCGGCTATTGAATATGACGCTCTCAATTCGCTCTGTCTCCAGTCGTTGACAAGGCTCGGTGTATGCAAGTCTAAATAAACTACGTCTTTTAATTTGAAAGACTTTATACAAGATATACTACTGTACTTTGCACTAGGCAACAACGAAATAACACTACTACTTCCTCAAGCATAGCGGACAACACAGAGTCAAGAAAAAAATTTTAAAAAGTACACGGCATCTGCATATGCAACCTGTATCAACCAGACCGACTGACCCAAAATATATAGCCCTACCCACCCGACCCGGCGAAAAGAGAATAAAAACCGGGGACGACAAAAGCGTGCTATCGTCCCTCCAACTCCCACTCGCCTACGACGCCACCCGCGTGCCCACCTCCACCCCCATCTGGCCTCAGTCCGATCCCCTTTGAGCCCAGCATGATCTCCACGCATTCTAGCCACCACTCCCGCTTCTTCACATAATGCACCACCACACTCCCACCCACGCTTCCGCCTCGATACTTTTCGCTCCACCGTTCGCGCGCGTCCCAGACTTTTTGAGCATCAGCTCCAGGTGCGATCATCGACATGCCCGATCCCTCGACGAGCGCTTCCATGGATTGTTCGAGCGTCAGATTGGCTCGCGGAGGCTGGTACCGCGTTGGCCAGTGCGAGGCAACGTTGTACTCGTATCGGTGCCGGAAAGTGGTTACGCTGCTATGTCTCGGATCCGTCCGTGGATCATCCTCGATCGGAATCAGTCCTTCGTTGCTCGGGTTCCGTCCGTCATCGTCGACCGCGTTTTCACCCTCGGCCTGTCGTTTCGCCTGCTCGGCAGCAAACTCGCGCACGCGATGGACCTCGCTCGGGAACAAGAACCCGTGTGAATAGACGGTGCTCGCTTTCGGATGATCGTAGATCCAACACCGCTCGTTCCACCACAGGATCTCATGTGCGCGAGGATGGGCCTTCATCCATCTAGCCGTGACTTGATCCTCTTCGCCTGGGTCATGCTGAGCAGTTGCTTCGACGTTGCGACGTATTGTACCAAGTCCCACGAGAGCGCATACGACTCGCCCCCAATAAACTTTTTCTTCACCACGTCTAATCCAACAATTAATTCGACTATCACATGAAAAGGCAAGAACGACTCACACCCCCAATATAGCATATTCCTCGGGGTAACCCTCAACCTCGCCTCGATCTCGCCGAGCATGACGAACGAATCGTCATCGACCTTGAGCACATAATCGGGTGGGATCCACCCGCGGGTAGTCACACCACGTGGATCGTGCGCAGCGGGTGTGACTGTCCGGTTGTTCAGTTCGGGCAGCCCGGGCGGAGGAGGAACAAGCGCGTTGTGATATGCCCACTGGAAGTAGGCAAACGATTTGCCGTTGTTCATGTTCTCCTTGATCGGGAGGATGATGATATCATTGTGGACTTGCACACCATGAGCTCGAGCACATCAAACAAAGCAGCCAACTCACTGTCCATCTCGAGCGCGACACTGCTTTCATATTCTTTCGATGGCCGGCCCATGATGAACCTAACAACCGTACGCTCCGTGCCCGGAATGCGACTCGCGGGGTGGGCCGCATAGCTCTCGCGAATCATCATGCGCCGTTCGTAACCAGCCGCAACCGTTAACACGCCGAGAAAGACGCCGACAGGGGGGAGCGTGGTATAGTTTGCCGGTGGAAACGGCGCAGTCTCGAGACAATAGTTACGCCATGGGAGCGCCGACTTGAACGAGTTGATAAAATAGATGATCGAAAACGTGAGGCCGGTGATGAGCAGTCCGAGCGCAGCTAGCGCGCTCACCTAGTAGATTGTTAGCTGTCAATCCCACGAATCAATTGGGTCACGCACGATGGTGACCGGTCGAGTAGGGAACCACCGTTGTCTGACCAAAAAGTAAAACACGTCCCAAGCCAAACCCGACCACGGGCCGGACGTGCTTGTGCGCCGTCGGTGGTGTCGTTGGGGCTTGGATCGCGCGCGCTCAAATGTCCGTCCGACGGGTGGACTCTCGCTGCGGCCGAGGAGTGGGCTGTGGGCCTCGTCGTCGGATGCGGAACTCCTGCTCTGGGGCGTCATCGAGCGCGACGGCGAGCGGTCTTGGGTGTGCGTCTGCAGCGGAGCGAGCGCAAACGGGGCTGGAGCCATTTGTTTCCCCGCGCTTAATATATCGGTTTTCCGGGTGTTGTTGTCGCCGCAGTCGAGCTCGACGGCAGGCAGCGCAGCGGGGACAGGGGCGAGCTCCGAGAGACGAACAGAAACGACAGTGAGGACGGTGGTGGTGGTGGTGGTGCGGATGCGAGCAAAGCTTCCGCTCTCGGTCTCGGTCGTCGTCGACCTTGGCGCCGTCCCTGAATCCGAACACCGCCCCCGCGACCCATGGCATCTCATTTCGACATCGCATTTCCATACTCTCACAGCAACTTAGATGTAATTTACAAGCACTGCAAAGACACAATACAAACACAAATGACAACCCAGAGAGAAAACACATCCCACAGATACCCAAAATAGACCGTACACTATCGACCGACATACAACTGCGAACTAGCCTTTCCACGTAGATCATACAGCTGGAAACCCTCCCTCCCATCAAACCTATATTCAACGTGTCAGCCTCCTGTCCCAGTCAATGCGATTCAATACATACGCTCGTGGCTTATCCAACATCACCCCGACACTGGGTGGACTCTGCAACGGGAGACTGGTCTTGCTCGAGTGCGAGCTCACATGATCCACGACCATGCTCTCCGGTCTCTGTCTGTCCTCCATGTCAGGCAGCGCCTCGTCACCGTCGAATAGTGCCTATTTTCGGCAGCTCAGCCTTGCCGCCCAATTGAAAATAGCAAGACTGCTTATACTCACCGCTGTTTCTTCCAGCGACCTGTGACGAGTCTCCACAGCATAAAAATAGATAAACACCAGCTCGAATACAAGCCATATGGTGTATATCAAATCTTGTTTCTGTCAGCCAAACCTACTACCCCTGAAAAAAGCGGACTTACAATACTTGTACTTCAAAGCGTCGAGGGCGATCGGATTCGTCTATAGCCGAGTACTATAAACAAACTCGTCGAAAGTAGCGCGGCTAAAAATACTTACGTATTGGCTAAAAATCAAAGCGGCCGTCACAGTAAGATACAGCATAGCCAGGCCTTTTGCGCGCAAAAAGAACGGCAAGATCTCAACGCTATATGACACCAGCACTATTGGTAACCACGTCGTTAGCGCATATACCCACACAATTATTCATGGTCACGTACAAGGGGTGTAAGCGATCGCATACGCAGCCTGGTACGCAAATACCATTGCCAATACACCATGGCCCGCCCGTGCCTTGCCTGTGTTTTGATAAATCCCAGCACAGGTCGTAAGAACGGCAAAGCCGACAAGCTGCCGAGAGTCGCTTGTCATTAAATCTTGGCAAAACCAGAAGAACGAAAGGAGACTTGCCATTCCGACATTACTCGTCAAAAACAATTTCCGCCGTCCAAACTTGTCGACAAGCATGGATGCTCCGACCGCAAACGCGACTATCCGACGCGCGTCAGCTCTTCCTGCAATTCTTCCGAGCTCCGACTCACAGTTCCAAATAGCGATACACCCATTGATCAACGTCTGGTCTCTCGAACTCGTGATCCCAATCCCGTTCAAGACCTGCCATCACCCACAGTCAGGCCTATAAAAGGTGAGAGGGGGAAATGAAATGACGCACCTGTTCGAGATAATAACTAATCAAGCCGTTACCGCTCAGCTGCGAAAACAGTCCGACGGCGATAATAATCCGCATTCGCCGGCGGTTTCCCGGTGTTCGAAACAAGTCCAGCCAGGACGACCGGTCTGGGCAGTTTGTCAGCGTGGTGCGGACAAAGAGAAGTTGCCAAAATGAGGACAGTGGATGGGAAATGCTTGCCTCGTTCAGCCTCCTGCGCAATTGCGCGCTTGATCTCGTGGTATTCGAAATGCACCAGTCCGTTATTCTCCTCTCCCCCCGCATGCCATTTCTTCAATATGTCTCGAGCCTCCTCGTCCCGTCCAACTGAAATCACTGAAGAATGACCATCAGTCTTCAGCGGGCGACTACAGATCCCCAAAATGACGTACGCCAACGGGGCTATCCGGAAAAACCACACACACGCAAACTGGATAAGACTCGATATCCCTTGGAGTGCAGACGGAATCCGCCAAGACCATTGGTTGGGGATCCGAAATGTGCCGAACGTCGACCAGCCTAGGCATGTTACGTTGAGTTGTACAGTTCAGGGAGGGGACGCAAAGGGCATACCGGCAACAATCGATCCAGAGAACCACAAGCTGTTATACAAGGACGTGAGAGGCGCGCGGTGCGTTGGATACGCGAGCTCGGAAATTAACAGTGGCGAGGCCATCATTCCCTGTAACGCACATTCGCATGACATCAGCATACACAAAGCTTTCCCACACGGCTGTCAAGAGTGGCTCACAAACGTTGTACCGAATCCAATCAAGAATCGGCGGCGACAAATGTGTGCAAGTTTCTTGTCAACGTCTATCGCGCCACGATCAGGACAAAAACAAAGCAGACTTCTAGTCGAGAATCCTCAACATACCTGCAGGATCGCACCTGCCAACGTGATGGATGCACCAATAAAAATACCCGCTCGTCGCCCGAATTTGTCCGAGATGAAGGGTGATGGGAATATAGCCGCCAGTGAACTATGCAAGTGTTCAGCCAACCGTCGGATAATGCCGAAGAAAAGGACATACCCAATCGACTGTATAGCATTGAACAGGCCAAGCTCCTTGGGGGTTGGGTAGCCTAGACAACGTAGGCGAGGTCATGGCGCATGTCGGATGTGGGAAGTTGATCAACACACCAAAGTATTCTTTCCATTGTGTGATAGACTGCAGTCCATTCATCATCGAGCCGTCTGTCGACAATGTATTTAAATCACGGTACTGGTGATGCTGAAAGGCTGCTCACCAAACCCATTAGCATAGGATGTAATCAGAGGAACGAATAATATAAGATTCAGTATTGCGAGGTCTGCACATATATTGGTTCATCCGATCGCCTTGCATAACAGCTAGATACTCACGGCGATGCTTCCACCATCGTCCGGTGTAGAGCGTGATGTCCAGAGGAGTCACATCTGGCATATAACTGGCGGCACCCACAGGGGCCATGGTAGCGATAGTAGGAAATCAATCCAGAATAGGATTTTGGAGAGCAGTACAAAACAAGAGCACAGAGCGGGGCACACGACTGGGGGATCACAGCGACAGGAGTCAGGACCGGAGGTATCTTATATGGGCAAAAGGGCCAGGAGAAGGTGTGGGGTGCCTAGCCTCCGCAACTGGAGGCTTTCGGACGCTAGTCGGGAACTTGGTCCAGGGCCGATATTACAGATCGGCGTGGCGTGATGCACGGTTGGTTGAGGCCTGTTACCGGGGACATTTGGCTTTTGAGCGAGCTAGGCAAGAGTTGCGAGCAGCAACCGCGGATAGGCTAGTCCATCGAAGGCCCAGATGGGTAACCCAGCCATATTCTGACATGCGGGGTTGCGGGGGAGACATCCATGTGGGGATAAGCGCCCGGCGATTCGCCTATTGCCGCGTTGCTGATCGTTCTGCGGGGCCCACGTGCGCAGCAGGGTTGCGCATCTACCGACACCCAGGATGCATTCTCCCACGCGACAAAAATCAGTGGAAAAAATCGCATATTCGTAAACACGACTCCGACCACCTCGGGTTGTGCGCTAACTAGCTTGGCACTAGAGGCTCAGGTGATCACCCGAGGCCCAATCAAACGTGGGTCGTGTGCGCCACGGTTTCCGGTCGATCCCGACCTTGCTCACAAGAACGCGCATTGGAGATGGCCTACATGTCATGGTGTTGACCTCGCGACGCGTTGGGAGTAGTACAGGAACGGAGATACGACATAGGCATGAACTTTGCGCCATATCTCTCTCCTGCTGTTTAGAATTCGATGATCAGCTTCGACGAAAGTTTGATACATGTGTGCATCACAGGCTATTGGCTTCTGAGCGCGTGAACTGAATAATTCGCCCGCAAAGCCTATCGAATAAGGTAAATTGCGGGCGATTCGATCGTTCCTGGTAAAACCATATGTGCGAAGACATCGTCCCATAGCGGGGATAACTTGGCAGACTGCTTTCCCAGCTTGATACTGGCCTCACCACTGTAGAGCACGACTGTCGTCTCATGTTCAGCCATCGGCATCTCAAGCAGCTACACCTGATCTGCACAGTCTCCAAACTCTCACGCACGAGCCTGTGGCAATTAGCCTTTCGCCACAAGCAACTCCCTTGCCATTTGTATGATCATCGGAACCTATGTATCCCAAGCCATACCCTTTCCGCACTTAGGTCTCGAGACCTGTCGACGTTCTCGAACACCCACTGGCAGTCGCCACCTGCCGTCGGTTGTTTGGCAGCACCCTCGTTTCAGGACCGACGATTATCGTTTGAGCTGTCAAAAACTCTAATAATTTACTCGCTGGTGCCTACGCTTATGCTATCATAATTATCTATTTCTCATGTCACGCAATTGTATATAGCCCGTTTTGTCGTTTCAGCTGGTACTCGGCTTGTCATCGCATTTGCGATTTCTGTCGAAAACCTTTTTGGGGCTGAAGACATGGCGCGAACAACTCGTGGGAGTGTCTTGGATCCGGGAGGACCATTGTTGCAACATCCGGCTTGTTGCTCAGTCTTCCGCCATGGAGACCGCGAATGGTCAGAGTCCTCGAAAACGTGCCAGTTATCTAGATATCGATCAGCTGTTAAACGCTACCAAGCCCTAAATGGACGAGAACCTCCAACAAGGAACGGTTGCTAAAAATCCCTTGCCCAACGACGGTTGGCTGCGAATGACTTTGAGTCAGCTGTAAAACATACACAGATGCGGTTCCTAATCCTCAACCCAGCATTTTCGTTGCCACTAGCCTATTGCGTGGGCTTTCCTTTGTGTTCAATGCACACTTGGGTATTGCTCTCATACTTCCCCTCCACAGGATCACCGATTACTGCGGAAACCATACCATCCCTTCTTAGGTTTGCCATTTCAGAGTAGATTCACACCTATCAGATCAGGGTCCCAGAGGAGCAGGGTTTTCGTCGCCTACTACCACGCTATTTTTGCTTCTTGCATTGTATGAGCCACAGCAGGCAGATTTTGGGGCTTTGGGGCAAACACGTGTAGATCCGACCCCTAGGGGGAGCTTCACTATGAACGCCCCGTCAACATGTGTGACTCGATGGGTTTGATAGAATCGATTGCTCGGACGGGTGTGGGGCGTATTTCGAGGAATAAATTCAACTGGTAGTATATACCCTGGTGGCGCTTCCGCCACCAATGTGTCCATCGTTTCTCATGGGATAGCTGGCCATAAAGTGACTAGCCCAGCACCCAATGAAACTTACAGGGCGATCCGCCATCGTATCTGGAGCCCCACATTCGCCAGGGCGAGCCTCTTCTGTATCCTTGTTTATGTTTGCTCCCCGAGTTCAGCTCGGGGATCTGTGGTTCGTGCAGGAACGTCAAAGCCACCATTCGCTCATTGAAGCCAAGTATTCCCAAGGCTTCTAATCTTAACCACGATTGTACGATTGAGGGAAGATTCTGTGAAAGGTCGTTCGGGTTTATTCTAGCGTTTCAGCTCTTATAGGGTTGTGTAGAATTTCGACCCGACAAAAACCCAATTATCCAAGTAAGTTAGAGTAGGCTCACGTGGTTACTTGGGTCCTAACTAGCGCTACTCTACGGCTACTCCACAGCTACCCCAGGCTGCCGAGCGCTAATGGGACCTCGAGTAGCTGCGCGAGCCTGCCCTAGCTTACTTGGATAATCAGGTTTTCGTTGATTAATTGAAGTTGCACTCGGAGAGCCTTCCAGTTAGGGACTGTGCAAGGGGTTCTAACCTCTTATCCTTACACCATCAACACGAGCGCGTAATTCTAGAATGTAAGGAAATGGTGAGGTCTTCTGAATCATTTCATTTTGCAGTACAAGCTTCGGTTTAAGCTTGATGTGGGAGCGCTAAAGGCCACCTCGATGGTCAATAAGGAGCTGAGCAAAGCGGCGGACTTGATGACAATCCTAGCAAGGCTCGCCTAAAGGGTCACCCTGATTTCGTAGCCCCTTGCAGGTCTGGGTTGTATGTATTAGCCTCAACATAGCATTTAACACCTAGCAGCTGGGATCTTATTCGCTCCTTTCACTAGCTAACTCTTAATAGTTGCTAAGCTTAGAAGTCCCCGTGAGTGTCCCTAGACTTAAAAGTACTGCCATTGACATTAGCTACTGTCCTGTGTGGGTTGACACTATGAGACAAGTGTGCTAAGGACATCTGTCGAAGCGAACTCAGGACCCTATCGCTTTTGTACCAGTGACGTGCTCTTACGAATAAATTAAATACAACCGCGCCCGTTGTAGGAATGCGTTACTAAGCGAGTATGTCAATCGCAAGTGTTATCACATATTTATATCTCTATCTATAATCTCTATCTCTATGTAATCAAATTCTATGTGAAGGCTGGACGGGGAGCCTGCGTCGCCGCTGTTCTAGGGTTGGCTAAGGCACCAGACTTACGTTCCCTCGTCTCGCCTCGCGATTGTGTGATTTCTTTCGTATTTCTCATAAGCTAGGACATACGAAAGGGTTGAACTATGTATAAATAATTAATTTAAAATGGAAATAAAAGAAATCAATAGGGGTAGCAACGACTGTATGTCAAATCAGAGGATAGCCCAAGAAGCTAGCAAAAGAAACTCCGATACGGGGAATCGAACCCCGAGCCGTCGCGTCCTTACGTAATGAAAGGCGACAATGTTAGCCGTTACACCATATCGGATTAATATTGAGAGCTGATGATGCTGTATCAAACCATGCGCTTGCGGTGTTGTTTATCACTGATTATGGTTGAAATCCTGTGCGCAGGGGGTATCTATTGTTTGGACTGGGTACCGGGTCGTGATGGTCCCGTCAAACCCCGCTGAAATGTGCGGTACACTTTGGAACGCAATCAGTTACAAACGAGTATTTATGAGATTGGCCGAAAAGCAAGTGGTTGCCTTGAAACCAGCGCTCACTAATTCAAAACGACTACACCGGTATGTCCAGTTTGTCGGTACTTTACGAGCGCAACGTCGTGCTGCGTCGGCTTTTAGGATTGGGTTAGCACTGTGAATCCCGATGCACTTCTCCCGCATATTATTTAGTCGTAGAGGGTTATCCTAGTAGTCGACCAGAATGCGTCCGGGACTCACTTTCCCGTCACAGGCGAGCATGCGGGGAAGCGGAGAGGCTCCGATTGTCGAGCCCCGCTTGAGTCACATCGAGCGAGTCGATCGGTGCATATGATTATACCTACCTACCAAGTCCGACCAACCAATAAACGTAAGAGTGCTGTCTACTTCCATTATTACACATCGATTTCACGTTCATAAGCAGCATGGGTGCCGTCCACGATCGTAAAGCCGTCTGCACTAGTTTTCAGCTCGGCCGGATGGACCACACTAAACCGAGTGAGCTTAGAAGCTCATGCCTAGGCCCTAGTAGTACCTCGTTTGGCCTCTCCTGTCTGAACGGTTTACTTTTTTGACTTTGTGGCGTTACTTAAGGCTAGGATTGACGTTGCTCGGGTTTGCCTAGGCGACGGAGGCTTAGGGGCATGATATGATTGGAATCGATGTTATGTATTGAAGAAGCGTTGACACGGCCGACCACACTTCTGTAGCTGCCAATACCCATTTAGGAGCCTGGAAGGGCTGTGGGGATGCTAGCGGGAGAAGGGGAAGTATGGATAACCGACCCAGAGTAACTCTGGAAGGCGGGAGCAAGTTGATAATAGCGGAATACGCGTGTATAAGTGAATGGAACAGGCAGTGCATACATCTACACAAGCCACCGAATCTGTCCATCAAAAGTAAAAAGAACACAAGCAATACAGACTGTCCGTACCAGATTGCTGCCACGAAAAGTCCCGATTATAGAAACTTAGAGAGCAGCTAGAAGCGCGGTGACCACAGTCACGCCCGCTGCAAACGCAAACCCATTTACACCAAAGGCCTGACGAAGCGCATCATTCGATGAAGGTTTCGCAGTGGCAGTGGGACTAGAAGAAGCAGCCGGTGCCGCAGTGGTAGATGTCAAACTAGCAGTCGACGACGTGAACGCTGCGTTTCCGACGGAGCTCACGGCTTTGCAAGAGCTACTCTTCGGAGCCGGGTGAGCGGGAGGCGTCACAGGATCTCCTTGATGGAACGTAGAAGATCCATAAATACCCATCGGGAGAGCCGAATCTCCTAGACAGTTTTCGAACGCGCCTTGGTCATAATTTCCGGGCATATTCCATCCACAACCCATCTCGTCCCAGATGTGGCCACACAACTGGCGTGATTTACCACCGTCTTTGCATCCACGGATGCAGAACTCGGTAGCAGACATGAAGTTCTGTCAAGCCAAGGTTACAAATGGGCCTTGACTCGGGGTGTGACTTACCGTCCATTCGTGATACTGTTGAAGCTTGCCAAAGCTGTTACCAAACACAAGTCCACCATGGGGATTTCCAAAGCCATCCGCACCTGCAGAAATCAAACATGTTGGCCGATGTTATGTGTCAATAGGCAGGATTTACCGTGTGGGTCAAGCTCTCCACCAGCATCGTTCCTAGGAACGTTCATTTTTGTGAAATCTCCCCAGCCGGTGACTTGGACTAAGTGATGGATGGGAACAATCAGCATTTGTTATCTCAACGGACCTGAATCACGGACCATAGTCGGGTGTCTGCACGAAATGAGCACCCTTGATGGTGCCGTCCGGGATAAGTCTGGTTCCGTACCCGGGCTTGAGACACCAAGAGACCTCGTACTGCTCGGTCTCCCCAATGGACGAGTTTTTGCCGTTAGAGTAGGGCGGGGCCCAGAGACAAAAGTCCTCCACGGAATTGATGTAGACGTTTTGGCTGGAATGACATCTGCGATCAACAATCGGGGCGGGTGAACACATGAGTAATCTCACCAGAGGGAGTCTTGGCTATTTCCAGTCCCACACTTGTTAGTCCCAAGCTGGTCATTCTCCGTGTGATTCGGAGCGGTGTCGGGGAGATATGTCGCTGTATACTGAGCCCGCACGGCTACAGTGAGCAACGCCGAGATTGTAGTCGTGGCAAGGCAAACCATGATGGACGAAACTGGGGATATCGGAGGGCCAAGAGTAGTGACAAGAATAGCACGACACGGGCCAAGACGAGAGACAACGACCAAGAAGAGAGGGGGGGAAGGAACAGGCACTGAGCCAGCGGAAGCCCTACGCGAGGCCTGATAAGAGCGAGCGATTGCCCACAGGTGTGCCTACATTTGGGGATGGTCATCATTGATTCTGATTCGACAGACCATGCGGCGTGGAAAATTCGCATTCATGCGGTCTTGGTCGATTCTACGGCCCTGTCTGTATGCAGCGGGGGAACAGCGCCGGAGCGGAGGGGATGCCAGTTCAAAAATAGCTCGGGGCTATCTCGCCAAACCCCGACAGGAACATCATATCAAAATCACTTTCCTTGGCACAAGTTTCTGATGAGCTTTATTGCCAGGCAGATCGACAGGCACGAAAAGAATAGCAGAGAGGCAGGGACAAATGCCAGAGGGGACAATCAGCTCCGTAAATCATACAAGGAATTATGCATACAATCAATTTAACGTACAGAAACCCGAGGAAATCGAAAATGATCGTACCCAGCCGTTAGAAAGAAAAACGAAGCGGTGCAGCAGGAAATTCTCATAAATCAGCCACATTGACACCCAGCATCTACTTTATGACCGCCTGTGTCTAGAACATGGGTCATCAATAGCTAGCGAATCGACGCTACGTCAATTGAATCCTGAAAACGAGGCGAAAGACTTACCCCCATGGTATCGAACGCCTGCCCGCACAACTTATCCGATGCATCGCGATATGTGCACATCCACACCATATCGTCCCCCATCGGTCCGTCCAAGTCTGCAAGCGCCGCAGATCGATCCGACAATAACGTCTCTGTCTGCATGTCGTCTTGGCTCATGCCTGGGTCACCCTGTGACTGACTAGGTTGGAGCACCTCGAGCGTTTTTATACGCTGTTCCAACTCCTGCTCCCGCTGTCGAAATTCCAGTTCGCGCTTCCGCACTGCACTTGCCTCTCGCTCCACCTCCAAGTTTTCCACCTCCAGATCCTCCACCCGCTTCTTAAGCTCGTACCACTCTGCTGCCCGTCTCCGCACTTCTTGTGCGTTCGTTCGAGCTCGGATCTCCCGCTCAAGGTCCAGCTGCACTCGGAGCTCCTTGATCTCCTGCTCCTTTCGGTCCATGTTCAACTCGAATCCCCGTTGCCACTGCTGAAGCCCTGTCGACAGCTGCTTCTCCAAAAGCTGCAATCGAGTTTTCAACTCCTCGTTTTCGTCTGCAAGTGCCTTGGTTGCGTCGGACGCAAACGTGTATTGTTTATATGATGCGGCGCGTTGGGATTCGGCAATCTCGTATCGAGTTTGAACGGCTGAGAGCTGCAGCTGTAGATCAGCGATGGTTTTCTTGTGTTCTTCGAGCTCCGCAGCGTAGGCTTCTTGTTGTTGCTGCACGATAGACTCAGACTGCGCCATGTTGGCCCTGAAGATAGCCGCGGCGCGCGACTTCTCGGCGGAAAGGTGCTCGAGCTCGGCAGTGAGCTCAACAATGCGGTGATCCCTTGCTGCAAGAGGTTGTACTTAGTATCGACCAGTCAAGCAGTTAATTTGAACGAACCCGTGAGCTTAACTTCCGCTTCCTTGAGTGCCTCGACCATCTCCTTTTTCCCTTCATTCCCATCATGGGACGCTACATATCCAGAGAGCCTAAATCCCAGAAGCGCACCGCGAGGTATGCTTGATTCACCGCTCGCCGGCGAATCATCCTGCTGAAAAGTCCTCGCAGTTTTTGGCGGGCTATCAAATTGGTCGATATCACTCCCAGGAGAGGGTTCACGCCTGAATATATCGACACTCAGATCAGGCACAGGCGCGAGCATACCATGTTGTGATTGGAACCCAGCGTCACTTTGTGGACGCGGCGCCTCCGGTTCGTATACCTCTGGGCTTGCCGAAGCAGGGGTAGGGTCAAGCTCGAGGGAAGATGTTCTCCACTGGAGCGAGGCGCCCGGGCGCTTGGATTTGTAGGAGTGAAGGAGCTGATAGTATCCGCAGGTCGAGGGACTGTCCTGGAGGGGCGAAAGTCCACGACGAGGGTTCCTCAATTGAAGAGTGTGTGGTTTCCTGTGCGGGAGGCTGGGGGAACGCTTGAGATCGCTCGGATTGAGCCTGAGATTCGAGTGGCGATTGAGATAAAAGCCCGTGCGAACCAGGGGCAGAAGACAGGGGGTTAGAGAGCTGCTGGGACGGGGAAGGATCAAGCACTATGTTCGGCGCCTGTACGACAGGTGCTGGAGCATTAGCCTCGGGGGATTGCGGGAGACTGCTGGGTGAATCGGGAGGCTGAGAGTGAGGCTGAGAGGCTATAGGGAGATAAGGACCCGTAGCTTGTGTGGATTCCACGGAGTGGTCAGCGAGACTTTGGTCGGGACCAAGAACCAGCACACTCTGAGAAGCATCCACTGTCGTATCGCTTAAGTCGATAACACTAGCGTCAGGGATCCCTAAGCTAGGCCGGGCAGCTGGGCTGGGGACCTCATCCAATTGACGAGATATATCCCCCGCAAGTAATTCGTCAATCTCCATAGCGTGAACAAGCGACTGGTCCACATCGTTCGCGCAGGGAGAATCAGTCTGCCCGTTCGCATCCTCGCCGTGAGCACTGTCCGACCAAGCCGGAGATGGCTCTCTCTCGGTTTCCATGATGGTTTCCTGAGTGACCGGCTCCTCTCGAGCAGGAGATCCCTTCTGTAGTCGGCCCCCGGGGTTATTCATTTGGGGTTGCGCCTGCTGAGATGAACGGGCTGGAGATTGCAACACCGCATCAACCTTCCGATGCCTGGTAGGAGATTCTAGGCTGGCGGGCTCTGGGCTCCCTACTCGACCTCCACCAAGCGAAGGGGAGCTGGTCGGAATAGGCTCCTGTTCCTCCCCATCCTCCCGGGGCAAGAGGGCGCTGACTTGACCCGTGAGATCAAGCGCCTTGACCTTGACTAAAGTGTCGTCCCAAAGGG
Source organism: Ceratorhiza oryzae-sativae (assembly GCA_030998015.1). NCBI lineage: Eukaryota > Fungi > Basidiomycota > Agaricomycetes > Cantharellales > Ceratobasidiaceae > Ceratorhiza > Ceratorhiza oryzae-sativae. Next base: position 1,303,124 of record JARWMV010000238.1, read on the forward strand.
GTTGATATTTGGGTTTGCTCTGGGAGAAGGACTGGGACCTAGTCCTGGTTGAAGGCCCATCTTGTGCAACCTCCTCCTCGTCTGCATTGCTATCGATCTCTTCAGTTTCGGAACCAGACTCGTCCTCACTGGTACGGGGGGTAGCCGCTGGTTGGCCATCGTTTTCGCTAGAGCTCGACCGGGACGCAGGTTTAGACTGAGAAGGGTCATATTCAGATCCGGATTGGGCTCCAGCAAGCTCGGGCGGGACAGATTCGATGAGCGTCGATTCAGTTCTTGCGACAGATACTCGGGGTTTGATCACCATCTTCCCCAACATCTTTGCCTCGGATGGTCGAAGTTTGGGTTTTCCATGAGAGTTAGATGACTTGGATTTGGCGAGCGCAGGAGCCAGGAGGGGTAGGAATTGGAGAAGGAGAGCCAGAAACAAACAGTTTGGCGGGCAAGGGGTCTTGTGTTGGAGCGTTTGAATTCCGCTGTGGAATTTGAGAATCAGGCACTACGGTGCCCTTGGATGAGTTGCCTTGCGATTGGACTCGAACCGTAGATCCACCAGGTGCAGACAAAACGTTGGCATAGGCCAGAACATTAGAAGCTCCCTATGTATATCATTAGTTTTTCCGAGCCTAACGAAATCGTAACAACGCACCTGCTGAGATAACATTGATACATTCTCCGATTCTACGCTTGACATAACCCTCTCCCCTTCACCTTCTGCTACATTCCTGCTTGCCGTTTCGTCAGCATGAAGAGAGGCCGTCTTTGCAGGGCCCGGATCAGACTTGGATATAGAAGCTAGGGGTGATTTCGGCTGTCCGCCCATTTCTAAATCGGCTCGCCCAGCGGGAGTGTCGTCTTCTGTGTCTCCAGCCTCTTGTTTGCCATCAGCCAAATCACCATCTGCAGACGACTTTCCCCGACTCCCAGTTACAACTGTCGGAAACTTGTTTTTTGCGGATATGCTCTTTTGAATGTGTGGTGGAACTCCATCGCGCATGATCCGAGCTACATCTCGTAGGGTAGCACGATTCGCAGCCGGATTGCGGATCGGAAGTGGACGGGTACGAGCACAAGTCGTGGAGTGTGGACGTACAAAGGGTTCAGAAGAGTCCGGATGTTCGGGCGAGGCTTGTTTTGGATAGTGTTGAGATCGAGTCGTGGGCCGTGCTGCGTTTGACACTTTGGAGGAATCGCGTTTGCGTGGCTCGGGGAGTTGCGGGTCGCTATCCTCGTCCTCTGTTGCACTGCCATCCTGGTTACTTTGAGATGACCTGCTCGCGGCGGACTCTTTGACAAAAGCAGCCCGAGGGCTCGAGATAAACAGGGGTTTCGCACGAGACGAGATGGCCTTGCTGGGAGCTGTAATCTTGTTGATCTTGGCTGAGAGAGGTTCAACAGCCTTCTTGGAGAGCGGGCTCTTGCCGATAGCCGTCTTGTGTTTCTTGTAAGTGACTGGACCTGGCTACAATACCAGTTAGAAATCTGGGTAAATTAAAACACCCAAACTAACCCGTTTCTTGCTTGCAAGCCCGCCATCGTCGTTATCAAATGGCGATGCGGGCAAAGGAGATGCGGGACCGTTGAGGCGAAGCCTCTTTACGGGAGATATGGATGAAGGGCCCGCCTCAGGCTCGCGCGCACGTTTAGTACCTCCACGAGCAGGGAGCTGGATGACGAAACTTGATTTTTGCTTCACCCGCTGGGAGGTCGCGGTATTGGACGAGGAGTTCGAGCGGGCTTCCGATGGGGGAGGAGATACCAAAGACCGTGACATTTTAGATTTAGATTTATTGAGCTTGGATATTACTTTCGTAGCCGGCGGGTGTGATGTGACCGAACCAGAGGCAGAGGCTGAATCAAACAAGTTTAATGAATGTCTTAAACCAGGAAATAGAGCTTACACGATCGCTTGCTACCCACAGCCCGTCGCTTCCGTTGCTCCTTTTCTTTCTTCCAGTCTGCAATCAAGTCATCGGTACAGTCCGTCTTCAAGACCCAATCCGGCTTCCATTTGCGCTTTGTCTCAGGATCTATTCCTTCCCACTGAACCAGGTACTTCTTCCCTCGCTCGTCCAATATCTTTTCGACATTGTACAAGTTTCCTTCGTCGTCAGACTGTGAGACAAACTGGGTTTCGTACGTTCCAGCCGCGTCCCGGTCCATAGGACACTAGTATGTACAAACAAGTGAGGATCAACAAGCAGAATGCCCAGTATCACGTGATATTACTACCAAGGCACCAAACAAGACGCATCTCGCCAGCTTAACCCATTAGCATCCACAACCCAGGAAAATCACTATCATCGGCCCGCAACCCGACAGGCAATAATAGTATAGTTATAAAATATATGAAACTACAAACCTCATTCGACGCTCCGACCTAATCACTCTAGAAATTTCCTGTCACTCTGATATTGGCCTTGCACTTGGACCGTCACCGTTGACAAAAATGGAAAGTCACCTTGACGTATATTCCCATGGGGGTTTAAACCGGTCTCCAACCGGCGGTAGCTGTAACCCGAACCCGGCCACGGCAATGCCTTTCCGCAAGAACCCGAACGAGCACCCAATGATTGCTCGTTTGCCCCTACCCTGCGCAATTCCCGTAGCTTAAACGACCACGAGCCAGCAACGCATTGACTAGTACCATAACCACTTTGGGTTCATAATGCCTCGAAACGTAACCCCATCTGGATATCCCCCATCCGGTATTCAACTTCAGAACGGCAATGGCTTTTCGGCAATAAATCCTCGTCGTGCAATTGATCTCGTACCCTAGCCGCAACCTGCTATTCTATTTGACTTCCCAACCTTTGATACGAAGCATACCGCATTCATAATTCTCGAATTCCAAAACTGACCTACAATGGATGAACCTGCATACACTGAGTCTGATCATGGAGTACTCCAACATGAACCAATAACTTTGCGCACATGGATAACCCAACAATCATGGCGTTATGCTTTGATATTTCAACAGTCGCAGAAGGGTGAACGGAACTGGGCCGCATTGGCCACCACGTGCCACTCACTGTCGATAGATCGGGCCCGAGCCGTCGATCGCGTGTCGATCAATCCTTGTTCTGCCCATAATGAAAACATGTTTATTTCGTCATTTCCGTATGTGAATTGCAAAAGTTTAGTGCCGAAAACGAGATGAACTTTATACGCTTTTCTTATGACAGACACTCCTATTTCTCGAAGGGTTGGATAAAAGAACTTGAACCATAACGTCAAGACAACCCCAGAAGGCACAGAAGTAGAGCCTTTTGACACGTCAAAATCCCGGGAAGTCGCGATGCGTCTAACAAATCAGAGAACTGGCTTGGCATTGTGTCTTGTTGCATTCTATCCCAGACCTGCCTTAGGCTTTAGGCGGCACGAGATGCTACATGATATAATGCATGCCACTCATCGTTTAAGCTGCCCACCCGTTTCATTGACTCGTCCTCCCTCGATATCTATTCTGTCTTCTTCTAAAACCACGATCTTTCCAAAAAAGCTCTTTGCTTATCTCGTTGCCACTGTTCTCCCTCGGTTCCGCTGCCACCGTGCTTGCCTCCCCTATTGGTGTGTCCGATGTCGAAGCTGATGTCACTGTCGACCCATCAAATCACGGTCCCGTGCTCTTCTCTCTGTTGTTGTTGATGTCGTCAAATAGTCCAACGACAGCCTCAAGTCCATGGGTTAATGGTGGCATTTGTCTCTGTCAATCTTTTTTCAGGTTCCTCGTGTTTGAAATAGCTTCGCTTGCAGGACCCACCGATGCCAATGACTCGTGAAATTGAATCATACAGTAGCAAGGCCAGCCAGGCTCTTGGGTCGATGGAGGACGCTTTGAACACTGCTGGGTCCGACAAGAACGGCATTGTGGGGATGGCCGATGGAACCAAGGCCGGTTCAGCACATCAATGACATGTCAAATGTGAGTTGCTACCCATGCATAGACACGACACGAGCTATAATTCTCAATCATTTTACATAGACCACCGCAACTGTCACTTCCCATGTCACTGGATTGAAACGTCTTGGTGGTGCCAACGAGAGCCTCGCAGCCCTGGGTAATTATTTCGGTATCGGTGTTAGTGTAATGTTTTCTCTTGCGCATAGTGGCAAACGGAACACTAGCATGAAAGCCAATTTTGAGTCTTCTCCCTTGAAGGAAAAGCAGTCTCCGGGCACTATCACAACTACCATTGGTTCGCATACCGTCACAATCTAGCTGCATCTGATTACCAGACCCTAGTCTTCACCGAGTCAGTGTTTCTTATATCTGTTCAATTCAACATTCTGGTCACACCTGATACGTTCAATTATTGTAATCAATCCACTCCTGTTTCGAAAACTACACGCCTGCCACAACCGATAACCCGTCTAAATTTATCATTACATTTGCAACCCACTCGCCACACCACATTATGGAGCGCCACATGAAAATCAACAGCGCGACAACATTCGCGCGTCAACTCTGTAAGGCACCACATTAACTCACAAGCGGGTGTCAGTGAATTAGAGAGCTCTGAATCATCATATTTGTGCTTCGTGCCAGGAACCTGTTTTAGAGGAGCTGAGCGACAACCACGCATGAATGAGACAAATGCATCTATGCGTCATGTCACGGAACTTCCCGACTCGATTAAATTTTCTCCAAGCGTCTCCAAATGTATTTTTCAGGGAATTGTTTCGATTTTAATGACGTCCTAGTCTATTGCGCTCACTTGAAGGATGAAAATGGCTTTCTTGGAGCAACAGATCCGAGACTCGGACCTACTTGAATGGTGGCTGTGCAGAGGGCGATAAAGATTTTGATATGAAGTAGAGTACGAACCGAGCCAGGAGCGACCGGCCATCGAACCACTACTCCACTGGTGCAACAAATTCTAGCTCAGCTTTGGCCAACAGTATATAAAATAAAGAAAAATCTCAATGTCGGACGATGCCTACGATCCGATAGAAACGCTCCATGAGCTCACGGCTCATCTCGTTCATATCCCAGAAGTCCCTGAAGTCACAACAACGCTAGTCACAGTACTTGAGCAGTTGGGTAGGGTTGTGCTCGAAGATACAAAAAGGCATGTCCTTATATATATTCTCTCGTCTTTGTGTTCTTTTTGCCCTTTCGCCCTCTGATAACTGGCAGAACTCAGATCGGGTCGAATCCAAATTTCTCAGAGGCCATTGCTCGGCTTTGGACTGTTGCAGCATCCAGCATAAAAGACAATGATATTAATGTCGATATTTTACTTGCCCTGTCAAGGCTCACGAGGAATGTGGCTGCGGGATGCGCTCATAACCAAATTTGGATTACAAAGTGCGTGTCACGTTTTATCAGCAAACACCGTTTTGATTGAACTTCTTTCTCAGTTTATGCGAGCCTAACATACGCAGGATCGCCCATTTCCTGACTTCGTTTTGTAACTCTCAGATTGCCGATTGTGAGCTCAACTCAATCCCGCAATTCGGGGTTTTGATAACCCAGTTCATAGATCATCTTCTGACGGCACTCCTCGCTCAGTGTCTAGTCAATATGAGCACTGGAAACAGTGCTACTTCTGAACTCATTTGGAAAGAATACAAGGATTTTACCGAACAATACAATATTATAACGTGATTATCCAATTTCGGAGTTTACGGCGGATCATGCTAATCATTCCTCAGGCGATTGCTGGTATACCCTGAACAAAAGGCAGTTTCGGCGACACTGGTGTTTATTCTCAATTCCCTAGGCTCGACTTCGTATCCGAGGTATGGAGTTGGACGTCACTCCTATAATGTTGATACAAGTGTTTAACCCCGTCCGACAGTTTAGGCGTTGTATATGGTATGGGCGGACGTGCGATTTATATCGGGCTGCTTGAAATGGCCGATCAAATATACGAAAATGAAGAACGAGCGGATCAGTTTCGTCTAGTGTAAGTGAACCTGCAACTAGTACGACCGCCGAAGTGAAAAACATCTACTCGGCCAGTTTCCAGATATTTGTCAAGCTTTTCGAGAGCGATGGCATTAATGCCTTGTATGCGTCAATTCAACCGTATGTCCTTTACGCTGGGTTCAAGCCCCGACAGCTAACATCTTAACACAGTTCTGATGATACGATTTCCCCACACCAAATCACCCTACTCAAGCTCCTTGATGGGTATATGCAGACTACGGAGAATTCCTCAATGAAAAGCGCTGCAACAAATGACTTCCTTACCCAAATGCTGTTCATATATCTTCGCAAGGCGAATACCTGGATGGCCACGCCGCTAGAAAACGGTCAGCCCAATGAAAGTCTACCTCAGGTGGCAACCGTCCTAGTACTAGTATCCCAGATGCTATCGAATTTACTCATATCGGAACAACTCGTCTGGGAAAAAGCATTGGACCAGAACCAGAGGCGCCGTATTCTCGAGTGTCTCAGGAGCCTGGAACGACCCTACATAGAGCTCATCGTGGGTAAGTCGTTGTAAACAAGGTTTTTCTGGTTTTGCTTGACAGGGCTGTGCAGATGTTCTGCGCCAGCTGGACCAACTGCTTCCTCGGATTCAGTTTGGCAAAGTCAAAACCCAATCAGCAAACGCCTCGTCTCCCGACGAGCTGTTCTCGCCGGACGTGTCCGGATTTCAGTTTGTAAAGCGGGATTTGGTTCGGCTTTTGGCGATTTTGGTCCATGATGATAAGAGCATACAAGCCCGAGTACGAGAGCATGGTGGCGTCCAAGTCGTTCTAGGCCTGTGCGCCGTGGATGATAGGAATCCGTGCAAGTATCTTTACTCACGTTTCGCTAGACGTGTACTTACAAATAACATTTAGATATTCGGGAGCATGCGTTATTTGCCCTTAGGAATTTGCTTCATAAAAATCATATGAATCAGGATATTGTGAGGGAGCTTGAGCCAATGGGCAAATGGGATGAGAACGGGGTCCTGGCAGATCTCCGCTAAATGTTCCGATTCGTGGAAGCAAATAGTAGACTAAAAGTAATACAATAGCTTTTTGGCGCCACTGTTGGGGGGAGACTCCAACAGGAACGGAATCAAGATAGGTACGCCATATTGCTACTCATCGTCTTCGTCTTCCAACGCCACAGCCCGCCTTTTGCTTCTTGACTTTCCGCCAGCCTTTCGGATACTGTGCTCGTCCTCATCCGCGCTATCCTCCATATCGACGTCCCCGTCAGCATCAGCATCAGAATCTGCCCCTTCTTTCCCTTCTTCCTTCTCTCGTTTGCGCCTCTTGGCAGCCTCGCGCTCGATGCGTTCATCCGCTTCATCAAGTAAATCCATCCCATTATCCGCGTCATCTCCACGTTTCTTACGCTTTCCTGGTGAACCTCCACCCTCTTCATCATCCTCGTCGGAGACAACAAAGTCATCCGCAACGTACTCTCCACCCCTTTTTGGCGCAGCCGCAGCTTTCCTACCACCACCAAACCCGCCATCCGAATCTGAATTGGCCTCTCCCCCAGAATCATCGGATGCAAATACATAGTCCCGTCTTCTTGAGGCAGTCGAAGCCCGGCTTCGGCGAGAACCACCAAATGCTCCAGCTGACGAGCGAGGCTTGCGTGGCCTAGCGCTCCTGTTTGCGGTTTTTTGTAACTCACGTTGTTCTCGCTCGGGGTCCATGGTTGGTTCAGGAGCTAGGCGGAGACGAGTGGTACGTGAGTGGCGTTGACCGACAGCACGGACAAGCTGCTTGTGAGTGGCAGAGAACATGCCGGTTGGCTGGAGAGTCATTGTTCCTGTGATAGGAATTTCGCATTGGAGCACGCCCGCGTGTTTGTGTTGCGTGTAGAGATAACTCAGCCCGCCCGGTCGTTTAACCGAAGTTTGCTGAGACTGGGATTGGGAAGCGGAGATGTTAGGCCGAGGACCGTCATAATTGCAAGTAACGTCGAAGATCTCGGTCCCCAGTTGAAGAGACATCGAGCCATCAGACCAGCGGACAATACGCGAGTTGGACTCTTTTTTCTGTAGGACATATTAGAAGTGCTTGATCTAGCTGACGCTCCCACATACCATTGTGCCATCTGCGCCTTGGACCCACCTCCACCTAATTGTATTGGTGACATCGAGCATGATGGCACTCTCCTTTCGCTCCTCGCCTTCGTAATCTTCTTGTGGTCCTTCGTATGTATCACGATGAAACGGCTTGGTGTCAAGTTTCAGGAAGTTGGGCATTCGCATCATCCAGTACTGTAGAATTTGTCAACTTGGCATAAATGTGAAGCAAATTATCTCACTCGCCTGGCCGTCTGAACTAGTTGGCAATGGGAGCTTAGGTATATTGACTTCAGCCTCGCGTAGGAGTTGTGGTGGGACATCTTCCCCTTCTTCCTCTTCATACTCCATCGCTCTACGGTGTTTTCTCTCAGCATCGGTCAACCCATCCCCGTCAGACCCGCGCAATGAGGGCGTAGCAGACGATTGCCTAGCGCCAACATATTATTATTGTAAGCTTGCTTAAAGTAAGATTGTCAGAAATACATACCGCTCAGGTGCATCCCCATCACGATTGGACTCTTCTCCAGCTTCATCATCTCCAAACAGGTCTGCGGCGGTCGTGTCTTGACCTTCACCGTCGGTGCCAGCGGCATCGCCCTCATTTGGCTGCTCTTCGAACAACGCGTCCATGCTGACGTCGTCTTCATTATGGGTCGCCTTTGTTTTATTTATTTATTTATTTGAGATAATGTACCGAGTGAGTTCCTGAAAAGTACGTACCGACATGCTGGTGAGCGCAAGGACCAAGTAATCAGACCAACAGCCCGGCGCTAACCTAACAACCTTTGACCAATGCGTGTCAAAACATGTGCACATATCACTCAACAACAGTGTGTCTACAAAAATTGAAACATCCGGCGGCAGTCTTCTGCCCTCTGAGAACCATGGCGATTTCCTATTTTACTCCGGCAAAGATTTCCCGCGTGGAAATTGTTCGGAATCGAGGCACTGAACTGACCAGGGAGACGCGCATGGAGCATTCCAGCCACAACCCCCAACCCCGATCCCGCGACACACTTTTGCCTAAACTATATCAGCTCAGACCCGCAAGGTTCGGTTGGCGAGCTAAACCTTGATATATGGACATCAGTATCTGTGATTTTGGTTACGAGATCACACAGTAATTCCAACGCTTCGTGATCGCTTAAAGTTCAGCCGCTCCGAACTAGGTGTGAAAAGACGGGTTCTGACCCGCTATCTCAATCCCGCCTACCACGGCTCCGGCGGCTCCGGTGGATAGATAACCTTCTTTTCCGTGGACCTCACTGTCAGGCAACATGAGCGAGGAAGGCGGAGGCTCGGTATCCGCCAGGCTCGTAACCCTACGGGGTCTATCTTGGCTGTGTGGTTTTCATTTCCGGGATTTGGGATCGAGCTTGTGGTCTGGTCCCGATTAACTATTGTTTGCCATGCTTAGCGAAGATTCAATCGAGGTCACCATGATGTGGGTGGTGATGGCTCAGCTTAACGTTATGCATTCGTCCTTTCTGGTTTGACATAAAGCAGCGATGTAAACGCGTATCGCTGGTATCTTTGGAAACGGTAACAAAGGGCGACATCTAAGGGGGCGGTGTTCATCATAGCAGTTGCTGCGAGCAGTGTATGTTGCCTATAGGGGGAGGTTGAAAAGTCCCGAGCCGGAGAGTACTCAAGGGACCCAGCTCAATAGTTTGTTCTATTACAAATGTTTGCACATCTATCGAGGCCAGGCCAGCATGGTTCCAAGTGAGAGTTCTAGCTACATGAGGTGGTGCCACTTCTAACGACTTCTTAACCGAGTTGGAGTCATCCACGCAGGACTGTTGGCATACGACCCAATTCCGCGCCGGCACGATTAAGTTTGTACCTTGGGTCGATACGCTGCTATGGCTGGCTTAGGTTTAGATCAACGGAGTATCGAGTATTGGGACATTGCCCTATCCTATTTGATCTCGCTCATGATTGATTCTGGTTGCGAGGTACGGTTTATAGTGCATACAATGAGTAGCGCGTGTCATCTATTTTGTCTCTGCTCCGCACTTCTATCTTCTGGGAGTAATATCATCTAGTACCCACGATCGCCTCGTAGCTATGGTACATGCCCATCGTGTTAGCTCACTCCTTGGTACAAAATCGCAACGTGCTGAACCCGGCCCAGTTGCTGGCCATTCATAAAATATTAATGAATAAATTGATTCCCCGAATTCGAAAAGTGCCCGTGCACTTCTGATCCCACGAAAACCCAGCGCCCAGTCTAGCCCTTGTGGGAGATAGGGGCAACGTCAGGCGATGAGACGAACAAGGCGCGAACAGAAGGGGCCCTGGGCTCGGTAATACGGGTTGACACTCTCAGCCTGATGGACATCCCTCGGCCGTCAGTCAGCGGGATCATGCAGGGCTGTCCACGCGTCTGCCGATAATGATGTGCTCGACTCGTTGATCTGGGCTTTGTGTGTGCCAATCGCCCGGCGTGCCGAGGTATATGGCTTGCTCTCGCAGCGCGGTGCTTTTGTGCGCAGTTTCCGTGCCCCCTCTTATCTCCGAGTTATATGCGTGTCGGAGACTTTTTGACGCAAAATGCACCGCAGTTGCACTCTGGAGCAAGTGGTGGACAGGCGATTTGTAGCGGTATTTGTAGTGCTCCTCGTGGGTACGGCCAGTGTCGATCCAGATGTACAACATGCCCTTGTATAGATCTTAACCGTGGGGCCCATGGTTTGTGTCTTGGAGCGGGTTCCTGATGGAGAGCGGGAAATGTCGGGCTGAGTGTGCACGTACAAGAAGAGGGGGCTCGGCTCCGTTCAAGGGAGTATCCGCTCTCCAAGAGAGGAAATGCCTCGGACGCCGCTGCTCGTAACGAGCACGCGGGTGGCTGGGGCAAGCCTTAAAACCGACTTTCCGGAGTTTACGGAAATAAGTGAATAGGATCACAGTGTGGTGTGACCGCCCAGAGAGTGTGTCGTGGCCGGGCACGAGGACCATCTCCGTGAAACAGTGGGCACCGGACGGGTGGCTGACATTCTGACGAGATGTGTGTGTGTTCGGGTCGCACCGAAAATCCGTTCGCACGGGGTCGAGGTGCCGTAAAAATCGCTCGTCCATCCATCGCCGTGTGCTGAAACACTCGCAAAATCCGGGTGGGTGCTAATCAGCTTGTGATAGCTGGGGGTGAAGACTATATTATACAGGGTGACCCTGAAGGAAAGAATTCGAACTAAGTAGAATCGGCGCGATCAGCCGGACCGGAGATCACGGCAGAATAGACCTTGATGCCGCCGGCTCGTGCCAACAGATCCCTGGTTTCAGCCACTATAGTCCCCTGCGCTGGGGTATATACTAACCGCTCCTCCCGCCATCCCCTCGAATATCCCCCTGTCCCGCCATGGACTATTCTGCTGCGCCGTCTGCTGCGGGCCCGAGCACCCACGAACCACCGCCGTGGCCGCCGACGAAGCGTGCGCTGGGCAGCGATGCCGAGGGCGACGGCGAGACCGAGGAGGAGGACGGAGGAGGCGGAGGCGGAGGAAGCAAGGGCGGCGAGCTGCCCAAGAAACGAAGGCGAAGGTGTGTGTGGCTGCTCGCCCATCGACGGACTGATTATCGCCCCCCCGATGTACATCTGCTGACGTCTCTTACAGGCAAGCCCTGTCGTGCACGGAGTGCAAGCGGCGCAAGATCAAGTGCGACCGACAGCACCCATGTGGCCCGTGCGTTCGCCGCAGCGAGGCGGACAAGTGTCACTGGAACGTGGTCGAGCCGGCGGACAAGTACGTTCTGCGGACCGAGTGGGACGCCTTTCAGCACCGGTTCGAGGCGGTCGAACGCACCGTGTCCGACCTGGGGTCTCGGCCTGCTGCTGCGGACAGTCGGCCGCACGCTGCTCGCTCCTTTTCGCCCGATCGAGCCCCAAGCCAATCTCAATCGCAGCCGCTTCTCCCACCGGATGCCGCCGGCAAGCGCGTAGCCCGACTCGAGGCGTTTCTTGCTGCCCACGCGCCCGATGCGTGGGCCCGCTTCCAGCACGACGAGGGCTGTTCGAGCCCCAGTCTGTCCGTGCTGGCGGGCCCGCTCGTGCGACGGACAACCCGCTCGGAAGATCATCGGACCTCGCTCAGCGGCAGATCGCTGCTCGCCGTGTCCGCCCCACCCTCCGAGTCTAGCACGAGCGCTAGCAGAGACCATGCTCTCCCACGATTCCAGCCGTTTTCGTCTCCCCAGCCACCTCCGCACGCCCAACCGCACCAGGAACAGCAATACGCGCGCCCATTGCCCCCACGTGGGTCTTCGGCCGAGCACTTTCCGCCCACGCCGGCTCCGAGCGTCGGCCGCTTTGATGGCCCGTTGCCAGGTCCACGCGCGTTGGGATTTGCGCCTGGATTTGGCGGACCGAAGAGCGAAGCCAGCGGATCGTCGAGGGTGAGTCTTGGCCGAGTTTGACCTAGCCCAGCTCGTTTTGTCTGACAACCTTACGTGTTCATAGTTTGGTGATTGGGACTCTCGGGTCCTGCCACCCCTGTTACCTTCACCACGAAGTCGTGTAAGTGGTGGGACAAGCGTGTCCTCAACCGTGTTCTCCGAAGGTCGGAGGACGAGCGACCCTAATCCGCTTGGTAAATACGACGGACCCGGAAACGACAAACCGCCATCTTCGGGCAATGGTCAGACGGATGATGCAAGTGCCCCCCACATCTTCGTTTCGTTTACCATGGCTGGCGGGGATTCCAACGAGCGGAACCTCTTGCTAGCGAGCCTGTTCAACAAGGGCGAGGCTGCACTCGAGCGGGGTGCTGTCCCAGATCGGGAAACGTGTGATTTGTTGGTCGACCACTACGTGAGTCATGTGCGCTGCACCCCTAATCCGGCATCGTGACTGAGCAAGGCATAGTTCAAGCGTGTAGCCTGGAATCACAACCTCATCTACCCTGAATCTTTTCTTGCATCCTATCGAGCATTTTGGTCAACTCCGACAGAGAAGCAGCGAGCCTCATTCGTTGCTCTCCTGCTTGTCGTTCTATGCGTGTCGCTGGAGAACATGAGCCCCGAGCGATCCGTTCGCGAACGACTATGCAAAGACATGGCACACCGACGTCGCCTTTGTCTCGGTTTCTGGAAGGGCTGTCAAAAAGCATTGGGAGCGAGCGATATCCTCAGGTCCAAGGAAATTGAATCACTCCAGGCGCTGGCAATCCTGATGTACTGCGACCAGAGTTTGGATGGCAGTGGGTATGTTTTTGCGCATATGGTTCAATTGTTTGATTCACTAAAACGCTCTCTCAACAGATGGGAGTATTATGCACCATTCATCGGCCTGGCAGTACGCCTAGCTCATGGTATGGGCCTGTCAAAGCTTGGCTCCGAACCCGTCGGCCAGATTCCACCCCCGGGTCTACGAGAACGCGAACTGAAACGCCGCGTGTGGTGGAATTTGGTATTTCTGGATTGGTACATGTCCCCAATGGCGGGGAACACCTACCTCATCCACCCAGGACAAATGACGACCAGCCCGCCTGCTAACGCCGATTGGAATGAATTGGAGGACGGAGTACGGTTTGAACCCCGGGAGCGGAATATCTATACAACGGCCTCATTTCTGATTACCAAGAGCGAGGTCTCTACTTCGGTTCGAGAACTGGTACGTCTCTTTTTTTTTTTCTTGCTCTCCAAAGCATGTTTGTTTACTCAGGGGGTTGAAACAGTCAGATCACATCAACGCAGGACAAGCAATGACGCATGAATTCCTCTTGGCATACGAACGTCGTTTGGGGGATCGGCTCGCACTTTCGCCTCCCTGCTTATTCCGGCGTGACCATGTGCTCGAACGAGATGACCGGGTTGCCGTATGTCATTATTGTTTTCTGATTGATCGAGATTAGGGCTGACCGATGCTTAATTTGCACAAGTGGGAGCGCATTATGATCACGTTTGGTCTAAACCATCGCAGCATGCGGCTCCACCGCCGCTTTATGCTTCGTGGATATGCCGTCTTGGAATTCCGGCGGAGCACCGAGTCCTGCATCACTTCCGCTAAGAATGTGTTGCATACGTTTCAGGAGGCGCAGTCAATTGATTTCCCAGGGACCACTGTCAGCGCGAGCCTTTTCTTATTTGTCTATCAGTAACTCACGCCTCTTTTGTCCAGTGGTGGGTCGTGTGTATGATCAGCTACCTAGCAGCTGTCGTGCTCCTCATGGATCAGTTCTACGCCCGCACGGCTATTGGCGGTGAACTTCCTGCCCCGGCTGAGATGGAGCTACGCAGGCGATACATCCATCAGGCTATCCAGCTATTGCATGCTATCAGTGAAATAACGGGCGTTGCACAGCGTGGAGCCCATGTCTTGGCGGCTCTCCTTGAAGAAGTCGGTCGAAGGCGTGGAATCGGCCCGCCGGATGTACATCCGAGCCCATTTGCGAGTGCACCGGCAGGCGGGCTGGGTAGGTTGGTTTCGTTGGGAACGGAGAGTGTGGACAGGTACCTGGAGAGCTGGGTGTCAGAGGGGCTAGGCCGAGAGCTTTCGAGTGTTCCGGATGGCGAATTGCACAGTGCTCCCTTGGGGGCCAGGGGGCTGAGCGCGGAGACCGAGGCGTTTTGGACCAAAGTATTCGAGTTGGATTTCCCTGTCGAGTCGACGCAAACATGACATTTTTTTTGGATCTTCTTGAAGCCGATCGTGTCGTTATATACACCCCGATGCATGGTTGCCTACAAGAACGAGGGGGTTTTGAGTATGTTTTCGGTTAGTATGTTCCATATGGTTTCGCTCGGCTTTCTTCTTCGTTTATGGAGTTATCTATTGTTTACTTATAATGAGTACTGTATCACACCTCCTATTCATTCAAGCGGAGACCCAACGATGTATACATGAAGTTATTCAAGTTTGTTCCGAAATTTCAGACTCTTCGATCGCGGGAGGCGGAGCATTGTCCAAGATAGTCTTGATCATCTTGGAACCCAATGCCGTGGCTTCCGCAAATCTTGGCTCAAAGAATGCCTGGGTATGTATAAACCGGTCCTTGTACAATGCAAAGCTCCCGAAATTGACACACTGGCTCCATCCACGTGCCGCGACCACAAACTCGAGATCGTCCGATCGATGGCTCACATCATGAACGGCGGCATCGAGAGCAGCGTCGAGCCGGGTTTCAGAACGGAAGAGGTACTCGGCGACCCCTATCCACATTCGGAATAATGGCGTGGCCGCGAGCGAGAGGTGCGCGAATGGGTCAATGTTGAGCGTAGCCCAACAGTCGACCATGGCTAGTAAAGAGAGATGCGAGTTGGTGTTGATCAGCTGAGCAGCCGAACCAGACGTCCGCGTTCCACGTCTCGAGGATGGACCAGCCGGCTGGCCCGCATTAGGGTTAGGAGGTTCACCTTTTGACATGCTAAACTTGTCCAGCACATCCTCGCTCAGCAGGATCGGCGTGACCCGTCGATGCGGGCCAAACAGGGCTTCCCGTGACCTGTAAACTCGTTCACGAAGCCCAGCCGAGTCCCCGGCGAGCATGAGTTTGAACAGCTCGGTGGCAGAGGTTGCATATTGGCCGATCATGTCTCGCGCGGCGGGGTTAAGGATTGCCAGCCCGGCGTAGACGTGCCATTTGTTCGAGTAGATCCGAAGCATGATGTTCACTTTAACCACTTCGATTCCGCGAACGTACCAGCCTTGTTCCCAGGGATAGGATCGGGAACAGTGCCAGGCGGTGCCCATGCTGATATGGCGGAGTTAGATGGCATGATGGGTATATAGTTGGAACTCCCCCACCTGAGAAACGCTGCGTGAGTCACAGCCTGGGTATTCGCTGTTACCAAGTCATGTTCTTCGTACGAAAGATAGACAAAGTGTGATTTGAAAGGGCGTAGTATATTTTCCACGAGCTGAAGCGCCCAATCAGGACCTCGGTGCTGTATGATCACCTACTTTATGTCAAGAGGGACGGGAGCATTAGGGTGAGATGGAACGGTGCGAAGAAGCATCGAGCGCACCAGGGGTTGGCCTTCAGGGGATACAGTCGGACCATGAAGTGAGTGGCAAGAGATGATATGGACGTCTTCCGGAAGATATTTCTCGAATGCTTCACGTTCAGGTGTCTTGACAGAAGTTTGCCCTCCCACAATGGCACCTACTTTAGTTGCTAAAACAGAACAGGGTTGGAACACGACGCAATGGGGCGATTGCAAGGTTTAAACGCACATGGGCCATACTCCAACTACTTTCAATAAACTGAGCCTCGACCGCGTACATGGTCCAGTCGGCTGTCCTTGATACCGCGTGGCCATCACGCAGTACGTTAATCCCAGGCGTA
Organism: Ceratorhiza oryzae-sativae; assembly: GCA_030998015.1. NCBI lineage: Eukaryota > Fungi > Basidiomycota > Agaricomycetes > Cantharellales > Ceratobasidiaceae > Ceratorhiza > Ceratorhiza oryzae-sativae. The sequence goes on from JARWMV010000238.1 coordinate 1,319,400, forward strand.
TCTAGGTGCGAGTTAGAGCAGAAGCATAACAAGATTTGGGTACGTACTCTTCATTTCCTCCCGCAATCGATCAAAGTTCTCTGGTCGATCGCATACATTGATTCTATGCTAGCTGCTTGGGTTATTTGTCGGCATGGCATTCGAATAACTCACTTGGCCCAACCTGCACGCGACAAGATTCTTGCATACATCTTTCCCATTTCACCCATTCCAATAATACCAATGGTCGGCTGATCGCCAACCTGTGCATCTGGGGTCACGTCGAATCTCATGGAAGGGGTCTCAACGATAAAGCTTGATTCTGTAGTCCAGACGCTCCCGAGGGGAGACAGGCGTGAGTTTTCACTGCCAAGAGTCGAGTCGTCAATACGAAATTGTGAGTTCATTCTGTGCGAGAGTGGATGGAGCTCACATAAGACTGATGGGAAATGGTGGGTATTATATGCTTCCGATTGACGGGTAGCTCGTTCTAGTCCTCGCTGTACGAAACGCCTGTGTCTACCCACGCTGGGGGCAACAGTTCGAGATCCGGGATCGCAAACGAGTCAGAGTTACTTGCCAGCCGGTCCGGTGAGTTGCCGGGTCACGTGCCAGGCCGAGAGTCCGTAATACAGTTTCAACCAAACAGATACCAACAAGTTGCTGTCTGATGATTACTTGTTTTCCACCTCGAACTCTTGCGCTTTTTACGTCGCCTAACTCTGGTGAACTCTGTGCTTTCTTCGACCCGGTACTACCCAATTGAAGTACATTTTCCGCCCTGCAAGCCCTGAAAGCTAACTTCACTCGTGCTCCCTGCGTGCCTATTCACATTCCATCGTCTTTTCCGTCATGTCCGTGCCGGAGGCATCTGCCGAGCACAAATACGCGCACATTATAGACGGGAAGCCAGCGTTTTCAGACACCACAACGGCCATAGTCAATCCAGCCACTGGAGGTTACCTCGGAGAAGCTCCCATCGCGACACCAGAGCAGCTCGACCAGGCCATCAGTTCTGCACGAAGAGCATTTCCAAGTTGGGCGAGCAAGTCTTATGATGAGCGCGCTAGCGTTCTGTTCGAAATAGCCAGGATCATAGAAAAAGGGGTGGATAGTTATAAAAAATCACTGACCGCAGAGCAGGGAAAACCGGTTAGCCAGATGATGATCGCCTTCCAGCTTCGACGAACTAACTCCTGTTTTAGCACCAAGACGCTCTAATCGAAATCATGGGATCTGTACACTGGTTCCGTGAGACAGCAAAACTTCGTCTACCAGAAATAGTTCATGAAGACACGCCCGAGCGGACAGCATCAGTCGACATGTTGCTCTTGGAGTTGTAAGTATACCACGGATTCAATATGTAACGTGATTGAAAATCTTGGGCTGTTAAGACGGCAGCGATTGTTCCTTGGTGGGTTCTAGTGGAAATCTCTGATGCGCAATGGGGTTTCAATCGCTGCTTGCCAGGAATTTCCCGGTGCTTTTGGCCGTTTGGAAAATCGCACCTGCCTCCTAGCCGGGAACACAATTATTGTTAAGCCGAGCCCATTCACGCCGTTGACAACCTTACGTATTATAGCCGAGTAAGAGCATATAATCATGGTAATGCTATTAAACCTCACCACAGACCTAGTGTCCAAAAGGCTCTCCCACCTGGCGTCTTGAGCGTTCAGTGGGGATGATAATCTAGGTCCTGATGACCGCACACCCTGGTATAGATAAGGTGAATTACTTCTATACGTCGAATACTCGTTCAAACTCAGCCATTCTTCTGTTCCATTACCTCGGATAACCTGTTCGGCATCACTTTTCGAATATCAGATTGCTTTCACAGGATCAAGCCAAACTGGAAAAAATATCATGCAAAACGCAAGTTCTAACCTGGCTAGAATTACCCTCGAACTTGGTAGTTGCATTTTGTTTAAGAATCCCTACAGAGTTAGCTCATTGTCCGTAGGTGGAAATGACCCCATGATTGTGCTTCCAGAGGTTGACCCAGAAATCTTGGTCCCGTGAGTCAGCACCCCCATGCTATTCTTGACCTTGACGTTGATCACTTCTAGGCACATCTTCTGGGGTGCATTCTCGGTGCGTATCCCTTTTACCGGCTCAAAAAACCCCGCCGATGTATTTTACAGAACAACGGGCAATTTTGCATAGCAGGTTTGTGCGATTGTGTATCAGCACCACCTGTGAAACTAAAAAAAAAACCCTTACCGATATTTAGCCAAGCGCATATATATACACGAATCTGTATATGAGCGAGTGCGAGACGCCCTAGTAGCCTATGCGAAAGGTATCGTAGTGGGAGATGGGTCCTGCGAGGCTGTTCAGCTTGGACCAGTCCAGAATAAGCGTTTGTAAGTAAGCTCCCTAACGCATCAGTCCAATTTCCTGGAACATGTGCCTTCTACCCGACGGACACCCAAATGATCATTCACTTCGCGCAGATTCGATAAACTCCGTGGTATTTTTGAAGACACACACGCTCGAGGGTGCAAATTTGCACTCGGGGGAGAGTTTCCGCCCCATTCAAGCGCCCGCGGATTGTTTGTGCCGATCTCTATCGTCGATAACCCTCCAGAGGATAGCCGTATCGTACAAGAAGAGCAGTTCGGCCCCATTGTACCTCTGTTGAGATGGTCTGACGAGGATGACGTGGTTCGCCGCGCGAGTACGTGCCCGCGCACACCTAATAAGTCTGTTTTGACTGGTTTGTGATCATCTAGACGCAACACCATACGGACTAGCAGCATCAGTCTGGGGAAATGATTTGGCGAGAGCTAGGCAAATCGCCAGTAGGATCGAGGCAGGAAGTAAGTACCAGTCGCATGCGTCTTGGACAGGCTTGTGTGGGATTGACGCAATTTGGCTCAGATGTCTGGGTGAACGAAATCCACAAGTTCGGGCCTACGATTCCGGGCGGAGGGCACAAGCACTCCGGAATTGGAGTTGAGAATGGCGTTGATGGTTTAGCGCATTGGACTAATCTGCAGACGATATCATTCAACAAAGCGGGAATAGCCCCAATGTAACATGGGTCAAGAGAGGACGCATTTCAGTCATCAGCCGATAGGTATCGCCCTCTCAAACATAACTTGGATCAAGGAAACCATCTCGATACATTGTATGGTCTTCTTTACGCTGCTAGTATCCCTGTGCTCGATTTAATTCTATTCAGCCTGTGCGGCGCATGTTATATCTGACGCTCAGCATTCCAGCTTCGGATCCGCTGAGCTGTTTCACATCACTCCGATATATGTATGCGCGATTGGCACATTGTAAACCAATCGGACAGCCTTCCACCATGCTTCATTAGCCTATCGGATCGTCCCGCATCAATTAGTGCACGAGATACCAGTTTGGGGTTGGCTTCTGCACAAAACAAGCTTAGCAAATGACACTAATGTCATGGGTGACCGCAGTCTAAGCTCAGTTTTCCTCACGCATGTCGTGAACTTCCAGACGTAGTCTAGGTTCAGGGGGGCCGATATGAAGTACGATCAGGACGCATCGACCCTAAGTGATATGTAGTTGGGATCTCGAGTACTTTTCCTTTTCAGGACGCAATATTAGATCCGATGTTTGTGGCTCATTGAGGTCTGGATCGCGCCTAACCACTCACTAAATATGATGACTGAGCGCGCTGGGATTTACGTGCATGCTGTATACACGCAGTACAGATGGGGCTCCACATACGAGTCAAATAAAGCCATGTAAAATGAGCCTGCCCGGATGACCGGGGCCCCTATCATCCCCACAAGGCCAAACTACACCGATAAAGTTGAGCCGCTGAGAGCTGCTTAAGTAGAATTACACACCTCGTGGTTGTAAGGTTAATCGTTTGCAACCACCCAAACGTGGAGACGGGATCCCAAGAGTTTGCAGTGATCCGTAGCTTTCACAAGGGCCAGCTGCGACTCAGGAGCTGTCAGCTACCGCGTAAACCGTAGGCACGTTTAGGTTAGATGTTGTGCGTGTCCAAGTATAAGCTAATTAAAGTTAGCTCCCCGAATTGGTATGTCGAGCGTTTTCGATTCAGTTTGCAACGGCTGGTTGCTTATATCACTTACCGAGACGGTGACTGTGAGTCCATTGCGCTGGCGTTTATCCTGATAGTAAACGTGCCTTACTATACTATCCGCGTGGCGGGCGGGGGTTGATAGAGGTTACTGCGCGGGTGGGATTGCAGCAGCCGAGATTATGGCTATTGTAGCACCCGGTGGTCTAATAGTAGCAGGTGCGACACAGGGTTTGTCCAGTCAATTCTCATATGGTTACTGGTAAAGCGAGTGCTGACATCCACCCAAGCGAGATGGCGAGCACAAGGATCGAAGCGTGGTTCTTCTGTATAATTCTTCATCGTATTCTTTGTCCCACACGCCCCACAAAGATACGGTGTTGTGCCCAGCACAAGTCGAAGGACAGGCTACACGCGAGGGAAGGGCGCAGCACGTGGTCAGCATGAGTGGCACTTTGGGTGTGTTGACGCGACTTGGTCAGCCACCTCTTCGTACCACCACCATAATAATAGCCTTTTCAGCTCTCGGCCGTATCCCTACCTTACCTCTACCACTTTTCTTAAATCCGTGGTAAGGTCATATCCCATGTCGTAAATGAGCGTGTTGATTCAAACTTGTCTTTAACTCCTACAGATGACCGACCGAGCTCAAGACGTGTCCACGAACGACGTTTCAAAGGAAGGACCCAAGGCAGTCATCAAGAACGTCGACATGTCCGAAGACATGCAACAGGAGTCGATTGACATCGCCACCGCTTCGCTCGAAAAGTTTAACATCGAAAAGGATATCGCTGCACATATCAAACGCGAGTTCGACAGGCGCTACGGAACCACTTGGCATGTTGTTGTCGGCAAGAACTTCGGGAGCTACGTTACTCACGGTGAGTCTAACTTTTCCTTCGTCTTGTAGAGATGGGTCGCCCAAACCTCAATGCCTTGCTCCTAGAAACAAAGCATTTCATTTACTTCTACATTGGTTCGCTTGCATTCCTTATCTGGAAGGTTTGTCTTTATGCTTATCGGTGTGCAACTCTTTGCTAATACCCTGCTCAGTCGTAAACCTAGATATTTGTTCCATGACTTTCGCTCCTTGTTCTGCACGACAGTGCGTCCGTAGAACATGGATGGTTCTCGGGTTTCTTCCCCGGCTTTGCTTTACGTTCTATGCATGTTCTTCCACTGAGTAAACCTGTTAGCTTGTTTTGCACGCTTAATCCGATAGCCTCTCTTGCCTTGGTTTCGTTGCAACTGCTCTGAAACTCGCGAGCATCGTCATTCCTAAGCCAAGATGACCATCTGAGAGTAAAGGGATGTGCTGACTTAACAGATGCCTTCTGTACAGCATTCGTGCGATGTGGGACCCGCAGTTTACTCCTTAAGAAAGATATTACTACATTGCGGTAGTAGCTTTTAATATTGCTCGAATTTTTAAAACCATGTGGAGGCAATATTTAGGGCAACTAGCAGCTCTTCAAACAAAACGCGGCTCGGGAATATCATACGATTACATAATTAGCGTACAGAAAAAATACAATCGTATTATTACACTACTATTACAAGAGTTTACCAACGCAAAACCAGCAATTGGGCACAGACATGAGGGTAGCATTTCTCATTCCAAACCGACCACCTCCAAGTCTATTCTAGCGACAACTCGTTGGCCAGATTTCGAGCTTTCGACAATTTCCAGCATGTGCATGCCACGATGCTCCCTCCGTGGAACTCCCCAGAGCTCAACGTCCCGCTGGTCCAGATTGATCCACCTTGGTGCCGGCTGGCCGTCCTGCTGGCGGACGAGAAGATCAGCATCTCGGGTCGGGATTATCTCGAACCGAATCGAGAGGGCAAATGGTGTACCTATTTGGATTCTTGTTGGATTTCGGCCACCAGCTTGTCGAGGTTTATTGTTGTCGAGAACGCCATCCGCCGTCAAGGGGGCTCTAGAAGGTCCACGTTGGTCAGGTGAAAGCTTTCCGATCATCGGTGAGGTGGCGTTCTCCACGGAGGGCGTCAAATAGAATACTGCAGATTCGGAGTCCTCAGTGCCACCGAGTCCGGAGACATAATGGATTCCTAGAGACAGGCGCTGATCGAGGTCAGCCTCTCCACAGTCGCTCTCTCTAGAGCGCCCAATGACAGCGGCTTGACCAGCTGGTAGCCTTGGAGTACGATGCTCACTGTTGACTTGGACCAGTCGAGGACGTCTAATTTCAGGAATACTCGTATTCCCTGGTGATCCCGGTAAACTTTGATGCTTATTCGGAACAGCGAAAGTGCCCGATTCAAGAGGAGCAGGAAAGGTGGCCCGTGAGACCGGTGGAGTACTGATGGAGGAAGGCACCATCTGACGGGCAGCAAATGTAATGACAGCACAGTCTCCGTGGTCCGAGTTTTCCGACCCAGAGGAGCTAGAAATGGCCACGGAGCTAATCGTGTCTCCACTTATGTGATCGGGCATGGCCTGGCCGAGCCGAAATGTTAATACATGCGCGTAGTACGGAGAAACAAATTTGAACATCATACCACATGTTGATGTTGTGGTGGTAGAAAGTCCGACCTCCGACGGGGAATGCTTGTTAGTGAACTTCCGTCCAATACGCTTGGGGCCTGGCTGCTGCGATCGGGCGCCATTTGGGCAGAGTTCTTGAAGGGGAACGCCTGTGAACCCCGCAGAGTAGGTCCAGGCTTTGACCGTGCAACGCTGGAGATGCTGCCGGTCACCCCATACGACCAGCCACGAGTTTTCCAGAAGGCTTAGCAGCACTTGAAGGAGATCCACCTCAGCTTGCATAATCGACATCTGTGCCAACGTGCCGTCGTCGCTAATCGGAGTAGGACGCGAAATCTGCGATCGACGGATATCGCCAGGCTGTAAGCCCGCGGCTTGATTCCATGATTTCTGTAATTTAGGAAGGGTAAGCAGGCCCCAGCAAAATTGTAATTTCTTCATCGTTTTTTCCACCACACCAACAGCCGAATCGGCTTGCCCCGGTGTTTTCGAAGAATTACAGCCATCTTCCAGGGATCTGTCGTTAGCCAAATCCATGCGATTTACCCCTGTGCTCTGTATCATGTCCGATGGCGGAGAGCGAGGCGCGTGCGAGGGTGTCAGAATGCGTCCTTTCCGTTGATTTGAACATTCATCCTCCTCGCGTTCGCCTGCTCCACAGTATCGACGGCAAATAGCGAGTAGACAGCAGAGCAACACAGCACCTCCAAGAATGGTGAACGTAACAATGATAGCTGTTTTCGCCCTAGCACTGTGGTTAGCTCCATGGGGGTGATCCCAGACCTTTGGGCCAAATGGTTCCTTTGAAGCAATAGATAAGAGCATAGACACCGCTGAAACCGCATGCGTTTCTAGATCGGTTGCGTAAAACGTTATGTTTACTTCATTGTACGTCGTAGATTGCGGTACGAAGCCACTCAAGCTATTATTCGCGCCGTTGAAAGCGAGCCAAGAGGATGCTGCGTGAGGGACAATTTGAGGAGTAACGGCCGCCGGCGCGGAGCGGGCGTGAGAGAAATACTGTTGTATCGAGAACGTTAGGAATGAGCCAGGGATCACATCCATTGATGATATGCGCGTTGTGCTGAAGTAGGAAGGGAAAGCAACTATACTGAGGTTGGTTGTGACGGTGTCGTTGTAGTCGGATGTGATAGATACCGGAAGGATGTATGGGGGCTGACCAATTGCCGATACCGGAGGAACACCAGCAAGGACCCTCATAGTGCTATTAAACGTAACCCAAGGTATAGACGACACGTTGACCTCCACTCGAGATACGTTAGCAGAAACAGCCTGGACCCCGTCGATGACCAAACCTCCAAAAGTTTGGATCGAATGCACAAATGGAACTCCTCCAGTCACGTTAACTGTCTCCAGCCCGCCGGTACCGTCTGTCCCGAGTAGATGTGTACGTGGCCCGACAACCAAGTCGAACCGCTGATGTATCGCCCCAAACCCCCAGCGGTCACTCCCGTGCAGGAGCACAGACAGGGCGGCCGGGTGGTTCTCCGGAGGCGCCACACCGTCAAAAGTCAAGGTTCGATTGTTGAAAGTAACCCAATCTGGTAGCGGAAGACTATTGTCCAAAGTAGCTTCATAGAATATTTTACGTCTATCAGGAGTGGTAAACGTGTACCCGTCGAAACCAATGCTAAAAGACCATTTCGGAGGAACCCGAACTCCTACACCAGGGGCTGGAAACGTGAAGCCCGATGATATCGAAGGATTACCTGGAACCAGTTGAGATGCGAGGGGGATGTGAACGGTTGGCGACGGCAAGTCTGTTACCCAAAGAAGAAATTGATCTTCCGTTCCGAGGCTATTCCTGACATGTACAGTGGTAACTCCAATGTCTTCAGCACTCGGGCGGCCCCTAAACGTGCTTGTGCCATTATCGTAAGTGAGCCAGCCTGGAGCCGCATGAAGTGAGATCGAAGAGGTGTCTGCATCTTCAAAGGTTAGTGGAGATAAACTCCAACTGTAAGCTTGATCGACCCGAGCAATGAGAGGGTGTTGCTTGGATAGGGGTATTGCGGCATGGATAGACACTGGCAAAAGAGCAGCCAACGCCTTACTATACCTCATGGTACCACAGTAAATAACGGAGAAAGGACGTCAGGTTGATCTGGATTATAAGGGATGAATTGTGGCAAAAGAGTGTGTCGGAAACCTGCGAGAAGTGATCAGCTGGCAACCCCAGCACTAAACAGTCTACAGACCACTGGTGGTCCAGAAATATATGGTTTTATGATGTTGAATATTATTTCTGTTCAGATGTCGAGAATGAGTGACGAAGAGGGACTTGAAGGAGTGGGGAGAAGAATAAACCAGCGATCTTCAGGAGACATGCTTGAATAATCTAGGCGCTTACACCTTCCGTGGGTCGGACACATCAATGGCTCGCTTGGAACAAAGGACTTCTCCGTCTCTCTGCTAGAACATATGACAAGGTAAGGTAGCATCCAAAATTAATGTGCCTGTCAGAATAGCACGCTTTCTTCTATGGTAGGGACGGACTCTATATTTTCAGAATGGGTGTATTGAACGTCGATCAACCCTAGACTAGACATAGGGCTCCCTTGCCAAAAGGAGCCTAACCACGAATTGATTCAATTGTCCCTACAAAAATTGATTCCCCGTTTATCAATGGTTGCGCCAACGGCCATGACTACTTCGGCGGACTTGTGGTTCGCTAATACCAAGCGTAATGTATACTTGTAGCGCTTTAGCGGCTTCAAGACGCCACTGGCGGTACCAAAATCTCAGTTGCACAAAGATAATGCGGATCCCCAAAGCGGCTTATACCGTTACGGTAGTGCGCAATCGACGGTATTTATGCTAATAGGATTAAGCAGCAAATGCAATTATAGGGCGTGGAGGTGTCGGAGTTGAAACAATAATAGCTGTCAACAAAATAGCGGAGGGAAAGTGCCGATGTTGCCGGCGAATGTCGGAGGGATCAGGAGAGATGTTTGACAAAATGAGCAAGGAGGCTTTCGGTTTAAAAAAACGGTTATGCGCATGTATGCTGTTGTGTGGGGCCGAAAAGGTTTAGACCAGTGCCGTAGTTGGCCTACATAAACCAGCCACCATGGAGAAACTTGCTACCCAGCTCCTCTCGAGTCTCGAGCTCGCCCTTCCTTAGCTACATCCAATATTTTATTATGTCTACCAAGGCAGGAGTAGTCAAATGGTTCAACGAATGTGAGCACACGGTCGCAGGCTTGGTATGCAATGTATATTGACTGTGTGGATTTCAGCCAAGGGATTCGGGTTTATTCGACAGGACGATGGTGGGCGGGATGTCTTTGTCCATTACAAGTCAATCCAAGGCGAAGGCCACAAGTCTCTCTATGAAGGCGATCCGGTCGTACGAGATACGCGAGACCGACCAAGGCTCACGGCCATCAACGTCGTGAAGAAGTGAACCGCAAGCAGTGTATGTATTATTATTTTACGCAGGTTTCGAACCCGATGGCTGATATTTTTTCATGTCTCCAATAGTTCCTGCTGAACACTGGTGCATGGACTGGTGCTTCCGAGTCTCTCCATTTGCTTTGCGATTATTTATAACGACCTGCGTTTTGTGGCACCTGTGCCCGTGACCAAACACCAGGGAATTGCCGGGTTTGGCATGGTTCCGATCTAGCATTGGATGTTTCAGAGAGTGGGCGCCGTTAGCTTGTAACACTATTTTAGCGACTGTAGCCTTTTTAATCTATTTTCTATCAGACCGAACAAGAGATTGGGCTTCGGTGATAGCGCCAAGTCGGAGTTTCGACCGACTGAGGACGGAACTCATCGTATTTGGTGACTCATGCAGCGTGGCCAACTCATATCAAGTGCCCCGGCGCCCATCGACGATGGCTACCTTGATAATGTTGGAGTGCATGACCCCAAATCAACCATCTCTGCACTCTCTAGTTTAGCCGCGTCAGTTAGAGTTAGCTGCTGAGAACCGGACGAAGGTGCATCAATATAGGATCCCTGAAAAGACTAAGTCGTAAAAAAGGATTGTGGTACCGTATGGACGGTACCTACAAGCCAATGCATCAGAATCTAGGCTTGAATTCAAGCGGCTTGCTTCTGAGCTTGAGTGCCGCTCACATTCGATAGGATCCCTCCTGTCCAAGGTCGATTCTGGTATCAGGGGTGTTCAGGCAGAATAATGCAACAAATTGAGATGTATACATGGTCATATTAGTATACACGAATCATCACTCGTCCTCCCAGCTAGCAGGGATGTCTTCTCTGCGACTGTTGGAATTATTTATTCCGGCTGGCGATATGGTCGTTCTCGGGTAACGACTGCGTTAGCCCTCACAACAGGTGCTGTTTGATCGATTCCAAGGTGTTATACTTGACCCTGACGGAGCATGTCCCGATATCGGGCTTCTTCTGTTCAGGATTGAGCCACTAGATGGGGCGTTACTCGGGGTAGATGCGACGTTCACGGTGCTGGACTCGAAGTTGCGCTCCTCCATGCACAGTGCTTGATCCACTCGGTGGACCAGGGCGGGCGGGTGTTGGTTTGCGGAGATCTCCAAGACTGCCAAGCGTGAGGGCGCTGGCGCGCTCGCCTGGGATAATGTGGGCGTTGGGATGCGAGAGTCGGGCCGACGAATGAGTTGAACGCTGGTGTTTCAGATTGTTAGAGGCAAAGCACCGGTCGTTTATTCGGTAGGCTAACCTTCGCCGAGGTTCCTCATCCACCATTTGAGTGTTCACACGGTATACCTCTGCCACCTCCATGACAAACTTTCGTCGAACCTCAGGCATATGTGGCAGCACATGGGCTTTCTTATCGGACCCAACAAAGCTACGTGAATAAATCCGTTTGTGAGCATATGTGTATGTGAGAAGAGACAGGCTCATGACTCACTCTGCCAAAGCTTTCTCCACGTTCTTAACAAATGCCTGGTTTGCTGTGGTTCGACAAAACGCAACCAACTCCGGGCTCCACGTTACGAATTCAGGCTCGCGGCACGAACATTCTCGGAGATCCCCAAGGCATCGCAAGCCGTGCGTTACGCTTGGCCACCAAGCATGCATCTTGGCATTTGAGGACGCGAGAAGCACCGCAGGGCGCAGGCTGTACAATCCTTCCGCAAGAACATGATACGGTGACGACGACCGGGCATGGTTCCGCGTCGGTAGAGGGACAGGCTGATGGCGCGTGGCAAGGGACGGGGCAAGGGTGGACCGCTGCAAGCCGACGAGTGAGTAAAGCGACTCTCCTGCTGGCACGATGGGAATAAAGATGACGTACCACTTCTTTCTTGGCTTCCCGCAAATCTGTTCACAAGTGCCGCAATCGCCGGTATGGCAAGTCCTGTCGCATGCGTGGTACCCACAATCGAGCAGTTTTCCGCAGGCTGTACCACAGGACACTCGTTCTTGCGAGCATCGTATATTGCGTACAGTGTTCTTACCGCAATCACAGGTTCGATTGGTAAGATGGGGACACGGAGGGCAAGAGCTATTTTCCTCCGCCGCATGGCATGAATGTGGAGTACGTGGGTGGCCACAAGGGGGCGGTGGTTGTGCGCAGGGGTAAGCACAATTGATGTGCGTACCGCAGGGTACCGGGGGCTCGATAATCGTACGGTTGCAAGGGCAAATAAGCTCCTCGAATGAAGATAGGAGGCACCGAGGGCAAGGGCCGCGGTGGTCTGGTAGCATACAATTATGGTTACCGCATGCAAGCCGTTTGCCGCATACCTTAAACGATGGCAGATGTGTTATGTTGGCCATCGCGCTAATTATCAGAATGGCTTACCAGATCACAAACATGCCAGCCCTCCGGATCGTCCTCAGTTACATCGGCTGTACCCCCAGGCTCCACTGCCCGTCTTTTCCCTTTAGACTTGGTGGCGGTCCCAGCAAGAGGGCAACAAACCCGGTTGCACACATGCCGACCGCGACCCCTGAGTGCTTTGCAGGCCTTCTGGCACAAAATCTCGCGGCTTTCCATGGCTTCGCTACAGGGTACTTGCGTAATAGTATCTCCGCATCGGCACTTGAGAGGAACCGGATGGGTGCATGGTGGACAAGCGCCAGCATGACATGACTTTGTGCACGCATGTTCGCATGTAGGGTATGGTCTGTAGCAAGGGTAGCGCATGTAGGAATAGGGTCGGTGCAATTTGTGCGTGGCGCGGGCAGGGGGTTTTAGAACAAGGGCATGTAGTGATGAGAGCCGGAGAAAATGGACAAAGGGCGGGCGTGGCCGACGGAACGTGGCAAGGCTGAAAAGGTCAAGAATCGTAATGATAATCCGAAAGATAGGATAAACATCAGTACGAAAAACCATCTCACAGCTTTGCGATGTTAAGCGTACCTTCTGGCACATATGTTTGCCGCAATCAAAAGGCCTACATCAGCAATCAGTATCTATGATAGTGGGTGCCACCAAAGCTAAACTTGCCTGCCGCAAATATCTTCGCATTGCCACCTTCCTTCCCAAAGGCCCTCCCCCTCCACCCCACAGCTCTCCACTGCACCCGTCCCACAAGCCATTTCCTTTTGATGTTTCCCGCAGTAGCACTTGGCGATATCTACTATATTACAAGTTGAGCAAGGCCCTGGGTGACATTCCTGTTGACAAGTGTGCTTTTGGCATCCTAGCAAACGACCACATAACGAACCACAGGATAGGACGGGCCCAGTACCAGGATTTAGTTGACGTCCCCTTGTTCAGCACAGAGCATCGCATCACAATTGTCCTGCTACCGCACCAGCAGCTCCTACTGACGCTCACCAAACAAGGGGGGCAGGGCCCAGGATGACAAGCCATCGGGCAGGCATGGTCACACTCCCTCCTCACGCGTGCACAGGTTCGCCGCAGCTATGAGGAGTCGACAATCTGCTTGGAGGGGGGTCGACAACGCGGGCACAAAAACATAAATACGACTGTGGGATGGCAGTCCGTTTAGTCTGGCAGCCAGGGCAACGCCAATCGCCAGGTAGATCCACGTTTCGAACCCGATAGGCCTCTCGGGTCGCGGTAACTGACTTCTGGGCCCATTGCTGATACATCGCATATGGAAAATCGTCCAACAGCACGTAGACGGGGCTGCCGAGGGATCTCCAATGCATTGACCGGAGAAGGGGCACACGACCATATTGGTTGCGCTGGGTGAACGGGGTTGAAGCAGATCGGACAGTCGACAGCGTCCTCCTTGTGAGTGAGGGAGTATATGAGGCGAGAAGTCAAGTCGCCCGATGTGGGAGCGGAAGGAGGAGAAACAGGGGTAGCTTGGTCCGTTGCAGAGTTAACTTGGTCGTGCCCGGCGGTAAGTCGTGCACCAAAATTCTCGCGGCGCCCCCGTGCCGGTCGTGCACGACCGGCTGAAGGATCTTGACCCCTGTTACCGCGCCCGCGCCGCCTCCGCGCGTTGGATCCGGCGCTCTCGGCTACAGACGCACCATCGTCGGGGGCGTCGGCAGCCATATGGGGTGGCAACTGGTGTTCTGGGTCGCCACCAGATGGCTGAGGCCGTCCCTGGCGCTGGCCTCGGTTTCGGCGGCGGTGAGGCACACCACCAGGTGGAGGTCCAGAGGCCACATGAGGGCCATCGTTTGTGTCTTCTGGCGGGGAGGAGCCTGTCCTCGACCTCGACCGCGACGATTTCGCTGACGTGCGGGTTGACCAGCAGGTTCTTGCCCAGCGTTTGGGGGAGGTCCTCTGTCGACGGGGACGGCGTTCATGCACTAGCTATAGAGGTAAGATAGAAGTCCTAGGTCGGTAATTAGGAAGATTAGTCGCTCGCAAATCTTCAGAGACACTATTTATACCTTTCGGGTATGGTGGATTAGTCAAGAGTGGAGTCACCAGCGACGAAGCGCGGAGCGAACCGGATCCGCGATGAGTCAGGCGCGGGATGTGGCGATGCTCCAAGCGCAAGACCATGTATATCCTGGAAGGCCGAGGAGTGACCATAAAAATGCAAATATATATGATTTAACATTTCCCTACACCCTCATGACTCATCCACGTTGTTCGCATATCAGGATGATAAATTTTGGCGCGATAAATAATTCAATCAAGGAGTCTGTATTACATCAATGCAGCAACTGCGCATGAAAAACACAGAAAAACTAGGACAAAATACTTCGTGAAAAAATACGTTTATATTGTGAGCATAGCGCAATACCCTTGTTGCCGAACATGTATGCTTGGACACGAGCACTGGAGTGAGCAGTATGTGTAAATCACTCCAGCTTTTTTTCTTCAGCAATTTTCGACGTAGGGGACAGTTCCGCTAACTGCTTCTCCTTCAAAATCCAAATAATCGATAGCCCTGCGCCGGCTCCGAGTACCAAAGAAGAGGCCACAAAGATCGCGAACGCATACAGCCTAGATTGAACGCCACGCATGAGCCACAAGCCAGCGAAGAGTGTTGTTGCTCCGATATAGATATGGTCCCATTTGAGGAAGTCCTGGACACAGTACAGTGAAGGCGTCGGATGCCAACGAATAGCCTGGAAGATACGATCCTTCATTGAGTCGAGAGGGGAGGGACCTGAATGCCCGAAGAAGGGTATACGCATGCCCAACAGTCGACCACATGAGATTAAACGAGTGAATGATCTGGAATGACTTGTACGAAGACCTAAAAATACCTCCAGGCAAGACGCGCTGGATGCCAAATGACAAGGTCTGGAAGAAAATAATGTATGCAGGGAAGAATTGCCAGATTGCGATAATACCCGGCGTTTGATAAGCCACCATAGCCAAAGAGATTGGCACAAAGCCGAGGAAATATCCGAACAATGCGGCTTCGCTATAATCGGTTGGGATGGGGGCTGTTTCGTGACCACTCAACAAGAGATAAAGCGCCCACCAAAGGGGGAGAATCACTCCGGCACCCATGGTCTGATAGAGATAGCCTAAAACAAGCATAGAAACAAATATCGTTGTCGGGCGATAGCCGATCGCCTCATCTCGATGATAGGGGTGATGGCCGCAGGTCCTATGAAGGCCATGAATTCGGGCATCAAGGCGAAGCGCCCAGCCTCAAATGATTGAAGGAAAAAGTTGACCAGCATCGTCAACGTGGTGTCAACGCCTGCGTATCCGGTATAGTTCCATTGGGGAGGGCCCGGGTCGCCCTTAGTTTGGGGATCGGTCAACAGCTTAAAAAGTGGAACAAGCATGCACTGATACCCGAGGAAAGACTACGCCGAATAGTGGCGTTTAGACTACATCCAGTTCCTACAAAGCATCCACTCACGGTAAGGGGAAGAAGAAATAGTGTAATATAGCTTAGCAATGGTCTGGTACCCACTCGTTCTATTTGATGGAACACATTTTAGAGCATTATCACACCGTGGAATTCTAACTCACGAGCCATTGTCACTTAGGATTGACACTCGTGTCACGAAATTTCGAAAGGCGGAGATTGAGCAAGAGCGGGGAGGGTTGTTTGAATGCAGTAGCTATATGTATTATACGTGGACGCCGAACACAAGACGGCGGTCGGGGTGGGTTTAAGCGAGCCCGGGACACAGCCCGAGGTCTTATCGGCGAGTGATGGTTCTTCATCATTCTCGTCATGGCCTAAGCCGTTTGATATGATTGGGAAAATGAAATGGTGAACTCAAAGTCATATGTGACCGAATTTTCAGCAAAACGAAATAAACAAATCAAATATGCATATCAAAGCTTCCATTCATGACAAGAAGGGTACAAAATGAAGTGGACACAACCTGTACTTCCTGCCTGTTCACAACTGCAAGGCATCAAAAGTGCTGATGCTGCTTTTGTGTCAGGAAGTGGCGACCTTGAGCATATCCGGGAGTTTATACATTGGGAGAATGAAGTATATGCTATCTCGCGCAGATATGAGCAGTTCACGGGACAAAACGACGACAAGACTTAGCTAAACACTTGACATAGGGTGTGCGCGTATCGTATGTACCCTGTCTCGGGTATTTGAGAGCTACGAGTATAGCTACGAATGCCTCAAGTTCGCGCTCTATAGCAAGGCCTTAATGTCCCAGCCAAAGAATTTGAGATGCAATACAATGGCAATTTGAGGAGAGGAACTTGGCGCACAAAGCCACCGTGTATGCTAAAATGCGCCACTAAGTTATGGCAAAGGCCGCTCGACGCACCACTTTGTCAAGGAATAGCGCCTGACAGGACCCGTTCCCAGAGAGGGAAGGCCGCGCCAGACGCAAATATTTGATGTGGATGGCTGACTGCAGGACGGTGGCGCAGAATGTCGAGATGTTATATCTAGGCTAGCAAGTTCGTTGATAGGGACAACCTCGTATGTGTGGCTGCGGCGTTAGGCTCAGACACGAGGGTGAAACCCTCATTTTCGAACGATTTAGATTTAACGAAAAGGCTAACTAGGACGGTTAAGGTTTCGTCTGCCGGTCGAATCCCTTTGTGATTCCGCTCGCCAAAGTTAGTAAATGCAGCCTCGAGGTCGGAGTTGGCCAGCATCATTAGGAGTAGTGCCACCATCGATTAATATGCGGAGGATTTTCTACGATGTGATACAGTGAATAAATGCATATATGCAAAACTAGCCACTCAAGGGTAGTTCAGGAGGCAACCGCAACGCATATCTGAGATCAACCTCTCTGCTCCAGTTCGTAGCATGACTCGAAGTCGGGCGGACTGGGGTGGTAGTAGCTGAAAACAATTCCGCCAATTACACGCCCTCCTATTACGGCGCTCAACGTGAACATCCTCCGGAATCAGAGTAAATCTGGGCCACTGTTCCATTTTGGATATCATCCTTTGAGGTAGATAATTATTATGTATTTGGCCTTGGTGTTTGGGTGTTTATTGAGATATGATCGACATCATGCATTCGCGTTGGAGCTCGTACATCCACACATCACGCGCGTGTAAGTGTATTGCAAAGCTTTACCCAAATGATACGAGGATCGGGGCTAAACACACTGCCTATTGGAAAGCTCTCAGTGTTCTGTGGGTTCACTTAGGTCTTACACAAACCAGTTCGTATATGCCAGAGTAAGACTTAAACCGCTTGCCACTGTTTCGATTTGATGAGTTGACTATTATCATGCAACCCGCATATAATGACAATCCCGGAGCAGCCGAACAAGAAGTTTATCCGCAGGTCTTCTATCAGCCTGACTTGTCTGCTTGAAATTAATGTTTTCTATATCCTCAGTATAACGGCCAGCTTACCCACAGGGTCGTATGAATATGCGATATGAGAGGCGCGTTCCGGATGAGAGTTTGCAGGGGATCACTGGAAGGAGCTACAGGCTCCTGATATGTTGGCAAGTACCTTTCTCTGACGCCCACGGCTAATATGGCTATATAGTGAACACAAGATAGAGTCGGGGAGGGAGTATTCAAAGGGATTGCGCACCTTTTAAACAATACCCGTCTAAATGTTATTTATTCCAAGCCAGAACCGAGTGCCCTTCGCGAAGATTAGCCTACCGCCGCCGTATGTTAAACGGCGTTGTCGGCCCAAGTCAAACCCACAAAAGATTTTCGATGGTGGCGTGCATTTAGAGAAAAATGCGTCATTCATGAGATTGTAAGGGCGGCAGCACAATAAAATACACCAATTCTATCCAGAAAAAGTCATACCCTACCAAGATATCATCGCAAAGGCTTGTTCACCACAATCCATGAGCCTCATGCATCCACCTCCATCTCCTTTTTCTCTTCTGCAGGGGTTGGCTGAGCGGTTGATGAAGCTACTTTGGCCGCCTCGTCTGCTTTCGCAGCCAACCTCTTCGCTCGCTCGTCCTCGTACTTTTTCTTGTCCTTCTCAATCTCCTGAATCAACGACTCGACGCTCCCAATCCCAATCTGGGAAAAGACTCGACCGTGTCCGAGAAGCGAGGCAGCTCGGAGAGCTTGCCAGCACACCTTGGTCTTGGTCTACGGGATCCCGTAAAAATCAGAACCAAGCAAGAAAGAAAAGAAAAAAGATGCCAGGTGGGTACTTACAAGCTGGTGCTCTTCCAATATCCGTTGCTTGGGTGTCAGCCTCGGTGCCTGCTTTGGCGCCCTAGGCAGTTCTTCGTCATTTGGTCGTGCAATAATCGCCACGGCCTGACCAGGGGCAGCCCCCGGTACAGGCGTGCTCGGCCTTGAAGGAACCCCTCCTGGCTTGGGTCCACCTGGCACGGCGAGTTTGGCCGCAACCGACTTGGGTGTAGCTGTATCCTCGGCCGTTGGTGCTGAATCGGCGGTGGATTCTAAAGGGGTCGGTTGTGGGGGAGGTTTACGCATAGCTTGTTCGGCTGCAATAGCCACTTCCGCACGTTGGATTTGTAGGTTTATGCTCTTGTTCAGGTTTTCGAATTTTTGCATCGACGGAGGCCTAGAACAAAAATGTTGAGCTGTGTGAAGAATTACTCTCAGGTTTGAACGAGTTTACTTTGTAACATCCTCCAAGTCCTCTGGCCCGTTGAACTTTGAGTCCCAAACGTTGGTCAGAGACTCGCTCCCTAACGGGTACTTCCATATGTTGAGCGGTCGGAAAATCATATCTTCCCTCGTCTTCTTGGTCATTTCTTCGTCTTTCTTGGGGTCGAAATCTCGCCTCTCAAATGCTGGGCAGAACTTGTTTTTCCAGTCGACCTAACGGACTCGCCGATGGTTAGATGCGGATGGTTCAAGGACGATAAACCTACCCAATGCTCGTCCCTCGCAATCAATGACCGGATACTCCCAGCACCCGTAGCCCTCCACTCGTCAAGGCAGCTCGAAAGCATTCTCTTGACCCAGCCATCATCCTCGGTGGACAGTGTGATTTTGCCCAAGAGTTGTCGCTTTTGACGTTGTGGGACAGGAGCAGGAGCAGGTGTTGGGGCGGACTGCTTGAGAGCCTGAGCTTGGGATTTGGCATTGGGTACTAGCAGGGGTGGCTGAATAGCCGGGGTGGTGGTAGAAGCAGGAGTAGAGCCTGTGGGTGGAGGTTTAGATGCTTGAGACGCTTGTATGATGTGCTTGAGCACAACAACTAGTTGGAAGAGTATTTGGCGTCGGAAGTTTGTGTCAGCCAGCTAATGAATGATAACATTACCAAATCAATCTCCAAAATCCCAAGACAAGAACTCACCTCTAAATCTAATAGATCCGGTGACGTCAAGAACTTGGCGAAAAAGTATTTGTCTGCATCTGCATCTTCCGTAGACTCTTCTTCGCCAGCTCCAGCTCTCGCGCATTATCATCCTCCATCTTGTCCCTCACCCTCCGCACCTCGGACGACGCGGCTCTCTTTCGCTTTACGCCAACCAGCGCAGGGGCGCTCTTGCCCTCTCTTCCCATCAATGCATTGTCCCTTCGCGTTCGCTCGCTGAGAACGGGTAAAATTGTATCCACCGCTTTTTTAAACGCCGCAAACGCGTCTACCGCACCAAGATCCTTGGCAGCCTGGATCCCGTTGGCAACCGCAGTCTGGGCGTTGACACCCTCTGCAAACACACCCGGGTTGGCGAAAAATAGCTGGAGTTGCCAAAATGTATTGTAGAGCGTGCGTCGTTGTTCCGCTTCACTAAGCTTGGGAGTCGAAGCCGGTTTAGCCTCTCCTTGTCCTTGTCCATCGCCTCGGTTGGTTCGACGCCTTCCATCGCATCTACACTATCTGACTTGGCCTCCATGGGGTCAGGTTTAGGATCAGGAATCGCAACACCCTCCCACACCGAGCCAAGCTCGCCGGGAAGGTTCACACCGCTCCGTTCGGTAATGTCGAAAATCCCGCCTTGGAACGTGAGCAAACGGCCAGCGAAGCCCGTTCGCGCGGCTCGAGCTTTGAGCGCGTTGAGCGTGCGGAGGACGACGAGCGCTTTGCCTTTGGATGGAACCATGCCCTGGGTTAAGAGTGGTCAGAGCGGGGGGAGGGAGGAGTAGGTGTGGACATACGACGAGTAGGCGTGCGCTGCGTTTTTCGACCCAGTCGAAAATGGTGATGCACGAATCAACGGTATGAGCGTCGAGGACGTCCTCCAAGACCTCGAGAACGAATTGCCAGCCAGAGACCTCTTCGTGCGGCACGCCCCGTTAATACCCACATGCTTCTGAACGGAGTTATGCACCCACCAAGCTCAGTAAACACCAGCGCAATATCCAACATCCTAAACAGCTCGGAAAAATACGTATCCCTCGTCTCGGGTTGACTCGTCTGTTCACCTTCTTTCGCCTACCGCCAAGTTCAATGCCACCCAAATATGGAGCACGAAACAACATACCACATGTTCCCATATCCTCGCCCGAATCACATACTCCCACTCGCCCCGATCCTTGTTCTGGCGCGAAAACTGCGCAAGCTCATCCTTGACGTATTCCACCAGCCTTTCACCATCTATGACCGAAGCTCTTCCGTTTATCCGTGTAAAGCAATCAGATTTGGGCGCATAGCGATCCATATAGCCCAAGACGAGGTGGTGGTGGTCGAATGATCCCGCCACTTCTTAGCCGCCTGGCGCCAAACGGTCGATCATTCGCACATGTCATCCGGGCTCAGCAGAATCAACGATGATCATCCGCCATGAGTTCACCAACAAGCTTGGCTCAAGTGACAGTCCAGGTCGACGCGTTGACTGTGATCAAAGATGTTGAAGAAGGTGTAATTGAAGCCGAGGATTTCTGGGTGAGCTGTTACGAGACGAACAAATCGTCGGTGCACGGGAAAGTCAGGGTCGCCATCGACGACGAGGCGAGGGATCGGTGTGCGTTTGTCGGGCGAGAAGGGGTGCAGTGTAAGCAAATCCAAAAGGTGAACTCTTCAACGCGACGTTGCCGGGTTGTATAATCTGATCGTATTGGCTGACAGAACACCCTCCAAATATCCTGTCCTGCATTACGCGTTTCATCTCGCATCGTCCAATTCCCCACGCGAACCATCACACTCCCACCTATATCCTCGACTAGAACATCGTCTAAACTTGATTATGGTATTACATCTCTCGACGTTGCTCCCGATGGAAACACCTGGGTCGCCGGACTCGGGAACGGGTCGGTTGTACTGAGCGCAAGCCAAAAGGGCGAGCAACCAACGGTTGGAACGATTCACAAAGCCGCCGTATCAGACATTAGGCTCGTCAAAAGAGATGCAGAGGGATGGAACGTCCTAAGTGCTTCAGACTGACTTTACGCTCTGCCTCTCGTCCTTACACCCACTCCCACAACGCTCCTCCGCCTAACGTCCCACACCCGAGCACTCACATCCCTCTCCCTGCTCCCTTCCACATTCACGCAAGCCATCTCAGCCGGCAAAGACGGCACACTCCGCATCTGGGACATCTCCCCCTCCTCATCCTCTAACAACAGCAAGCACCTCGGCATGGTTCGTTCCTCCGGAGATGTCCCCATCAACGCGATCTCCGTATCCAGCTCTGGGTCAATTGTAGCCATGGCACTTCAATCCGGACATTTTGATCTCGTGGATCTCGTCACGAGAATTACGCTTTACACTTCATCCGACTCAAAGGGCGCACTAGACGGTATAGCCCTGTACACGCTTTCCGAAGCCGACTCGCGCCACTTGGTCGTGACGGGATCGCGAAGCGGAATCGTCTCGTTCTATGTATGCGTGCTTCGGGATGGGGGCGTGGACGTTAAGCTGCTAGGACGTTGCTTGCGGAATGGGGCGGGTGTATCAGGTATTAAGCTCCTCCAGTCCGATGGTGCGTTCTGATTGCCCTCTTTCCATCTTGCTTTCTGACCTTCTTTTTTTTTGTCTAGGCATGTACCCAACAGCACTCATAACCACAACCGACGGCCTCCCGTACCACCTCCAGTTGTCCGACTCGGGGGAATACCAAGTGTTGGCCGAATACGCGGGTGGAGCGGACTGTTCGCCCGTTCGAGCGGCCGCCGAGTCTGGCGGAAAAGTGTGGATGGCTGGAGACGATGGCGTTGTTTGGGTTTACAAGCTTTAGAGGTGTAGTATACGTCACTAAATCATTTAAATTGAAACCGTGTTGTACGAGCGCCTTGAAATCAACAAACTGTGCACCCATCTTTGTCCTTTTTCTCCTTGACCTGTTTCGCATCGTACACCCGCTTTGCAACATCACACATCAACTCATCATAGCGCTTCTTCAGCTCGTCTTCCGTAAACGCGCCTCTTCCTCCATCGATCAACAGATCCTGATCCCCTTTCCAGTCGTACGTGCCAGAAGAATCGAGCAAAGAGGCAAGATTCCGTGTCTTGGAAACGAGCCAGTCCACGTGCCGAAGGTTGTCTTTCCATTTACCCGGGATGGCTAATTGGCCGAGGTACGCTCCTAGAAGGGACCCAGCAACGGTTGCATTCCTGGCAAGACGAGGGGTCAGCTTCAAAAGAGACAACCAAGAAGAAAGGGGAGGGGGAAACGCACGTATCCGCATCCCCGCCCTGCATCGTGACCTCGGTCACGCACGACTCGAACAAGCCCTCTTGCCCTTCTTGGATTGCTTGCCGCAAAGCCCATGTGCCCGCGCCGAGACATTTGAGGGTGTACCCTATCTTCCTGCGACGGAGATTTTAGGCCGTGCTGCAGCGTGCTACAAAAAGGCGTGCTCACTGTCTATCGTCCAACTCTAGATCCTCGAGTGTGTTGGCATATACGTGCTTGCGTACTTCTTCGATTTGGGACTCGGTGAGAGGTACGTGCGGGAACGGGAGAGGAACTGGGGGCGATTGGACGAATTCGATCCCGCGTTGGACGATGCTGTCAAAGTCAGAGGTGGTGTGCAGCTCGTTGCGCATTATCTACTATATTGCTCAAATAAATGCACAGGTTGGAGGGTAGGTATGCTCACTGCGGCGACTAGACCGGTTACGATGGCGCAAGACACCAAACACCTGTTCCAAATGATACTTGTACAAGCAAGCAATACGCCGAAAAGAGGCCTACCGCGGATCAGGATGGGTCGTGGCACCGACTAGGACGGCGGCATGCATCGCCCTCTGGATGCCATTCACCCCATCTGAATCTTGAAAGAGCAAAATGCCAATAATGGCCGTGCGCATCACTGCTCCGTTGGCCGCCACGAATCGGTTGGTGTTTTCCCAATACCTGCATCGTCCTCGGTCTGAATGTTTCAAGTAGGACAAGGCAGGCGTACTTTACACTCGTCCCAAAGGATCCACCTCAAAGTTCTTATCCCTTACCACGCTCCCAACCGTCCTCCCAAGCCCGAGTGGCAAACGATCCAAACACCTCAGTCCGTTTGCTACCCAAAACTTGAGTCTCTTTGCAAAGTCCATCGGATCAACCTGCTTTCCGCCACTCGCCAAGAATCCCAACAGAATGAGCAGGCTTTGGTCGGTGTCATCCGTCCATCCAGAAGGAGGAAACGCGCTCCGGTGCTGGTCCTGGTACATGCCCGTCTGGCCTGCGGGCGGGGGCACAGCGAGCGAGAACGATGGACTGGGGCCATAGAGCTGCAGCGCATGGGAGCGAGGGAAAAACTCGGTGAAGAGACCGATCGCGTCGCCGACAGCACCGCCGAGGACAGCGCCGAGCATGCGGTCTTCAACGCCGATCATGAAGGCACCGAACGTGGTCGAGACGAAGCCAGGCCCGTGTGGCTGTGGCTGTGTGTTGATGCAGACGCCGATCAAACGAGCCAAAAACAACGACCGACCTTCCGGACTAGACACGCGCAAATGGCCAGCTCGATGACAAGGCACGCTCGGACGACGCCGGTCGCGATCGCCATTGCCGTCTTTGCACTGGTCACCTACCTCCTCGTCACCTCGGACAACATCCCCCACGTCTCCCCCACCTTCTGGCGCAAGGTCGTCCCCGCCGACCTCACCGCCGACGCCATCCTCGCCCTCTCCGACGCCCAGCTCGCATCCCTCTCCGCAGCAAACCCATCGCTAGCCAATGCCTCTCCTCTCCGCCAACGTCTCTCCCTGCTGTCCCCTCCTCCGCCCACACCCCATCCGTACCTTGGGGTCGCATCCAAAATCATCGTCATCGGTCTCGCCCGCCGCACCGACCGACGCGCACACATGGAGCGCCTCCGCCACGCCATGGGCCTTGAATTCGACTGGTTCGACGCAACCGACGCCGCAGATCCTCGCGTGGCCGAAATCTTGGAACGCGTGCGGCTCGCGCGAGAGCTGAGCCGCAAGGGTGTCGAGGACGTCGTCCCGGATCTGAATTTCCAGTGGAGCGAGGAGGTTCAGAGCATGTTGGCCCACGGCGTGCCTGATCAGCCTGTTGGTGAGTTTTTATCATTAGGGGGAAAGGGCCATCTGCGATGTGCGGCTCGATGCTAATGTCGTCAAACCCCCAGGGATCGAGCAAGCTGACGTTTGGACTGCCTATGATGATCCAAGATATCGCCAGCTCCCGCCCCTGCCACCGGTTCCCACCCCGGACACACGGTACGTCACACCTTTGGTCTTTCTGAGCCCCCGCTCACATGAACTCAGTAAACCGCTCACACACATGGGTGGGTACAACCTCACTATGCCCACCCCAATCTCGCTCGCTGCTGTCAGCTGCTGGTATTCGCATTACCAGGTCAGTTTCCCCACTATTTTTCTTATCTATGATCGATGTTTGTTCGCGTCAAATTCTGACTAACCCATTCGACAGGTCATGCGCGCCATCGCGGACGGCCCTGACGACACCGTTATCGTACTCGAAGACGATGTTGACATGGAATTTGACCTCGAAAAGCGCTTGGCTGGCATGTGGCCTGCATTGCCCAAGGATTGGGATATTGTCATGCTTGGTGCGTTTGTCCCTTCTTTTTTTGCCTTGGGGATATGAGATTGAATACGAAGATCCAGGACATTGCCAATCACATGAATGGTCCCAGCCACCACTCAAGGGTACTCCGGCCCTGCACCGAAGCACACATACCATGTGCACACATGCATATGCCATCTCCAAACGAGGTGCCCAAAAGATGGTCAGGTTCTTGCGGAGCGAGCATTTTGCTTATTCTAGGCCTGTCGGTGCGTCCCCTTTGGCTGGTGTCGATCTTGAATACGCTATATCCTTTTTTTCCCTATATCTTAGATCACACGTTCATTCATCTCAACTTTCACAACCTAACCATCAACTTTTCGGTCCTCCCTGCCGTCGTGTTACAGACTAAAGACAGCCTCTCAGACATCACAGCCGGGTCTGGCGGTCTCAAGTCCGAGTTTTTGGTCGATAGCGCATTGGAGCGCGTCTTGCTGCTGGAAAAACAAAAGCTCGGTGGTGTGGAGATGAGAGTCGAGGAGGACAAGGATCATTTGATGGCTTGAGCGAGATACCCATCGCTTGAATCGAGCGGAAAACCCATCTGTATGAGAACCATTGTTTCTTGATTTCATTAAGTTGTTTGTAACTCTCGAACTAGACTTGTGTTTTGTGTCTTGTATTTATGTAGACCTCTGACCGTTGATTATTGTCTGATTTGATGTGCATATACCCTGTTGACTCGGACATGTAATCCGGCAATATTGAGCAAACCGGACAATACAGTTTCTTGTACCCCCAGCAGTTTGGCATTCAGTCGAGATATACATTGAGTTTCTGGTCGGTTACAGCCAGTTCGGTAATCTTGTGTTCACATTCACCACGGCACAGCTCTCCTATTCCTATCCAAGCAATCACAAAACTCAATACATTATCGGAGAACCATACAAACACAAAACACTCACGTTGTCCCGCTCGGAACTCCCGTTACGTCCGGCACGGCATAGCTAACCAAGTCCGCAGCGAGGGCTGAAACCAAGTCGGGTTAGGACACAATCCGAAAAGTGCGACGAAAGATGTGATAGCTTACCTGTGGGCGTCTTGTTACCGTATTCGCCAATGGCGACCGCCAAATAGCTGGCTACATACGAACTAGACACCCTACGTCAGTTTTTTTTTTTTTGTTTTGTTTCAGGGCCGCAATGCTAAAATACCTTACACTGCATTGGTAGGGATTGTGCATCCACCAATATCCGACGGACAGGCGGTTGGGTAAAAAGACCAGACGTCCAATCCAGGGCCGTAATTGCTAGAACCAAGGTCAATCAGCCCGAGCCTAGCAGCGACAGCGCCATCAGACTTGCCTGTTCGAAGGAAACGCCTTGGTCGAGGAAGCGATCCAACCGTGATAGCCCCAGCCACGCGGGCGGGTGAAAAGTTGATGACGTTGGTAGCTGAGAATCCTGAAGAAGATCATATGAATACATATATGTGTGGCGTGGACAATAAATAAATAAATAAGACATACCCGCGGTAACGGCTACATGAACTCCGGCGTCGATGAGCGAGGTTACGGCACTGTCCAACGCAGAGCTGGCCGAACCCCCTATAGCTAGTACGCCAATCGAAGGCCGCTGAGTGGAACTGTATTGGGCCTTGATGTAGTTTACACCGGCGATGATATCCGAGACAGAACCACTGCCCGCATCCGAGAGTACCTTGACGGCGATTGCTTTGGAAGCGGTGGCCGTCGCTCCCGTTTCAGCGCATATAGCCTATGAATACACTCAGGGAGGCATTTGACAAGGTTATTGTATAGTTTACTTACCGAAGCCGCCATGGCAGTTCCGTGTCTGTGAGACGAATCAGCTTTCCACACTCAGTTTGACGCCTGATGCCCACTTGCCCACTACCGTCTATGGTCCGTACTAGAGTAGAAGATACGTAAGTACTGGCTCGAAGAGGTCTATAAACATGATCTCACCCCTCCAAACGAAGCACCCCAAACAGCTCGGCCGCCAAAGCATGATTTCGTGATCGTGATACCTAGATCCCCCTCGGTACATATGGTATTAGAGGATTGAACCAACTTTACCTGTGTCGACAATATAAATGTCCACTGCCCAGGACCATGTATAAATATCAGAGTACAGATGAATGCGTAGGAGCACTCACCGCCGGCTCCACCCGTGGCCTTTTTGGTCAGTGGGCGAAGGAGATTTTTACCGAGCCGCGAATCAAAGTCAAGTGATCTATTCCTTTCGACGAGGTGGCTCAAATCCAGGCCTCGATTTTTGTAGCGGATCCACATACCTTTTGGTGTTATAGGCTATTGAAACCACTTGATCCCTTAATATTTATTTTCAGTAGTTTACCTCAGCCAACTGACTTGATGCGATATTGAACTTGTACCCACTTTTCGATACCCTGCACATCGCCCGATACCCGCAGCGCTTTGAGTGCCGAGGGAGATAGTTCGGCTGCATACCCATTCAAGACAGCGTCGTATACATGTTTTATCTCGAACCCTTCGCGGCGCTGGTGACATGTGTGTTGAGATTGGCGTAGGGCTTGAGTGTGCTAAAACCATATTTTTCTTTAGCATAACTGAATTCGATGGCTCCTACCTACACAATGTATGTTTCACGAGTGCCAACAGCTACGGCCGAATTCAATCCCAGAAAAAAGCCAACCAGCGAGAAAGTCACGTGTTTGAGCATCACGCAAGCGGATGGGCGAGGTACAGCACTATCGCATTCGCAAGACTAGCTTAACCCAGGTCTAATATATAGCACGCAAGCCGCCAAGACTCCACCTGTCATTACGCTTACACACAGCCCATACTTGAACACGGCCACATGGCTAGCTGCATCCAAGACGCGGTTGGTTGACAGCAACACGAGGCTCGAATACCGAATCGGTCGGCGCTTGAGCAGCTTCTCAGACATCGTGAGCACACTGGAGAACGTGCCGTGATACCGGCAGATGATTCTAAGCTGGTTTGTTGATCGAATGAAATCAATAGTGCATGGATAGTGGAGATCGCCATGACCACAATAAAAGAGTGGTACGGTGATGAATCAATAACTCTGGGGAATCGCCATCCGCATTTTGTAAAGTAGGAGCGAGCTCGAGTTATTCATATACCAAGTATGGTTATGATCACCCGTACTAACATGAAAAGAGATAACAGATGAAGTTGATTGTTTGATTTATATCCCGAGTGGCGATTTAGTCGATCCACATCGCTGAGAAGTCAATGTGCCAACGACTCTAGACTTGGTCGCAGAAAGTTCAGTTATCATATCTTGGTGTGGGAGCGGCAAAACACTCTCGGCTCGATTTTATTTCTCAGAGAGCCATAGAGAAAAAACATGGGCAGGTTTGACAGGTGGCTGATGGTCAACCTCGGATCAGTCGTCGGCTGGTCAGAGAAAACGGGCGTTATTAGTCCTATACAGAACCATTCCAATATCGGATGTCGTTTCAGTACTCTTGATTGTGAATCAAGCTCTAGATAGCTGAACAGAGGTGATGTCTGAAAATTACATGTACATGACTATCATGCCTTGCAGTTTCAGGAACTAAAGAAAAGTATTTTTCAACACTTCAACGAATTTTACGAAAGTTCGATTGCAGCCTCGTTTCTCGGGCAAGCTTGCCTCTATAAAACACAATTTTCGATTAGCGGATAACGCAAAAGCCGACATTCCACATACTTCTGACGGTCTAGGTTTAAATCATCGAGTCTCTCCGCATGAACATAGCCATACAGTTCCTCAGTCTGGTTGTTTGTAAATGGCTTGTGAGTATATGCAGCTGTGTTTTTATCAAGGAGCAAGGCTTTTGGACGAAATGGATTGCTCGCTGGACGAACGACTGAAAATCTTGGAGCGTTTGCAATTCATTCCGCATTATCTGGGCATGCAGTATCGTTGACCTCCAATTGTCAGGACACAACAAAATGGGCACTGCTGTGGCAAAGCACGTAACAATTGCACATGATACAAGACACCGATCGTTTATTATCATGTCATTCGACGCCCAAGACCAACGTTTTGACAATACAGGCCCGGGATCGGCATAAGTTGTCGCTGCGATTTGAATAGTCCGTATGCATAGCTCGGTCTATTCCGTCTAACGTATTAATATTTTTGAATACAAGTGCGCCCATTATGCCCGGTTCCCATCATAGCTCCGTTGGAAACCATGCTTTTATCGCTCGCTTCGCAAAACTCGGCCAAAGCCTATCCTTAGTACCAACGACTATTTTTCAAATCATAGCCCACTTGGCATATACCCCAAAAGGGGTCTAGTTCAAAATTTTCTGATCCCACTAAGTTCTCAATCGTTGCTCCAATGCCAAGCGCTGGCTTGCACAAGTAGTTCAACCCATTCTTGACCGAGAATTTGATCCTGTTTGTGAAGTCATACTGGTCAATCTCCCCCCCCCCCGCTTGCGAGAAACGACATTAAAATCAAAAGAGCTTGATCATTATCGTTGGTCCACTGGGAGGTTTGTGATGAGTACTCGTGCTAGTTTAATTTAGGACCGGTGAGATGGGGAGGCGGTGGATCTCGAAGTGTGTCGTGGGTTCAGGCCGTAAGCTCAATAGCAGAACTACGAGAGCAAAACTCGGTAAATTTTCCAATGGCAACCCCGATTGCACCTCTGATAATAGCCCCAGATATCTCGCTTTCCAAGTTATGACTATGATGGCGAAGAATGACATAAGGATCATATACCAAAGCAAACACGTGATTAAATTACAAGTGTTCCATTAAAATTAAAGCTTTCAAACGGCATCTATCCCTATTAGGCCGAGTGCAGGCACTGAGGCGTCCGTATGCGGGGAGTGCTGGTGTGTAACTATCTGGACAAGCAGAGTCCCCTCGAACATTGGGACATTCAAGGACAATGCTGTGGTGCACGAAGGAGGTTTGATCGACAGCTTGAGTGTATGCTAATGCAAAACCAGTTTCTTTGGCACTGGTTCGACAAGCACACCAAAATACGCACCTTCACCTCAACTAACCCTGCCGCTGACCATGAGGATTCACGCCCAGGTGCACCGTTCCCAAGCTCCCCACGGAGTATTTGTGTACCGTCACCCATATGCTCGACATCGTATACCTCACCCGAGGATATGACTGTTTCCTTGGACACACTCCTCTCGTATGCTTTTATCCTGAGGTGCTTTACCAGCTGTAACGTGACATCAGTGTATAAAGCAGCCAACGCAGGTGATCGCGATTTAATCGTGAGCGCAAAAGGGATTCGATCGCCAGATGCTACAACGAGTGGACAAGGCAGTAGGATCTAAACAGAGTCGCTGTGAGCTTAAATCGTTAAGAGGAATGAAATGGCTGTGACCTTCGCTTCAACATCCTCATAGGGTGGCAATTTACTTTTAGACGAGGTTTCACGATGGGCTTTGGGGCAAGGCATAATTCTTTCAGAGAATCATACTCGGGCGCGAACCCAGATCTGTTGCCGAAAAGGGATGGGGAGGCCATTGGAGGAGTATAGCTACGAGGAAGGTATAGGAGTGGTACAACCAAGCTGGTAATTCAAGTTAGCACAAGTACACATTTCACATAAATACAATACCTCTCGTGTCGACGGAAGCCGGAGCGAGACAGGTCTATTCGAACACGATAGCGAACCTCGGCCGAGACTCCAGGCAGAAAATTGACAAGGGAAGGGGGAAGTGGGTTGCCATCTTTGTCTCCGGTGCACGGAAACCTTAAAGAGAAGGAGTAATTGGTGCCCGGAGAAGAGCCGCTTGCGTAAAGTACCACTGGGAGATGAAATAAAGTGCTCTCGACATGTCCTGCGAGCACACCCCTTTCCATAAAGGATGCTTTGACTATTCCCTCTAACTATATGATGGTTGGTCAATCAGCTTTCTCGAGACAGAATCACTCGCATCACTATTGCTTACTGTGACTTTCAGCCGTTTAACATGATCCAGACTAGCTACAGTCACAACACCCTCTACCAACCCACCAAATCCATAACATGGCGTGGAAGTGGGCCAAACGCGTGGACCCAAGTCGATTTTTATTCGTTCAGATTGAAACACATAAACATCTGGAAGGTTTACCGGGATAGTTGACCGGGAGGGTCGGAGCTCCAAGATACGTTCACCATCGGTCACGGAAGGACTATAGGGTGGCGAGGTGGGTGCAGAATAGACGCTGTTGGTATATGAAGGAGCGGCCATAACGTCCTGAAGCTTCGACAGCTCACGGCTCGAGGAAGAAGGCACGGTACCCGAGAAACTGACCGAGGAGATATTTAAAGCAGAACCTCTAGCTCGTGTTTCGCCGAGTCATTTGGGTTCGACCGAGCTCTCCACGGGTATAACGTATGCATTTCTACTCACTTACTCAGCGAGGCCCACAATCAAAAGGCATCACTGCGCCGCTGCACACAGCTTCTAGTTAACAAACAGTTAACAAACACTCTCACTCCGAGGCGATTGTGAGATCCATTAGCATTGATGGGTGGGGCCAACGCCGAATAGCGAATGTTGGAGCGGCCAGAGTACTGATGGTCCAGCCAGTTTGAAAGCAAGGTTAGTGTTATTCACAAACAGATACAAACACGTGTACTGTGGGGTCGGATCATGACTCGCTCGAAACAATGGCAAGCAAATACTCCGGGTTTAAATCGAATTGAACAGAGACTCGGAATATTTTATGTTAAAACTTTGAATGTCATTTCCAGGTAAACACACTTGATACAGATAGCAAGTACAAACCCAAAACATGAAAACATGAAAACGCAATTTTCAACTCGTAAATCAGATTCGTGAGAATTGTAAGATGCTCGGCATCTACACGTCGTACTAAATGATCGGCCGAAATTAATTGATGGCATATAATGAATACGAAATTCGGCATACCTGGATCGTCATGGAGCTAGGCCAGGGCGTAACTGTGCCCTTGTTGTTCAAGTACATGGTCTGCTGAGTGCCATGAAGATCTTGTTTGAAACTGGTGTTCGCATTTAGTTAGTTGCACATTGCTATGAAGGTAGAGCAACATACGATCGGAGCTTGCCAGAGGCACCAGGCGCGCGACGAACGTTCTTGAGCTTGAAAATGCTCTTGATAACGGCAGGCATAGTCTAGCAGAACTACGTTAAATCGTTTCGGATAGCATGCAAATTCGACGTACTTTTTCCGTAAACTCGTCACCCATGCACTTGTGCATCCCGTAACCAAACAAATTGTAGCCTCCCGAGGGCGATTAGGATCAATCTTCTTAGGATCCTTGAAGGCCACAGGCTAATTCGAATTTTTAGTGTTCGGCCCAGAATTCTGCAACCCAAGAAATATACTCACGTCGAGGTTCGAGTTTGCCAAGCTAACAAATAGCCGATCGTCCTCATCCAAATTAAGTGTCTTGTCACCATCCTGCAGTGTAACAGAAGCGGCTACATCGCGGAATACGCCCGGAGCCTGGGGATGTAGACCTAGTCTCCTGTATTAGTAATCATGGAAACTAGAGAGCCCAGTATCAACACTCACGCATTGCCTCGCGAACATAGCCAGCTAGTTGCTCATCACTCTGAGGCGACTAGAATATTCTACGTTGAGTAAACTGTTTGAAATGCCAACTGAGCTGAATATACGCACATCCTGTAGAGCAAGGTCGCTAATGATCTTCCTCTCTGCCTCGCGCTCTTGGTCGAGGTAAAAGTCCACGACCTGGGTGGCGGCTTGGGCATAGTTGGACACGCTCGCGATCATGCACCCGAATACGTTGTACGCAAGTTGTTTGATCGTCAAGTCATCCCTGTTCTTGTATAGCCGAGTGAGGAACGCTTGCGCTCCGTCATCGTTGCCGTAGATGCCGCCAAAGAGCCAGGCTTTGACGCCAGCAATGGAGAAGCTCTGTTGTGACAATTAGCCTATGCAATCGTCCAAACGAACGGACTACATACGTTCGCGGCCGCAATAGCCTCCAGATGACCTTCAATAAATTCAATCAGCGTTTTAGCGGCCTTGGTTGCCCCAGCTCGAAGTTGCCACCCGTTGAGAGGATCAACGTTGAGGAATATGTAACTATCATTCCAGGTCAGTGGGACGCACGCAGCTATGAATAGTTAAATACTCACGTAAACACCACGGTCAGCATTCCGTACATTTCCTGCTCCGTGATCAAGCCATCCTCGTTTCCTTTGCATTTAAGAGGCAACCCAGCCTATGGTAGGGAGTTGGTCAGACAGTTGCATGGGTGAAACTGCCGTGGCTACGTACCAACTCTTGGGAAACCCAGTGGACAGGCACAACGTTCAACACATCACGGACAATATCCACGGAGCGTGTCTTGCTCTGCGACATCGAGAAGGACCTTTCTTGGATGAGCTGGGCCGTCTTGGCGCCGTACCACAGGGTTTGGCGTTGAATAGCGTCGGGTGTTACCATTGCTTTGTGCATCTATCCTGTACTCAAGTAAACCATTGGCGAGCAAAATCATAGCAACTTACGACGCTCATATCCTTCTTGTGCTCACTTGCATCATCCATAGCAAGGAAAAAGCCATAACCATCCGTAAGACCCTTCATGTGATCCTCGTACGTGACCCGGTACGTCGTCGTATCCCTCAAAACCTGGCGCACAGCATTGTACGAGTTGACGCTCACGATCTCGCGCGCCGGTTTGGGGCGGTTGAAATCGTACAGGTCGGCTTTTTGCATGTCGGTCAAGTGCTTCTTCATTTGCGACGGAATAATGAACGGGAACAGTGCGTAGACCGAGTTGAACCTATAGTGCTCGGGCAGATTGCGCATGAGGATCTTGGAAAGCACGCCTCCGAAAGCACCGTTGTTGACGTCGCGCTGACAATCTTGGAAGCCCCAGACTGTAAAGTTTTGTGGAGTGAAATCGTATGTGAGGAAACGATCGCCTCGGCTGGAGAACAAATCAAGTTGAGCTAAACGAAGAATGTATGCGTGATGGGAAAGGAACATACGTAAGCGCAACAGCATCGGCGAGGATGGCGCGGCTGATGGTGTAGCCGGGACAAAGGCCAGCACCAGCAACTACGGGCTTGGAATCTTCAGCTTGCATGCCAACGTAGAGCTCAAGGTTGTCCGGGTGACCATACAATCCACGAGCAGCCTCGTAAATCTCCTCGCGAGGGTTCCAGTCCTTGAACGATTCGTACGCTACTCAAACTCGTCAACACCGTGCCCTCGTTTCGATCGGACTGGTACCCACGTTTGAGACCAATAAACTTTCTAAACTCGTTCAACTATATCTCACCATCAGCATAGGTCCACCCTCAAAAAAGTTCCCAACAACTCACAGTGCAAACACCCCACTTCCTCGCCTGTTCAATCCCAAGGACTTCAATCATCTTCATAACCTCAGGTGTATTCCTCGCCGAAAACGCCCCAGCAACGTTTTCCGTTGCGTCGTGTAAGATTTTCGCAATGTCTGCGTCCTGAACCTTCCGTTCTCCTCACGCTCGAGGCTGCAATTAAAGCTTTGAGCACGCCCCAAGACGCAAAGAAAGGACAAATCCAACTCACCCGTTGAACGTCCATTTCCGAACATCCTCAACCTGGGGCAGAAGCTTGGTATCAGACAACTTTTGCTGGAAATCCATCCAGGTAATCTATCGATTCATCTCTTCAGTACCACCGTTAACTATCCAACCCAAAAAAATACAAAAAAACGCACCTGACTAGGATCCTTTACTCCAAATTGCTGCGAAATCATCGCCTCGGTCCACTTTTCGTCCGCGGCACTCAACGTCGCGTGCCAGCGGTACAACAAGTTAAACTCGACGCTGCACGCGTTGCCCTGACCTCGGCCGACGATCTGGTGGTTATTCCCACGGATCTCTTCGAGGGGGTTGAGCGAGTACGACGAGCCGTAGCGTGTGAGACCAAGAATGGCACCGATGTAGTCGGAAACGATAATGTTCATGAAAAAGCCACAGTTGATGAGCCTCGCGGTGTTGAAGAGAACATGGTCTTGTTCCTCGAGCGGAGTTTTGGGTTTCCAAGCTACAGCCCCAAGTGAGTCGACTCGGCCCCAACGAGAATAGAATGAAGTCGAAAAAGAAAACTCACGAGCATCTGCGTCCGACGACGCGAGACCCAAAAACTTGGATGCCGCCGGGCTAGTGATAGCCGTGCTCGCAGTCATGTTGGAAAAGCCGGAACCGGCCGACTGGTCGGTCGAATCGGTGCTATACCTTTGGTGATGGTCATGGTCGTGTCCGTGCGGATGGTCATGTCCATACGGGTGGTCGTGCCCGCTGGAGCCGGCATGACCTTGGGCAAAGGCACATCCGACGCTCTGGCGGATGTACGTGTGAGCCTCGGGAGCCTGGTTCTTGAGGACCTCGGGGTCCTTGAAAGTCCCGTTTTCATTGATTTGGTATAGCTTCTCAACAATATACTACCGGGAGATGCGTCAGTGGTGTCCCACATTGAAGTCCATAGGCTCACATTGTGATTCCTGCAGAACAGCACGAGCAACGCGCTTGCGGCAGGGGGGAATAGCAGCAGACGATTCTCTGCAAAGACATCTTCGTACAAGCGACCGGTCCCGTCCATGCGCCGGACCTTTTTTTGTGCTTCCCAATCATGGCCGTAGAGAGGAGAGAGATCGAGATAAGAGGATGTGTCATTGATGAACATCGACTTGGGAGAGGTACTATTGGCCAATGAAGATCAGTTTGGGATGGTCAGGCTAATAGGGATACGACAGACCGGAAGAGACTGTGGATAATCAGGGTAGCAAAGGAGAACAGAAGCGAGCTGACACCGGCTGGATGGGGCTTGCCACCCGGGGTATCCCTCCGAAGGAGCGACTCGAACACAAGCTCGGGCGAAGGCAGGCTCGAGGGTGGGACGGGCGTTGTGTTCTGTGTTCGGGTCCCAGTCAGACATGCAACGTGACCAGCGCCGGCCGAGACACTATTTACCTGGACACTGCGAGCATAGAGAGTTCCAGCCCTGCCCAAATCGGGAATCACTGGGTTGTTGCCGCTGCCGTCGGGAGTGCGGAAGCGTGCTGTCGGGCCGACATAGGTCGCGGGGGGATGGGGGAGGTCCTCGTAGACTAAATTGGACTCGGTAAGGAAATACGCGTTGAGCAGACGTGGGATGCTTACGGAGCGTGATGACGGTATCTTGAATCTTTTTCTGGATGATCGAGCCCGGCTTAGTCCGGCTGAGTGCAACGAGGACGACCTCGAGCTGTTTGTACCGCAAATGAGTCTATGAACGTGGGGAAAAGGGCAACGAATGCCTACCGCCATCTTCCTGTCATCCAAACCGACGGTATTTGCATGGAGAAGCGCGTCGAGGATCGCAGACTGTGATGGTGAGGGATGAGCGGGATGGGAGACACGTCCCTCCCCGATCAATGCATACCGTGGTGGGAAGTGATTCGTCGGTGAGCGGCCCTCGCTCGATCTGCCCCCGCAAGTCGTCGAGAGCTTGTGCCACGGGCAGCTTTTGGTCCTTGCGGCTGTACTGCAACGTGTATTATGCGCACGATCGATTGACTAAACGAGACGCATACCATGGAAGCTGCGCCTTGCGCGTCAGAAAGGCCATCTGGCGAAGGGGGAAGCGGGCGGGTCGACAGCCTGATGGTGTCGAGTCCGCTGACGAGCTTGTCGAGGAATGAACCGACCGCGTTCTAACCCTAGATGAATATCACAGCCAAACGGGGGGAGCTCGACGCACCCGAGCAACTTCAGCCATGGTGGGCGTACGTGAGGAGATGGACCGCACACACGAGGTGCTTATATGCTGGGCGCTGGGCGCTGGGGGGTGCCCAGGACCTGGCGATGGGTGCCCACGCCGGTCACACACGCGCCGGTGTCTCGTTCCTGGCTTCGATAACGCACATCTGGGCATTGGCTCGCTCCGATTAGCGCTGGGCGGTCTGGGCAGTGCCCTTTTGTGTCGGCGCGATCAACCCCGGGGCCACTTTTGTCCACTCATCTTGCGCCTTTTTGTATGCGAAGTCACTCGGCTACGCAGACGTAGCACGAGCGTCTGATCCTGACCGCGGTTCATCCCACTAATCCCTCTTGCAGCACCGGTCGAGGCGCCTTGAACCGTTGGATCGGCCTTGTCGCCCATCGTTAATCGCATAATATCCTATCCCATTTCTATTAGTGTGGCGAGCCTTGGATAATGGAATGTGTCGATCAAAGGAAGTCTCCATTATCAAATGGGGCACACTGCCACTCGATAAGGCAACTCTCGATTAGCGCCCATCTGGGATTCGCCACCTTCTTTCAGCACAACTGAAAGCACCGCGCCATCCCCCTATGACGGAACTTCCCACTCTGGGACAATCAATCCTATGTGCGCTATTGTATGTAGCGCTCAAGAATATGCGACGATATTTTCTAAGCACTTCACCCGTACTTTCACCGTTGCTTCGCGTGGTGGGATCAGGCTATCCCCCGCACGTGTATCAGCATAAATGTGTGTCTCTTCGGTGAACAATGTCCGTTGTCCATGTTTTTTTTTTTGCCTGCGCGCGTTTGTTTTCCCTATACGAAGCATTACTCACGGGGGTTCCTGATCGGTCAACTATATCCACCAACGCTTCGCCCCTTTCGGCTTTCAGACCGTACTCATGCCACTTTGGTGTGCCGAGCTCTGGTCTTGGCAGGCTCAGCTCTGCGAATCGATCAAGCTAAATTTACCACTTGGCTAAAGTACCAAGTTGGCTGTTCCAAGCACCTCAGCGCACCAGGTCTCAGTGTGCGCGAGCTCCCGCCCTCTCTGGTTCTCGTTGTGGACACATAGAGACGAGCAGATGCACGCACATGATACTTGTTGCTCGAAAGCGGCTGCATTGATGCGCAACTATTTATACATAATGAATTATGCCAATGGCTCACGATCGATGTTTCCACTGTGCGACTGGCACCGTCCAACCGGACTGGGGCGCCGAGACACAAGCCAACCTGCGGTTCGAGTGGTTACTTGGACAACGAGAGTCGTGCGTTGAGAGCATGGGCTGGACAAAAAATACCGAAAAAACAAGTCGAAAACAACCGCCGAAACGGTTGTCGCGGTCAGGAGCGCGATATGGAGCACACGTGACGACCAGTGTTGTGTGGAGACTCTGGCTACCCGTGTACGCGCGGGTAAGGCTGGGATATATGACATTATGAGAACCTTCATCGGCTCCAATTAGGCCGGGCCAGGCAACTGCTCGTGACCTTGAGATAATCAGCCTCCAAATCGAGGATAATTTAATCATGTTTCGAACCAAGAATAATATATTTACAAATCCAGCAAGTGCCATGAATCTTCCCAACTGCAACTACAATACAACCTCACACAAGATAATCACAGATAAAGCAATCCTAATAGATAATAAAGTGAATAACGCCGAGGCGATCAGGTATTTGGGAGACAAGCATGTATATCTGTATGCAACCACATTATGTTAAACTTAACATCCGACCGTTCTTGAAAACAACTCACATTCTTGTCCACATGCCAAACCACCTGGTCCATCAGATTTCATCAATTTTTATAAATCATTCTGATCCTTGTTGATGGTATACATATGCTTTTCTCCTCTCTTCGTGTCGTTCATGATTCGCCGAATTTCAATCCGCAAATCTCTCAGATCCGGAGGATCCGCCCTTGAACGTGTTGTATAGGTCCAACACCACAGCGCAGCGGACGCTTGATCTGGGGACAGAGCGTATATAATCACCACAAATCCCTTGGACGGGTCACTTTAATTGAAAATCGATGTTATTTTTTATACGTTTGCGACCGATGATCAATCTCACTAGGCTCGAATCGTTTCCTGAAGTTTCACGGATAGCGTCATCTGAGCATCGGCGTATGAGAGCCAGTTGAAACGTTCGTTGCCCAGCATGTAATCAGCCCCGCCGTGTGGGACATCGAGGTTGAATACGAGTGCACCCCGCATGCGGGTCGATATAAACTTGGAGTGCTGGTAGGTGTGTCAGCAAACATCATCAGCCCTTCGCAGCGTTCAAGCTGTATCAAGCCACGCTGCAGGGCAGAAACCTTACCGCATATTTCATCATCTCTTGTGTTTCTGTTTTCATAAGCTTGAAACTCTCCCGTGCCCGTTTGGTCGCTTCGTCGTTGCTTCTGTTGTCGCACCAGATGAGACGTTGCGAGGCGGGAGCATGTCGTCCAAAAAGGGCAACCATTGCCGGAGTGAGTTGGTCATATACAGCCTTCCTATACGCCCGTTCTGTGAATAATAGGCAATAGTGAGGCATGGTAATGAACCTACTTGCCCAGTGCATTGCTGTTCGCTATCCCCTGGCGCAGAGCATGGCTGACGTCCAGATTAAATCCGTTGATGGTGCCAGGCGCCCATTGAGCCGGCTGAGAAGTTCCCGGAACTGATGGCCCAGCGAACGAGCCCATTCCAGTCGCATAGGGTAACCAACAACGGGAACTCGAAGGCTACTCGCGAACATAGGAAGAGGAGCGTACTGGCTGACGCAGGTTTGCAGGTGGGTCCGCCAGAGGTCTTTCTAGGTGATCAAACATGATCGAAAGGCATTGTTTGAGCAGGTGGCAATATTTAGTAGGCCTTCTTAGGCAATGTACTTGGCTTCATGTGGGTTGTACAGCATCATACCTGACATTCGGGTGAGCAGCTGGTGCGTGTGTAGATCAGTGCGAAGATCTTTCGGCGAAGAGAGCGCGCGTGATACTTACTACCACATTTTCCGACAAGCCTGGCATTGCCGGACTTGGGGGCTGTCTATAAGTTGGTAGAATGCCGAGCCCTCCATGTGGGGACAGGTCTGGGCTGGTGGACCCGATCGTAGGGCATAAGCGTTTAGTCCGTTTTGACCCGAGACGTAATTGAACTCTTCTGGGGTCAATTCAGTGTTTTGCTCCATCGCTGAGAATAGAGTCGGTTCGATGTGGCAAAAATACCACGTGACGCCGTGCTTCAGGGGGAGGTACTGGGAAGTTTCGTACTCGAGCCCCGATTATAAGCGAGCATACCACACAAACTTCCTTCATGCTTCCTTATTGTCCAGGGATGTTTAAAGCTGCATCCACCCGTGCTGTGAATGGAACGAAATAAATATTGCCACCAACTCAATCATGGCGTCGGAGAACCTCGACGTGGATTCATGTACGAAGACGGGAGGGGTGGCCAACCCAGTACGCAAAGTCGCCCCATGGCTGATGCATAGCTCATAGCGTGTGGGCTTTGAAACACTTGGCCACAGCCTACAGAGCGGAGATCACGTGATCTCTGGGAGCTAACGCCCGACAACCACGCGCAGCCAAGATCGGCGCCACGAAACCAGTTGTGTAAGTTCTTATAAATCAATACCTCAACTCCATCTTACAGGATCATTTTGTAGACATTTTTTGTAGTATATGAGATGATACTATGACCTCAACATTTCGCCTTCCCCATGGGTGGCACCCAACCATCATCATTGCTCAAGTGAATCACTCCTGCGTTTCATCGAGCCTAACTGACATTTGACAAACGCAGATTATTTCGCTCCAATGCCTGCATTACCTTGTCCTTTCACTGTTGGTCCCACCACTTTTGACTCTTTTCGCCGATCCCTATGCCCTCGCATACGAAGGTGGAGCGGCGAACGTCGCCATGGTAATGGACTGGCGCGAAATGGTCGGGAGAAGCACGATTCGTGGAGCTGGAGGCCGTGGCTGGACAGGTTTTAGCGGCGCATGGAGTGGCGGGATCAAGCTGGGCAGTGATATTAACCCCGCCGAACAGGGAGAAGGCTGGGTTGTCGATCCAACCCGAAGCTGGCTGATTTCCCTGTGTTGGTTAATCGCCTCCACGGCAGAGTGAGTGTGGCGTTTTCATCTATCCGTTTCAAGCGAATGTCATTAACTCGGTTGACCGAATCCAGCGTCTACTTTCTCTACATTCTCGTCCGACGCCCAACCCATATCCTCGATTTTGCCCTGACCCTCGTTCTAAACCACATAATTTTGACAACATACTACGCCCGATCTCTCCCCACCGCTTTATTCTTCTGGATAGTCATGGCGCTCGGTGCGACGATATCGGTTGTAGCAGCAGAACAATTATGTGTGAGACGGGAAATGCAGGAAGGGATTGACATGGGTCCTGATGAGCCGGAAGAAGAGGTCGAGATGGCACGTCGAGATTAAATTAGACGCTAAGTGATTGTATGGCTTTTACTCTGCTTCTCGCGCGATATTTATTTTGGGTTTGCACTAATGGAAACAAAATTTTACTTATTGCAATCCACTAAGCCCGACTTGTGACCGACGTCTCTTGAGGAATATGGTTGATCTCTCATACACACCACCGCTCAACTGAGAAGATCTCGGCTGGTGGCTCGTTTGCAATGCGGAGTTGGACGCGCGCCCCCCTATCTGTGATTTCATTTTATTATCACCAACAATCTCACTTCGACCATTCAATCATATATCCTTGATCGGTACTATGGCTTTATCGGCTTCTGTACCGACTTAGCGAGCCTCGTGTAGAGGTGGGGCAAGTTCTCAGACCTGACGCTCGGTTTCTCGCATAGTTTCGCCCTTGCATTGAGCCCGAACTCGTAAAATGAACCTCGGCCTGGGATCGAATGGAATTTGGCCTTTCCTTTGCTTGTCTCGTGCAACTTCCCAGTGCTTGATTGTAAGGTTCTCGCCTCATGCCCAGCGCGCATCCTCTACTACCTTTGGGGGAAGATGATTGATTGGTGGGGCTCATAGCCCCCGATTGGCGATCGACCCACCGGTTCCGAGCAACCCCCACCCCCTTCTTGCGGGGGTTTCCAGACGTGGCCTCCGCAAGCATCTATCGATGCCATCCTGCTGGCAGCTACCAGCGACTATACCGCAGTACGTTACAAAGAATACATGATTGGGGATAAAGTTAGATATGTAGAGAATCAGACAAGAGAGAAGGCTAGCGTGTCGGTCTCTCAGTGGTTCATCGGTCCGGTGCCTCCTTGTTTTACTTGCAGACTGCATCCAAGGTTCAGGGCGACAGTCGGCTCCCTCGCTCGGGGTAACTCTGTTACAGGAGCGCCAAGGCAGTTTGAGTTTCGCACCTGTACACTGTGGTGAGTTCATATTTCACCTGTCAGTTTGGTTAAATTAAAGAAAAAGGAAAAGATCAAGGATGATCGCCCATGTCAATCAGGATACCTGAGGAGCCAGACCGCGAGCCTGGGCACACCCCCGACTAGTCCCCAATCGGACTCGCTCAATCCGTTTCCCAACGGGCCACGCGCTATGACGTTACGGTTGGAATTTCGCGGCTATGCCATTGCGCGAAGAAGGAACTAGACGTTGTCTGAGTCCAGCGGCTATATCACGTCATAGCCCGTCTGACCACCGTATACAGTAGAACCTCTTGATCTGAAATGACGTGGTTAAGAAGCACGTCAAAGAATATAGCGTATGGGCCACTTGTGTGAACCAAGACTGTGTCCCTGTCTAATACAGTCCCCGCATTTTGCCACCATTCATAACACGTCAAAATTAGTGCCTTTTCAAAACCAGGGGGTTCAAATCAAGAGGTCTTACTGTATTTCGGTCGATGACCCTATTGGTCCCTGAACTTTGAGGAACGAAATGGTATTTTACGTCTTAGTCTTGAGCAGGTGGCCGGCTGGTTTGCGCTTTCCAGGGGGAATGTACTCGGGCAGATGCCAGTCACGAGGCTTGGAAGATCACACTGCAGCGGTGAGCTTGTTGTTCTTTCGTACTAGCGCCGTCATTAACTTTACTTTAAAGTTAGGATTAGATGAACACTTTATGTGCGGAAGACACCAGAGCAAAGCGTTTTGTTTTTTTCGATGGACGTCGGTTGTTTTTTTCTCCGACCTTTTCTCGTTTCTCTTATTCATTTCTTACAGACACGAGGCGGATTACCCGGACACCTTTTGTTTCGTTCACCCGCTTCTCCAGCGGCCTGTTGACCGATACAAACTGACAGCGCCCGAGAGTTTCAGACACAGCTTACGTACAACGTGGCGGATCCGCCACTTTATCCCTTGATTCCAACAGGCAACCACGAGGGGCTGAAATGAAACAGGCCGGAGCGTCGAGTAGAAGGGATCAACAAAATTTCAGGCATTCAGTACGTTTAGATCAACGTGAGTTTGGACTATACTACCCGGATTGCATGGTACATTTTGGTCGACCGGCAGGAGCTACACATTGGCTTTTGTTTCTTCATGGCTAGCTGAAGATCTATGGGCTGCTGGCTTGCTTCTCGTACGGTTCATGTGAAAAGAGTGCCACCGTCGACCACGACTCTTCGGCTCGTGCAATTCAAAAAAAAAAGCTAGGATCAAGCGATGAGGGCCGAGAGTCGGTTGCTAGTCGGTGGCATGTGGGTTATGCATCGTAAACACTCGATCTTCGCGCTTTTCACACACACTCTGCTTGAAAGCAGCGTGGCTCCGCCTCTGTAATGACAAACCGTGACACAACGATCTCGATCAAGTAATACAAATCAGAAGAATATCTGTGGCATACTTCGGCACGAAACAGGCTCCAACTCGGCGACCGCGCCAGTCTCCCCGCCCTTCCATAGCACCCTTCACGTTAGCCGACGCGATCAGCTTTCCGCAGTGTTCTGTGGTCGAGTCAGCACCCCCTCTACCCTCGGGCATGGCCGGAGCTGAGCTGGGCGCTTGATGAGAAAAAAGGGGCGGCGCTAGAGTATAGGGGGGGTGATTGGCTGGTGAGGAGTCAAGTGATTCAATATCCCCCGAACCGACCGGTGGCAATGGTAGCAAGTGCGTATGCCTGGTCCGATAAGGAAAATATTGGGCCGAGGGAAAGCATAGCTGGAGGCTACTATGGGTAGAGTGGCCTATCCAGTGCCCAGACTGATATGACTCGGCGCTAGCCATCGAGTGGTGCCGCTAGCGCGATCATTTCGGGCAGGGCAATAGAATAGCCCAATGCATCGGGTAGCCGAGCTCTGTGAACCGCTCGGTGTTTTCTTGAGAACTGAGACGAGTTCTGATTTTCAGTGGCAATCTCAGTAGCGTATATGCGAGAGGGGTTGATGTGGAGACCGACCCCGATCCCGAGCGAGAATTGCCGCGTCTGGAACCGGGCAGTCCAGACAGGGGAGTGGAGCAGCCCGAATTGGCCGGGAACTTGTCGTGCGCAGAGCAGACTAATATGGCCTGCGAGTTTACGTTGAAATACCATGCAAATCAAGCAGGCCTGGTGTCGAGTTGCGTTTTGGGGGAGGCGATCTGTTCGAGAAATGGACGTCTGAAACATTACATGGAAGAACGGAGTGTCCAATTGGGGTCGATGAATTAAATATGGGGCCCTGGATATACTGATCCGGACCTGGTCTAGCGACCGCGGCACACACAGACTGCGCCGGGGTTGTGTCGAGGGGGGCGGTCGACACGGGGGGTTGGGTGGTGGACAGGATATCGGGGGGGGGGGGATATGTGGGGGGAATTTGCAACTGGCGATCGCGAGCAAAAGGCTAAGCCACGACACATTCCTCACGCTTCCAGCTCAACCCACGGCTTCTGCACTTCACACGATTTGACTCAAACAGAGCACTCGA
Source organism: Ceratorhiza oryzae-sativae (assembly GCA_030998015.1). Lineage (NCBI taxonomy): Eukaryota > Fungi > Basidiomycota > Agaricomycetes > Cantharellales > Ceratobasidiaceae > Ceratorhiza > Ceratorhiza oryzae-sativae. The sequence continues at coordinate 1,364,140 of JARWMV010000238.1, forward strand.
CAAATCGATCTCGACGGGCCCAGGGTCGTGCTGCCAACACGTTTTTCCTCCCTGGCTACTTCCACGCCCGAATGGTATAAGACCAACTCGCCTCCGCTCGCCCGCTCGTCATTCTCTTCTTTCCCTCCACCATCCCTAGTTTAGACCCCCCTGTTGTACCGTAGAGAATGGAGAGCTTGAAAGGCGTGCTGTATCCCGGGTCCAGCGCCCTGCAGGACACCCTAAGACTAGTGGTCATTGGCGGCGCCGTAGAGACCGCTCGGCGCACCGCATACTCTGGCTGGAACGCTTTTGTCGATTCCTTGTGCGTCTGGCTGCTGTTTCCCCGCCGGTCAGGACGCTTTTTTGCTGACGTATGAGCTGGCGGATTAGCTTTCTTACGGCCACCTTTACGCAAGATGACTAGTAGGTTTCCATAGACAGACCACTCGTTTTCGGGTCACTGACCGCTGCTGGGGTGGGGAAAAACAGTCCGTACGACTGGGTGATGCACTGGCTTTCCAAGCAGGTACGCCTCTGGCGCCGGTATCGTGGAGACGCCGCGCTCATCCCCGTTTTTCATATCCGTATCAGCCCGCCTGGAGCCGCTCACGAGAATTCGAGGTTGGCACACGGAGCGCCGACACCTCGCGAATGGGCCTCAAAACCCCGACCGATCAAGAGCTCGAGGAGGATGAAGAGTTTGGTACCGCCGATGATGACGAGCAGCTCGTGCACGGCCGACGAAAACGCAAGGTGGCGTTTATGCCGTCGCCCGGTAAGGTTGGATGAACCGCACACAGAGTTTGCTTCTCATCATCTATCAGATACAACACACAATATCTACTATCGTGGCCACTGGCTGCGCGTGAGGACCAATAGCTATCAGATTCGCCACGCAGCTGACGCAGGATTGGATTGCAGATTACACGAACAGGCGTCCGAGAACAGGGTGGGCGCGGCGAGCTGAAGATCAGTGTCGTCGCACGGAACAATGGGATCATCAAGAAACTGGTGCTGCAAGCCAAGGCGGAGTACGAACAGGACATGGAACACAGAGGTTGGTCGCCCACCATTTCACATGTGCGATGAAATTGACCATATGGCCAAACAACAGTACACATCTTCCTCGCTGATCAGTGCGTATTACATAATTAATCGTCGATCGCTTACTCACGTTGGCATCGTCGATCGTCGTGTAGACACGGTGGATGGCGCTGGAACGGCGCCCGTCAGAAGCGGCCGATGTCCTCGATTGTCCTAGAGCCCGGCGTCAAGGACATGCTCCTTGCCGACGCCCGCGACTTCCTGCGCAGCGAGGACTGGTATGCCGAACGAGGTGAGTCTGGACTGTGCTCGATCGTGCAACTAGGAATCAAGCGATCTCCCAGGTATTCCCTTCAGGCGTGGCTATCTCCTCCATGGTGTTCCCGGAAGCGGCAAAACCTCTCTCATCCATGCGCTCGCTGGTGAACTCGGGCTCGATATCTACGTTGCTAGTCTTAGCATGAAGGGAATGAGCGACAACACCCTCGCAAATCTCATGGGTCGTATTCCTTCGCGCTGTATCCTTTTGCTTGAGGTGGGACCTTGCATCTATTTACGCTGACCGCACTAACGCGCATCTTAGGATCTCGACGCAGCCTTTACCCGAGGCACCTCTCGCGACTCGAAATCGACCGGCGCACCAACCACGACCAAGACGGAGAGCAGCAGCAGTAGCACCAAGGAGGATCCAAACACGCTCAGTCTGAGTGGATTGTTGAACAGCCTGGATGGCGTCGCTGCAGCCGAAGGCCGTCTGTTGTTCGCAACCACGAACCACATCGAGCGCCTTGATCCTGCTTTGTCCCGACCCGGTCGCATGGATGGTGCGTTGACCACGCACGACTCGTAGCGGCTGGTAGCTAACTTATCCATTGATCAGTATGGGTTGACTTTAAGAACGCGTCGCGATGGCAAGCCGAGGAGATCTTTAAAAACTTTTTCCCGTGCAAGCCCGCTCCTGGCTCAGAGGCCGAGGCTGAGCAGAAGGCTCAGGAGGAAGCGGCCGCTGCCGCCGAGTCGGCGGATCCCAAGCGACCTGCGCACCGCCGTCGTAATACTAAATACCTCGTCCCTCGTCTCGAGGCCGAGGAGATTGCTTCGTTGGCCAAGAGGTTTGCCGAGAACATTCCCGAGGACGAGATGAGTGTAAGTGTCTCGGGATTGGTTGTATGATATAGTGCTAAACTTCTTTACAGGTTGCGAGCCTGCAAGGCTTCTTGTTGAAGAACAAGACTCGCCCAAGAGAGTGTGTCGACGAGGTCAGCGATTGGATCATCAAAGAGCGCGAGACCAAGGCCAAGTTGAAGCGTGAAAAGGAGGAAAAGGAGAGAGAAGAGAAGGAAGAGGTACGTTTGTTTCCGATTGCCAACCCCTTGAATACCAATTAAACTTGTTATCTCAGGCCGAGGCCAAGGAGAAGAAGGAGCGCGAGGAAAAGGAAGAAAAGGAGCGCAAGGAGCGGGAAGAAAAGCGGGAAAAGAGGAAGAAGGAAAAGCAGGAGCAGTTGGAGAAGGATCGCAAGGCCAAGGCTGAGCAGGAAGTCGTAGGTTGCCTGACTTGTATGGTCGAATCGGTGCTTACCACGACCACCACTACCAACTCCAGAAAACACTCCGACGCAAGCCCCGTCTCTCCGTCACACCTGCACCCTCATCCACTGTAGTTTCCACCTCGGTTTCAACCACAGACGTCACCGATACTGATAGCGACGAGAGCGATGCGGAAGAAACGAAAAAGGAGACTACCTCGACGACAACAACAACGACTGCTGATTCGACCAAGTGGGTGAATGTCAAGAACGGATCGACTTCTGCCACCCCGGTTTCAACCGACGGCATCATTGAGACTGTGGCTGAGAGCGTGGCGAGCATTCAGATTTGAGCGTGTTTTTCTGTGATTCTAGCCTGTCGAGGCTTGATCGGTAGTGTCGACTTGAGCCGGTGATTTTTGTGTGCCTTGAGCTTTTTACGTGCCTGGTGTCTCTGCGTGACTCGGTTGGTCGAGCTTGCTCGACTCAACTTTCCTCTTTCCACTCTCCCCGAATTTTGGTATCTTTCCAAAAGTTTTCTCAACAATCTGCGCTCGTTTTTGGTCCTCTCTCTCTAAACGTCTACTCAACATCTCCCCAGTGCCGACCCTTTTTTCGGCTTCGGACATTCTACTCAAAAAAAAAAAAAGACTTTGACGATCTCATATGTATAGACGCCCCCACATCTGTTCTGCTGTTGTTTGCTGTTGTTCTGTTGCCCTCCTGTGTTTCGTATGTCTGGTAATGTCTCTCTGTGAATATATTGGTGTCTTTTTGGGAATGCGATGCGCGGGGATTGGCTGTGCTTGCTTGGCGTTGGCTGACTTTATTGGTTCGAGTGCCCCTGACCCCTATTATTGCTCTATTTGGAAATCAGCCCATCGTGGATACATTCTCTTCTTCCTCAGCGGTACCCAAATACACCACAAGCTCAGATTTCCCTTAGGCCAAGTCTTTGCGCAGCAGATTCTAATTCCCTCGCTGTTGCTGTGCATGCCGAACAGATGCGCAGTCCACGGGATACGATATTCTCTACCTCTGCATTTTAATAGGAATTGTCCATCATTTCGTCGTCTCCTGGTTAGCTCGGATGGAATGCGTTTGTATTTTAGACATTGTTCGCGCTCCCATATGTCTTGCATGCGCGCGCGATGGTTTATACTGCACTTTCGAAGTTTGATTTGGGCTCCGGGCTGCCGCGGCTCTAGGCTCGCAATGCTATGGTTGTTTCCCAAAGAGCCAGTTGAACGACCCACGTCCTGGACATAGGTCGAGCTCTAAATCTAGCCTTGCTGCAGTATTCTTCGGCTTGCTGGGATTTGTTATGCTCCGTATTGTTCTCTAGTTTTATGTGAGCGCAAAGAGGAAGAGTGAAATGAATGAACCACGCGATTGCGTCTGGTTGATTAGTGGCAATAACATCGTTACCTTTGCATCACACATATACACAACTTCCCTTTGCGCATATGTTTTTGACGCGAACCGGCTATGGAATTCTCATCGCACGATAAACTGAACCTCTTGTTACCTACACGGCATTTCCACAAGAGATTAAATGATTTGTATTGTCATTTGCGTTTACAGCTAGCGAGATATTGAGATAGGAAAAGATAGCCTGCTACACTCGACACAAACCACGATCCTGGGCTCGACAAGTACCAGCGCTTACGAAACGACTCTTGCGTTACTCCCAGATTAGCGGATAAACTCAACTGAGAGTCAAGTCACTGATCTAATGCTGTCCTTGTCTTGATGCTCGTGAAGAGTTTAGCACTCCGCTGGCGTTCCTGACCGGGCCCGAGCCAACCTATACCACGATCAGTCATGAATCAAAATATTGACGAGAGTATGCTGCTATATATTGTGCCAGGTGGCGTATATAACCTCCCGAATGTACGCCGTAGTCTCCATAACTTTATCATGGCTTCTCATGGCTTCCTATGGCACCTCGGATTACCTTCTTGTGCAGATGGACGTGTGATTGCATGGATGCTCTTCATGTCCTTGACCTTTGCCATTATCCAGCTTCCCTTGTCTATACCGACCTTGGGCCCCCTACAAGGATATCTCTTACTTATGGTCGGCACCCCTATGACTGCCATACTCCACCTTAGCATCTTCGGGTTGCTCCAAAGGCGCCGAAATCGCACCTTGGACATAAATGGTATCCCCAAGTGCCTTGCATGCCTACAAAACACTGTGTACATTGGATTTACTCTCTTTATATGGGGCATTCGTGCTGCTTAGGATTCATATTGTTACACCTATACTTCCCGGGCTATGAAATGAGCACTGTTGAAGCCAACAAGCACTCGCCGCGACAGTCTTTGGCTTGTCGGAGTTTGTTGCGCTCTGTGTTCTTCAGTCATTCTGCATGCGAGCAAAGAGAAAACGCGAGAGAGATGAGGGACGGCTGCGTCAAGCTGATTAGTTTTTGTTGCATTATCGGTCGGGATTAGGTTGCTAATTACTGACTTGCAAGATTTAACTACGTCTTGAGTATACTGTATGGGCGAATAGCCTAGATGTGTGAGCTGTCTAATCAGTTTCAACGAAGCAATGAATCGGCTATATGGCCCCCTACAGAAACAATTAAGTGCCCACACAGAAATAATGTTGTTTCATTATCTGCGACATGTCCAGTTATCCGGATATGGCGAATGCTGAAACTGATTGGGTATAAAGCAGTTTCACAAAACTTATTTTCATTCGTAAAACGTTGAATGGTCATGATACTTGAAAAATTGCTTAATAAAAGAAGCAGACGGGGTGCCATGGGCACGAAGCGAAGGGGAAGGCGAAGCTGGACGAAGAAACCAGGCAAGCCGGGAATTCACGTGACAACGCTCTTGGCGTTCACTTTTGGTGCTTTTGGTGTGAGCAAATAAGGTGGCGCACTTAATCGGTCCACATGGCCTGGCATTCAGGACGTGACACATTTGCTGCATTATATTTGGCCCAAAATCAATACAAATTAGAACAGCGCTCTGCACAGGTCTCGAATTGTAGTATTAAGCAGCTTAGAGTTACGTATGGAATGACTGGGCACCCTGGTGTTCGAGAAACTACGGCATTTTTTACCGTCCGTGATTATACAATATTACGTTCAGTAGGCTTATCGCTCAAAGATCAACGGGTTCTTCTTATGCGTTCCATGTCTGTTCGGAACTTCGAGAAAATCTTGGCATAGCATTAGCTCTGTTTGCTGTGCTTTTGAACGCCGCCGAAGAGTATTCACCGCATACCTCAGGGCCACCCAGAGGATAAAAGCCTACGTTGACATTGGCATGTTACCATCCCCCTCAAATATATCAATGTCACCTCTCAACGCACCCGGACTCTTGGGGCCACCCCAGACTCTCAATGGCCATGTTCTCGCCTACCTGCTTGTCACTTCCTTTATTTTTGTAGCGGTCCAGCTCGGCCTTACAGCACCATCTATCGGAACGTGGCAGGGGTCATCCTATACTCAATGGGTCCTGTTCTGCTGATACACCACCTTGCCATCTTCTGGTACTTATTCAAGGGCCAGGTACAAACATCTAGCGTCGTTCACACCCATGATTGCCTTACCCGCAAATTGAACATCGGGTTCCTCGTCGCCTTGCATCTCGTCTGGATCGCTGGCACAATCCTTGGATTTTAAATCCTTCCGCTTGTATTGGACGGGCCGTGGGACGGCGGTCGTCGTAAAGCACTAGCATGGTCATCTGCAGCGTTTGGGCTGCTGGAGTGCGTAGTGCTCGGTGCCATCATTGTATTTTGCATTAGGGCTAGAAGGGAGAAGGTGACATACTTTCAATGAACGAACAGGACGCATACTCATCGACTGCCCATAGAACCAATCTGACGCTGATGCGCTAAGACCTGCGTTGAGGGAACCTACAAGTTCTCCCTACGCTTAAGTGCTTGAAAGTCCCACCGTGTATTACACTATAAACTTCTAGCTCATAATTCTTTTTCGACGAACATCATTCGGTTGTTCTGTTATTTGTATCTTTATTAAACTTCACCCTAGAATAAGTGCCTTGCCTCCGCCCCTGTCGTTTGTATGATATATTCCGTTTGCCTTGGTGTGGTCCATCCTTTTTTTCGTGGAACCCGTTAATTAATTAGCCAAAGTAATCTACAAAGCACAAGTGCTCAGCTAAGGAGCAGTGCAGCGCGGTCCGGCGCCTTGGCCGGACGAATTACTGGAATGTAGACTTAGCGTTGACGATAAGTGAGAGGCACATGGTACTTACATGTATCCCGAGAGCACACCAGCGGCAGATGGGCACCGGAGCCCCGAGAGGAATGCCCAGGCGACCGCATTGGCCCCAGCCTTTACGTGATGTCATTCAATAAACATGAACCTGTCCAGAGCGCGTAAAAACCTACGGCGTTGGTATGGGTGTGGTCATTGGGGAAATAGCTCTCAGTCGTCGCCTTTCCGAGTTTGTCATAGTAGAGCAAAGATGCCTGCATGTGTGAAATTTGTTTATGTAGCTGGGCATGCATGCATATATAGACAACTAACCGTCCAATGGTCAACAAACGGTACCCCCTTCGCTGCAGCGGCGTTCTTCGCATAGGTAACGAACTACAATGAAGTTGATTCGCCTTTCATACAAAGGTTCTTTTCAAGGGTCGAATCACTCACCCGACTTGGAGTGTAGTTAATCTTGGTGACGCCCTCGAAAGGATTGTTGGGAGTTTGCCCCGAAATGATGGGGGTGGCACCTTTGCTCTTTGCACCGTCGATCATCCACTTGATATAAGTAGGCCAAGTATAGACTGTTTCGACCGTCCCGTCAGCAAGGGTGACCTAGACATAAAATTTCAGGAGTTGTTGGATGCCTCCTAGCTCAATCCTTACCTTTTGGGTTTCGTTGCCTTCTCCTCCGACAGAAGCGCGATCACTAGTAGAAGGGGATCCGCCATCGTTGTGACCGAACTCTATGACTACGTCTAAACGAAAAAAAAGGTTTAAAATCATGTTCCCATCTGCCAAACTAAAACTTTGACTCACAGTCGCCAGGCTTCAGGAGGTTTTGTACATCTGCCCACTTCTTTTCGCGCCAGTATGAGCGAGCGCTGCGGCCGCTGACAGCTTTGTTGACCAAGGTGATACCAGTCAGGTAATTTGCGAACGGTACGCCCCAGCTAAAATGAACGTGAGTTTGATCCTTGAAAGGCTGCCTAAAATAGATAGCTCACCCTTCGATCCCCTCAGAGGCCTTGTGGGGTGCCATGGTAGAATCGCCTACGAGGTATAAGGATACACCTAGGACGCTTGAAGCAGCGGAGGCCAATACCGCGGAGATAGCAAACAGCCTCATAGTTATTATTCGGACGATTAGAGTGACAACTACCAGCCAGCGGTCCAACCAGCGACTGGAACACTGGAATTTATACTCACGAGTGAATAAGCCAGAAGATATGCCTTCCGCCAGACGATCTTTTCGCCATGTCTCACACATGGTGTCCTGCCGCGAGAATCGGCAGTCCGGCGTAGTCAAGTGACACGCCGTAGCCCTTCTAAGTGGTTTCGGCCAGCTTTCGTCCGGGGTGAACACGGTCCGCTCGGTGCGAGAATGGCGTATTGCTCTTAATGTCAAATCGACCGATGTCTTCGATTTTTCCGGCGGGCCTGAGTTCATTTATGGCTGTCATTCAGTGACCCTACTCGATGGTTTGCCCATATAGACTCTGCCAAGCCAGCAATAAAGCTCAGTCACTTCAACAAGCTGTCGCTATTTTGCCGTGGTGGGTCCGCGTGGTCGTTGATTCTGCATTCTTCGGCTGAGGCCGGGTAACTTTCTTCCTCACATCCTTGTTGGAATATTTCCTTGGCGTTTACAGGGTATCGAGACGGTATGTCTGTGCTTGCAGGACCGTGTGGGGGCCGATCACCTTGTCCAGCCTCGTCGAGGAGTATTCTTGTGCCTTAAATTCGACAGGGGGTAATCAATAGGAATATCAGGTTTATAGGTAATCCCGCCGTTAGATTTCCCAACTGCATTCATATATTGTGCATGTGTTCTAGCTGGAACATAATAATAGACTATTTGGATAATTCCATCAAGGCAAACATGAACTCAACAGAAAAGGTGTATCTTCGTGGCGCCAGCAGCCGGAGACCAACGTGAGGTCAGGTTCCACTAACAAGCTGGTTAACGTGCATGGATGCGTCGGCGATATCCGAGTAGGGCACGCTGAGGTTGAATGTAGTTTATTTAATTTTATACAAATGTAGTAGATCCTAAATGATGATGCGCATGTTTATGGTGGCTGATGTTGCGTCTAACTATGGGCTTAGCTGTAACATCTAGAACTTTGTGTCGGAGTACAACCGATCTCTGTCGGTCATACAACCCAATGAAGCACCGGTGGCACAAATGAACGGTAATACGCCCCATATAGATTGAAGACAACGTACCGATATGTTGGCAACTATCTATTCACAACTCCGCTATTTACAAACGGTGACGGCGGTGATAAAATTTACCTCGTCTCTTTTTGGGTAACTTTGTTTAAGCTCAGCATCCGATCGTTCACACACACACACGCCCTGGCCCCAGACGACATATGTATTTGAAGGCAAGTTTCCAAACAATCCACATCCGCCAAGGGCCCGGGGAATATACTTCCCGGATATGGGTGGTTTGGCTTTATTTAGATACTCATTTCACTCCCAGCGTTGCGGTTTGAGAGATCAAATGTTCAATAAAAATTGAGCAGCGCAAAGATATACAATGACAGCAAGGAACCACGCGAAAAACTATAGTTTATTGTTTCAAAATATCGTTCATGGCTTCAAGCTAACTTCGCTCAAGGTCTTGAAAGCTTCCTTGTAGGCATCCAGCAAGGCCTTGACTCTTGCACGCTCCGACACCAGGTTCTCGTCCTCGTGTAGGAGCTCATCAAAACGTTGTGGTCGGTAGAGAGTTGAGACAAGTCGGTTTTGCACATGCTGAGACGTGTAATTGACCAGCAGGTGCATAATCGCCTTGGGCACGATGTCTTGGATCGTTTGACGGACGATATCAAAGTAGGAGTTGATGAGGGAGCGAATGAGAGAGGTTTCCCACTCGTCACGCTGTGTCACCGAGGGGCCGCCCTCCGCCGAGACCTGGCCATCGATGAGAAGTTTAGACGGGTGCGAATACACATTCAAGCAGTATACTCACAGCCTCAATGTGTCTCCCGAGACTCTTCATATCGAACGCAGCATTGTGAGGCTGCTCCAACGACCTGCCGAGTGCCTCAATCGCCGAAGGTGGTGCTCCACTCTCAGACATCGTATCCCGACCAATTGTACGTTCGTGACGGGGGCCAAGCAAAGCCGCAGTTGTTGCACCCACAACTCTGCTTCCGCCAGCCATGCTCGTCGGAGTGTTTGTACCCAAGGCCGGAGAACCGCCAGGCTGACCTCCGAAGAAGTAGCCCAGGAATGTATCCCGTGGGTTGCCCGACGCGGCGTCCGACCCTGCAACCGACGACGCTCGGCGAGGCTTCTCACGAGCACTACGGCCAGACGTTTCGGGATCGCTGTGTTTCGCAAGGGCACCGTTAGGGATCATACGGCTTGTAGCGGGAGCTGAATGGATCGGGTTCGCAGGGGGGTGAGGGTTACTCGGGGTAATCAAGTCTCCAGCGTCGTCCACGCTAGCATTGTCGTCATCCGTAGGAATACTGAGAGTTCTCTGGATGCAAGGGTTAGCTCCATCATCGCTTGCGATTGCAGGGCTACAGATGATATACCTTGGCATGCCGGTCGGATCTCTTCGACTTGCGAGGGCTCATGTTCATCGCAGCAGGGTCGTTGCGCATAAACGCCGGGTGGTTCGTGTTGATGTATGCCGCCTGGATATCAATGAGACTCTGGGTGTACTCGCTTGTCGGCCCAAGCCGCTCCCTCAATAGCTCGGACACAACCTCGATGAGCTCCGTGTGCAACTTTGGGAACCTCGCCAGTTCTTTGCTCGTGCAGTTGTGACAGATCTTGACCAGTTCCTCGTATACGAGCTCCACGCATCGAAGGCTCGGAGCCTCAAGCAGCTTGATTTGCGGCTTGACCAACAAATCGAACGCGATCTCGGGCACGAACATGCTTGGGCGAGGACCATGCGAGTTGCGAATGGCGGTACGGATATCTTGGGTGGTGAGGTTGCCGGTTGCGTCGAGTGAAGCGAGGGCGTGGCCAAAGACATCGTTGAACACATAATAGACACGGGCACCTCCGGAAAGTTCCTTGGTCGAGATATCCAGGGAGGTCCCCTCGATTGAGGCGACAAAGTCGCGAGCAAATGACGTCATCAGACGAAGGACAAGAGCTCCTTTCTAAAAGGATCCATGTAGTGTGAGTATGGTACGATAATTCCATCATATGTACCCACCTGGTGGTCATCGCCAAACAAGGCAGCATCGCCAAACGCGCTCAACTCTTGTTGTGTCTGTCCCATCAATGTATTGAGCCTGGCTTTCATGTCTGGAAGCTTCTCTCTGATATGGTTGATCAAGACCTGATTCGGGTAGTGAATAACCTGTAGATATTCAGTTCGCGGCGACACGTACCTGGTTCAGAGTCTTGGCGAGATACGCCGTTCCTTGCTTGTGCGCAATGTTCCGGTAGGCAGGATGCTCGTTGAAGAACCTAGACTCGTTTGCTCGGGCATCGGCCATAGAGCGCTCGGTATTGATATCTTGCTGGCTCCGGTTGACAACACCGATGAAGCCCAGCTTCAAAGGATAGACCCGACCGGTGAGGATATCCAGAGCGTTGGTGCCGGCATCCATGAGATCGAGTTTGGTGAGTACACCAATCGTACGCCTGCCTTGTGGGTCAACAGACCGAGCGAGCTTGAGCGAATCCGAGTTTGCGAGATCGACGTTGGCAGGAGAGACCGAAAGAATAACACTAATCAAGTAGGTGAGTAAGCTTATGTCATCCCTCGGATTAATTTCGTACCAGTTAGGTTTAGAAATATAGTCCATAATTAGGTTTCGTATCTGTCTTTCGATGTCAGATGGCTGGTCGCCGACAGGGATCTGTTTGAGAGAATGCCATAAGTTGGATGAAGGCTTCCGGGACCACATGAAAAACCAACTTTCGTAAGACCGGGCAAGTCAACAAGAGTCAAGTTCAAGACGTTGGGGCTGTAGATGCGAAGGTTGATGGGCAGCTTGGACACGCCCTTGTTTTGGCCCGCCACCCTGAACGTCTCGGCCTCGATCTCGCGTCGAATCTCCGCAAAATCGGTGAAGCGCTTGTCGATGTGCAAGAATTGGCCGTATTCGGTGACCGGTGCGTCGGGAGAGGCCGGAGTGTGGATCAGTTGAAGCACGAGGGGTCGACGAGTGACAATTCCTTGGCCTCGTGGCAGGAAATCGCGTCCGACAATTCTGATTAATGTTGTGTTAAAATTGTAGATCACTATTAGATTGATCGACGTACGTTTCGAGAACGCTGGATTTCCCTGCAGACTGGCTACCAACCTGAATGCGGATAGATCTAAGCATAATAAAAGGATATCTCTGGGCATATACCCACCACAGCCAGCTGCGGCATGTCGAGCTCCCCGCCTAGGTTAGAGTCGTGGTTAACAAAATGCTCGCGTGAAGCACCAAGCGACGCACCAAGATTGGCAAAGGTGTCTTGAAGTTTGTTGACGAGTTGGATGAGATCGCCGTCCATGGTGTCGTTGAGATCGTGTGAGTGAGAGTGGGTGCTGGTCGTCGTCTGGGGGTCGTCGCGCTCTGAGCCCAGGACCTCGCATTCGCTGCCAAATAAAAACCCCGAAACACGTGATCCCAACGCGCGGACCTCATGTATCATCTGTGTTGCCCTTGTCCTCCGCACACGCGCCCCAGAACGACAACGTATCTCACTTACGCCTATGGGAATGACAGCAGGAAAGGGCATGATAACGCTCTCCATACTTGGGCTTTTGCACGGTGAGCATAATCCATCTGCCGTCCACAGCCCCCCTCACACCCATATGTAGCGGCCTACTCTGCTTATGAACGTACGTATATGGGTTCCGATTATGACATACACCTAAGCTTCCCATCCAGACCTCTCGCTGCTGAAAGCATTGGATAGGCCAACGCCGAACACGCTCCCACTCGATGTGCGTTCAACGTGTCAGATAGCCCCTATGTTTTCATTTTATTCACACACCCACTCCGCTCAGATCATCGTCGAGTGCTTCGTGGCCATGGCTTTGTTCACTGTCGGTGCGACTCTCGATGCGCCTTCGTTCAAAGAGAACTCGTGGGCGAGTGAAATGCGCACACGGTGAGTTGTTAGCGAGGCAGTGTTCCAGTCGGCTAAAGATGCTGTTCTGTCGCGCTGGCGTCGTGTAGGAGAATAGAGGATGTTAATTCCAGACTTGGGTTTGCGACTTTTAGCCACCGGGGTAGATTATTGTTCGGGAAGGAGGGCACACCGGCCACGCAGTAGAACATGATGTATTGCTACCGTAATTTATCTAAACAACTTTTGGTTGACATCTGCCATCGTCTCAGTCGGGCTGATTAAGGATCAGCATACTACTCGCCATCATTTCTCCTTGATAACTTTCTTCAGAGCCTCTCGTGCATCTCGCTTTACACCACGCCATTGGTGCTTCTCGTTCTTGAACTCTTCAATTCGCAGGTTCGGAGGGCCTTGATTGGCCGCCCGAGCTGCAAGAATATCAACCACAGTGGGTATCGCTCTTCGTGGGATAGCTGCTCCTGGTGGAGGGCGAATATTCGCTGAGCGAGGCAGCGAGTCTATTCTCACGGGCTTGATACGAGCAACCAATCGAATTGTGGACATCCTGTGACCTGGTTTATTTCAGTGAATTTTTTTGGAGACAACTACGAAACTGCTCACAAGTTGGGATCTGGGCTTGCCGACGATTTGGACGACTAAACGCCCGGCGCTTGGCAGAAATCACGAGTTTGCCACAGGCTTGCCACCTCACACTTCGTACTAGCTCCGTTCACCTATCAAGTGCCTCACTGTTTCTTCGTTCCGCTTGACACTCCATTGAGCTATAGCGACACTTTTCGTTGAGTTTCAAGTCAATCTTAGCGAGTTAGACTAGCCCACCTCGCCAAGCCAACTAGTTTCCCCATCCCCATCCCGCTGTTTTTCGGTACCTCTGCCTGGCGCCTTCTCCTACTCCTTCACCCCTTGGCCCGGAGCTAGCCCTTTTCTGTTTCTGCAATGTTTGATTTCGTTATGAGAGATTTATCACGCATCATTCTCTAACGTCAGTCACAAAAGCTATCTATTCAACGGCTCGCCTCTCCTTGCATGTTGGTAGATGGCTATATACTCTGTTGGCTTCTTGGATGCTCAAGTGGCGACGGTGCGGCTGTACCCAATTCGGCTAGCCATGTGGGATTATAACTATTGGTTATGGCGTCACTTTCTTCTTCATTCAATTTGGGCTCTCGACCATCGATCGAAAAGTTTACGGCATGTGGATCGAGAGAAATAGGGCCTTTGGATATTCATGGCTCCTTACTATATACCCTTACTGAACACAAATTACTTCCGAAGGAATTCCGCTTCTCGCTCCCTCGTTGCTTGGTTGATCTCTTCAGTGCCCAAAAAGACCTGTCAATACACCATTATCTAGCGTAGCCCATGCTGTCGGTGCGATCCGCTATTCGATCTTCGCTCCCAATCGACATAGATATGGCGCTAGTTAGGTTTACTCTGCTTTCGTGACAAATGATTTTCAACGGCGCTGTGTTATAACATACCAAGACCGCCTCCTACCCTGAGTGTGATGTACCTATAAAACGTGTCTGTTGGTGGTACACCCAAATGAGGTATTTGATTAGAATCTCGAGATGTGCAGCGGCTGAGCTTCCGCCTCGTCAACCCTCGTTAAGTTGTCATGGATCCTGAACCAGACCATATGGTGGTACCAAGTTCCACAATCTGGTAACGACAGCTGCTCCATCAGCATGCCTTTTATAGTAAAGATGGATACCAGGATCGTTCCGATAGATGCCTAGAGAGACGGTGGCCATCTGAGTCAGACATCGCCCCAAGAATCAACCCAATTACCCCACTCGTTCCTCTTTTCATTCCAACGTATAATGCTAAGGGTGGATGAAAACAGCAGCTGTTCACAGGCAAAATTGGTACTGTCGGAGTCGTTCCGATTGGGCTCCCTGGAATGTCCGGTAACCGTATCCTGACAAAATAACGTTAGCCTCACACTTTAAAAAAATGTCTCTGTGCACTGATTCTAACGCCGACCTCCGACAAAATCGGCTAACACACTTATGTGTACAGAATGGAATCCACTGATTGTTCTATGCTTTGTCCCTGTCCGACAAATATCCTCAACACGTGTTTGGGGTTCCGGTTAACCGAGGAACGATCTGTATGATGTCTCGACAAAGACATCATGATCGGATTTTTGATTTTTGAATATCAAAAATGTGACGGCTTACTATTGCCCAGTGCAATGCAATACTCCATGCGCCACTAGCTTGAATGTATCCTTGTGCATACTACTTGGCTATGTTCGCTATAGTTGACGAGGGGACTGCTCACTCGGACAACTTGCCTTGAGCAATGTCTCCCCTTTATAATATCTTTGCCTCGTTGATGCGCCCGTCAAACGTTCTGGTGGCAAAATTCAACATTCCTACCTTTCAATGAACTGACACAGTCCCATTTGTTCTCGCCTACTTGATCAAAGTCCGCAAGGCTAGACTTTTAGGGGGAAGAACTGAATGACAAACGAGGTTCGTGACACAGGTAGCAACTATCCATTCACATCATTCACGACCCGTTATCTGGCTCGCCTCAATTCAAGATAGGACATGTGTGGATTTCGATCCGATGGGCGTGTCACCCACCCCTGCGAAGGAGACGAGGGACCCCATCCCCGCCGGCGTATGCCGCCACATGTGGAGAAGGACAGGAGACAAGCATGAATAGAGAATCGACACTCAACTGAGCTAAGACAAAATGTCTCGCTACCTGATAGCCCTAAATCAACGCTGATCTCTAGACAATTTTGATGTTCTGATTTTGCTAATTGAGCACATGGGGAAGCGCCTTACCGAGTGGGAACGGCGTTCACTTTTCGAGCCTGTGTTCCGTTTAGGAAAACGTGATCCGGTGGTGCCTCGTCTAACAGGCTTGTGTAATCAATGTCTCCCCCGATGTGGCGCCTGGATGAGCCCGATCTTACGTCTTCCTCGGGAGCACTCTGGTAAATGTATCTCACGGTAAGGACGTGATCTACATTGCAAATCATGACTAGAAAACACAAACTAAATTTCCATATTCCCGCCATCTTAAAGCTGTCTCAGTTTGGGCGCCAGTTGCGACAATTTAGCGATCCGATGGATATCGAGGGGGCTCCATCCTAGCAGTCGGCGTACAACGATTTTCTGTCTGGTCAAATCCACGACGTATCGTCAAAGTGCTCCACGCGTGTCAAGTTGGGGCTGAATGCTCAAACCAGTTCTCAGCCTGAGTAACGAGCGAGGCTGGTCGTTCCGAGATTTCAGGCTAAAATAGTGTTGGAAGACTGACAGGATGTAAACTGTCAGACTCTTCATCAATCTTACTGCTTGCTGAGATAAAACCATTCAATAATATAATATGGAGAACAGTCACGAGGTATGGGTATCATCACATAATAGTACAGCACGAATCATCACAGCCGCAGCTAATACAACCGCAGTCCTGTACCGGAAGTAGTTAGATACCTGGGGGCTGCACGCTTTGCATTTACTTACCATGTTCTCGTCACAGCCACAGCGGTTGACGGGAGTAGACCCAATTAGCGAAGATGTTTCATTGGATGCCATATTGTTAAGTGAAGAGGCGGTAACGATGGGCTAGATAGGTTGGCTCGTAAGATTCCGCTCTCGTATGAGTTGTTGAGGATACAAACTTACTGAGAGCTGAGTGAGGAAGAACGATGAGAATACTGCATCCACTCTCTCAGCTTTAATATTTGGAGGCGTAGTTATTTTAGGTGGCGTGGGCTACATTTTTAGACGTGGCTGCGACATCCAGTGTGTCGATGTTGCCAAGTATAGATCACAATCACGACATGTTTCGGTCATGTTTGAATCAATAGGAAACATCTTCCAGTGGTGCCAGTGGCTTGAAATTTTCGATTCCTTCGACCTCCGGCAACAATGTTGATATCGAGCAGCGAATTCGCTACGCATTGATATCTCACCTATACCCTATCCCCATATTGTGCGATAGTCAATGTGCTAATAATATACACCATGTGACTGCACAGCAAGCTCCCAATTACAAAAAGGCGTAACTGGAGCTTTATGTCAGGTTCAATTTCAATGCTTGTCACGAATGACTGTACATCGACATCGGGATCGCATCAGTTGATCGGCACCGATTCTACTATCGCATTCATATTGAGACTTGGCAGAGCGAGAATCAACCCGAGCACAAGAATGGCAAGTGATTATGACTCGTCTTTGTATATTGCAAGGTTGACCAGGGATACATTAGGTGTAAATATAGTCTTGAACGAAACAATGAGTCACCGTCGGCCCAATTTTTTTTACCCACGTAGCAAATACCAACGTCATACGCAAGGCTACCACTCGGGGAGGCGTGACACATACAAATTAGCCTAAAATAAGATTACTCACGCCCTCGGGCCCACGCTGTTCCGACTTCAAGCGGATCAGACTGAATTATGCGGCGCTCAATGTGAATCTATGAATCTGAACTCGTGTTGAATTATCTGGGCACTCTGAAAAGGAAAGACTTCAAGTCCCGACATTCTATCAACATGATACCCCTAAACCCGCATCATAGATATGTAAAGATATGCACGTGTGCCCCTCATTGTAGATATCTACTCGTCGCAGACCAATAGAAAAGGCTGTTCATCCATGTGTTGAGATAGTTTGTCTGTGCGCTTAACCCCCTGAGACAAAGGGTAACGAACCCACGTCATGTTTATGACACATTTGTCTTGGAACCCGAACTGATCCCTATACTTAATCTAGGAAAGACAAAAGGAGACATATCGGTGGCATGTGTAGTCAAGGATGACAAACACGCTACGCATAAAAGGTAGAGCCAACGACCGAACCGCCAATCCTATACAGTAGTCGGACCTTGCGTTGCTTTGCCTCAAGGCATCCCATTCTCGGAAATAACATTGCATACAACTGGATAAAGAGCATAACTTTCATTGACTGTTTGCCAACAACACCCCTATATGCAAGCCACATCTTGGGAACAACGGCTCAGTGTCCCGTTGACCTCCCGGATGAAGCCAAACAAACGGTCCGAAGTCCCTGCCAAATCAAGAACGTCTGATATGGGCTATACGTCATGTGCTTCGAGACTCGCATACACCTGAGGCTCATTCGCCGATTACACTATCCCACAGACAAATATCAAGACACGTAAGGAACAAACAGAAAGAGACAATCGGCGTTCTGAACTTCTCCCGTTGGGGCTTCGCACCGAGTTCGCTAAGCGCTTTTTAGGTGGATCAGAGATCTGCTTGTTAGTTTATATCATAGGTCTTTCAACCCTGTACGCAGTGGTCCGACCCGCTGTCGAAACATTTGATACCCGGCGTCAAGGTCGGAGTATCAGAACAAGGAGGCCAGGAACGTCAAACCGAGCTGTGTGCGGAACGTGAGACAAAATAAAATATCACAGAGTCCGAATCATTGTGAAATGCTGGATTATCGGCCAACGATCGTTCTCCCGCGCAACCATTTTCACGTGCATATAGAAGGAAAAGCCATCTTCGTTCAAATCAAAGGGTTGCATACAACTCAGCTGACAGATTCTACACATCCGCTGTTTGTCTCGTGGAGGAGTTGTTCGATTTACCAAGCACTCGGCTTTGGTCGTGTTAGGGGCAGAAGGATGTGTATAATTTGCGGAGTTGAAAAAGGATCAATCGACAGTGTACATTGAGTTTACAATGGATCAGCCGAATCAAGAAATAATAGACTAGAGGAATACACATTGGCCTGGGAAAACATCGATTGTGTCCAATGATAACACCGCAAAATGAAGGAACTGAATCGGTCAAGGATGGACATATCTTTGTGAGTATCATAGGCTGGGAAGTGTTAGAAACAGTAGAGAAGTCAAGTGAAGAAAGGAGTCCAACCACAAACCGCAGTGAACGCATATAGAAAAAAAAGGGGGGGGGAAAGGAAAAGTGCAGCGTAGTTGAAAGTGGTATAATCCGGCCCTCTGTACATGGATATCGCGAGCCGAATAAAAGTAGAACAATTTTCGACCGAAATCCGAGTAGGGTGTGTGTAATTCAGTTCATACCCGAAGAAGACGGAATTTGGCCTGGGGGGTGGAGCTCGAATTTACGCGCCAACAGACTGGATGCTGGCCATACGCACCCCCGGACTGGCCGCTCTCGGAGGCGTGGGGCTAGCACGTTCTGGGACGCTAGGTGTGGCCTCGGGCTCGGCTGGAGGAGACTGCTCCTTAGTCTCTGGACGGGGTGAGGCGGGACCTGGATCTCGACTGGGGGTAGTGGCGCGCGTGCTGTCTTCGCTCAGTTGGTCCATGTATTCGTCTGGCCCATCTTGAGTATCCGTGCGTTGACCGGACGTTGGACTCGCCATGCGCTCGATGGGACTGTTACTACTGTGTCGGCCTTTGATGTCGTCCTTGGAGGTAAGCGCCCCGGCATCTGCGACCGCACGAGACACTCCTATATAAAGAAATCGAGTGCATACATCAACACTCAGCTACAGAACAATAAAGAGAATGATAAAACGCACCGTTGTCGCCAGCAGTCAAAGACTTGAACACTTGTGTAAACTGGGCATCGATGGATAGCTGGGCGGGCGCACTGCCCGTAGACGATGAAGCCATTGGAGACAGAGAGGTCCGGCTCGCTTGGTCCATATGCCTCTTGACGGTAGGCGACGCAGGGGGGACTGAACTAGGAGACGAACGGTGCTTCTCGGGCGTACCAGTGGCTTCTGCGGCCGCAGCCGAAAGTCGCTGTTGGCGTTCCCTCGCACGGCGCGCTCGCTGGGCGAGTTGAGCGCGACTCAACTGCTGTGGAACGTGATTCGCCCCCAGTCCCACGCCATAACCCGGGTTATGCTGAGTCGCGGTTGTAGCAAAGGCTACAGTGCCGTTGGCAGAAGGAGCGGGAGGTGCAACAGCAAAAACGGCTTCTCCAGCCGAGCTGACTCCTTCTTGGGTGTTCAGCGCTGGTGTCCACCCTTCGGTATTCTGGATCTTGGCGGCACGCTCGACGCGCTCGCGGGCACGACGGGCCCGCTGGGCGAGTTGCCCGCGTGTAAGCGTAGGAGGTTGTTGTGGAATCTGACCTAGAGCCAAATGGGTCGATCCTGGCGGAACTTGAACCGGATTAAATGGAATAGGGGCCTGTTGAACAGCCGTAAAGGTCGGCGGAACACCTGGCGAGGTCGTAGCGCCACTCGGAGGGGGGTTCAGACCAAGACGTTGAGCTCGCTCCCGTTCGCGGCGGGCACGTTGTGCCAACGATGCACGACTCGGAGTCGCCACCGGCGCAAGGACAGCGATAGGAGGTATAAGATGTGAGGCCGTATGCGGAGGAACAGAGGGCGTGGCTGCAGGAAGGCCCGAGGGGTCGGCCGATTGGGGGGCAAGGTCTGCCTCGAGTTCGCCCTCGCCATCGTCATCCCCATCCCCATCGGTACTGTGCATCGTCACATCGCCGCTGGTCGGAGCCCCTGGAGAAGGCGGAGTTAGGGGTGGAAGTGTACCTGGGGCGTGTTGGGCTGGTGGGTAAGCGAGTTGTGGGCCAGACGTGAAGGAGGCGAGGTCGGGCTGGGTCGCTGAGCTCGAGGTACGACGTTTGGGTGTGTAGAGACCCTGGGCCTGGAGCTCGCGCTCGCGGGCACGGCGGGCGCGCTGGCCAAGTTGGCGAGCCGAGAGCCCTTGGTCACCTTGGGGCGTTTGGACCATTGTGAGCGGAATGTCTGTGGGACGAGGCGCATGGGAGCCGGGAAGTGGCTGAGAGTAAGTTGTGGGCGCGCTGGACGTAGCAACAAGCGCTGGCGGGAGATCGGCAGGTGCGACCAGCGCTGGACTCGGAATGGATTCAGGAGGTGGGCTTGGAGCGTCAGCGGCCAGGGTCATAGTCTCGTCTTCGGGCTGCTCTTTGGGAGCAGGGCTGGGCGACACCAATGGGCGAGTTATATGCGCTGGAGAATCTGAAACGGGCGATTGGACGGTTTGACTATATTACATAGTCAATTACAGCGATACTCGAGACAGGAGGCTCTTACCCCTCATGACTTGGAGCATCAGCCTGATTTACGTTCGAATTCGCCGAATCGGACGATTGTTTCTGTGCAAATTACACAAATATGAGGTGGGCTACAACCCGGCCTAAGTGGCGCTATGCGACTCACAGCGGGGGGCTCGGCGGGTTGGGCGGACGGAGGCGAGATGTCGTCCGAGTGCATGACAACGTCGAGCGTCATCGGCCCAGATGGGTCACGCGACGGCGGCTCGGACTTGATGTCGGGGGCGGACATGATGGTAGTGAGCAGACAGAACGACGGTGTGGGAGGGGGGGTGAGCGCGCAGAGGGAGGTCGCCCGTCGGGTTATATTTCGGGGGGGGACAAGAATGGGACAGTCTCGACGACCATAAATATGTTATCCGCACGTGGGCGGCGGAGTTCAAATATGTGAAGTCGGTATGGTAGACACAAAACCAGTGACCCAACAAGACACGTCGAATTGAACTCGATGGCACATCTAGAAATGATACTTATATTGCTTAAGTCCAAATCCGGATTCTGCCTGATTAGGCATCTGAGTTTGAACGCTAATTTGACATCAACCCAGCGCTTCCGTATAGGGTCCTCACCCCCCGCCCTGCACTCCTCTCTCCCCCCCCCCTTCCTCGATGGACACGACAGTCCTGCCGGTGAGTCCCGCGCCACACGCAGCGCCCAGCCCGCTCACCGCGTCCCAGGATGAGTTCGAGCCCCAGCTCAGGCTCGTCGTCACCGCCAAACGCCTCTCGGGCTCCAAGATGGCGGCGTTGACCGAGCTCGCGATGGCGAACATGCAGGTGCGCGCCACGTCGCCCCCAGGCTGCCCGTCGCTGACCCCCCCCCCTCTCCCTGCCCAGTCGGACACGCAGATGATATCGCTCATGTACCGCCTGCACAAGACCCTCCCCGCGGCCAACAAGGTCTCCAGCTTGTATGTCTTCGACTCTGTCGCGCGTGCGGCTCACCGGCACAAGGCGAAAAAGGCCCTAGTCGCAGATCTCAACAGCGCGATTGGAAACGCTGCGTCGTTTCTCGTTCGGCTCGAGGGGGTGTTGGGTGGGTTGGTGGAGGATATGCTCGCGCACGGACCACCGGAAGCCAAGGTTCGTCCCATTTTACAAAATTATTTTACATAGGAGCCTGTCCAAGTATCCGCACGCCTGGCACTCTGTTTCCTAAACACGCCTACACGTGTCTTTGTCTTTATCGGACATCGCTAACCCAGCCCGATGCGGGCGCAACTTGTACATCCTTCGCCTATTGGCCCTGCGCTCGCGCAACTGACGCAACATCGCCCGGGCATTTGCTCGGCAGCTCACACGACACTGTGTACAGCCCTAGTTGTATCGTTATCTCTACCAGTCATGCGCGCATCGATCGCTTCAAACTGGCCTGACACTGTCTCAACCATATCTGTAGGAGAAAACACGCAAGGTGCTGGATATATGGACGCGAGAGGGCACGTTTCCCGCGGGGCTGCTCGCGCGCCTCTCTGAGAGGGTAAAACAGGGAGATCAATCATACTCACAAGGTGCTTATACTGTTCACTCATGTTTGCTAAGTACTTGCCCCTTGCAATTCATTATCGTTGCCCGCCCCGGCACATTGTCGCGAATAAGAAACTGAGGATAAACGGTTCATACGTTTAGGAACGACAGACAATCGTGCCCCGCCGGCGATAAATACCGCCGTGCCGCAGACACTCACGGCCCCGCCGCTGACAACGACACCTAACGGAATCGCATCGCTCCCCCCAGCCATTCTTGCGCTTCTAGGGGGCACCGTGCCCACGACTCCCGCAGTGTAAGCCCAAGATGGTTAACCGTGTGTGTGTGTGCACCAGAAACTCATGTTGGCACATCAGTGCACAGCCCGCGTCACCTCGGTTGCTGTCTCGCCACCCGCGCCACCCACTCAGTCATTCACACTTGATCCGACTCAGCTCGCGCTCATCAATCAACTCACGGCCCAAGCAGCCCCGGTTGCTTCGATCGCACCCGCCCACTCTCCGCCTCATCTATCCGAACCAGGGCGACGATATAGTTCGGACGCTGGGACAGGAAACGGAGGCTTCCACAGTCCTCGTTCGCGTTCTCGCTCGCGGTCGAGATCTCCGGGGCGTTGGCGGGAAGCACGCTTTAGGGATAGGGACAGGTACCGTGACGGCGATCGGACCCCGCGGGGTGGAGGTCGTCATCGCGAGCGCGAGCGGGACAGAGGTGGGGCCCCGCCGAGGCTTCGCGGACGAGACGGCCATACCGCCGGTCATGCTCCTCGTCCAAGGCGCTCGCGGTCTCCCGGATGGGACCGAGATCGAGATCGAGACCGGCACTCGAGTGGCGCGGGTGCGGGCGAGGGCACTGGGGGGAGTGGTCGGGCGCCGTTGCCGGGTGCGGGCGAACAAGGCAAGGACGAGTTTGGACGAGACATACGAGACGGGGATGTCGGTGGCGCTGCATCTCCATCTGCCGAAGTGCTCGAACGCGATCGTGGGGCTACGGCTCACTCTACACCCGTGTCCGTCTCGGCCCCTATGCCTGAGCCTGAGGCCCCTGGATTTAGTCCTGCTAGGCCAGCGTTTAGTTCTGCGGCCCCTGCATTCAGTCCTACGGCTTCTGGTCTCAATTCGGCGGTGGCAGCTTTCAGTCCTACGGCTCAAGCCGGAAGTGGGGGATTGGCTGCCTTTGATCTCTCCACGTTTGACTTTACAAACCCCGAATCGTGGGCCAAGCTCGCGAGCGCATGGGAACACACCTACGGCCGATCTCCGACACAGGAAGAACTCATGGCGTTTATATCCGGAGGTGGCGCGCCTGGTCCGGGAGGGAGTGTAGGTGGGGGTGGTATGGGAGATGGAGCGCAGTGGGGCCAGGCTCAGTCTGGTTGGCGGGGACGCGGGCGGGGTGGAGGATTTAGAGGGCGGGGACGTGGACGCGGACGAGGTGGTGGTGGTGGTGGTGGTGGAGGGTATGGAGGATACGGCGGTGGAAGTGGTGGGTACGGTAGCGGGTTTGGACAAGACGCAGGAGGGGCGTCGGACGCTATCGTGCTTGGAGGAGGCGACGACGATAGTGCTGGAGGATACCAGACCCATGCTCATCCCGAACAAAACGGAGACGGCTTTGGCTACGACGCTGGAATGGTCAATGGCAACTATGGCGCGATGGCTCCCGACCCCGCCCCGACTTCCAACACCGGGGGTGGGATGAAAAAAATTGATGGGAAATGGGTTTGGACCAAAAACTGAGTTGTTGGATATCTCTCACTCTCAAGTTGACTTTTTTTTTCGTTTTGTTCTCCCCACTCCATTATTGCTTCTTCCTTGTAGGGTGTAGCTCCGTTTGTTCGAGATTCGGTCTAGTGTATACTAGTGTCTATTTCCATTTGCCCTATGGAACTTTATGCGTTTGGTAATGCACCCTCGTCAATTCGTTTCTTGATAGATCCAAAACGCATATACGCTGTTCACGAGACTCTAGAGGCGATCCGAACACGGCTGGGGCATTGTCTGAGACCCAAGTGCGATCGCGCCGCGAATTTCGAAGAGGACGTTGGCTCCGACGAGCCGAACGGATCCTGCGCTGGCCCCGAGTACAAAACGAATGGCAGCTTGACATCTGAGGAGAGACAGGCGTGATTGCCGTCGAGGAGCTTGCAGCGAGATCCTTTAGTCGCAGTTGTTGTCGTATAAAAAGGTATGATTTTTAGTTTATTTTTGAAAGACTCGGCTTGATCCCCCACCTCTTTCCTGTCCTTTTCCTGTTGGTTCGTCACCATGGCTGCAGCCATCGCCCAAAGACCGAACACCCAGCCAACCGAGCCCGTCCACCCCAAAGGCGCCCAACGCAAAGACTGCGCATTCGCCATGCTGAGCACGCGTGTGCATTCGATCCTAGCCGACGGGATGAATGTGTTTTATCGCGAAGCGGGCATGCGCGGGCGCCCCGTTATACTCCTACTGCATGGTGGGATCGCGTCTTCGTTTCAGTTTAGGCAGTTGATGCCGCTACTTGCCAGAGAGTTTGTGAGTTTGGTTTCGTTGGGTTTTGCGAGATTGCCCCAGGTTGTTTGTGTTTGCCTTCCCCTTTTGATATTTTCTCCTGCGAGATGTCTGATCTTGGATTAGCACGTTTTTGCCCCAGACATGCCCGGCCACGGATTCACGACTCCGACGGCGAATCGTTCCGAGCCGTACAAGTACACGTTTGCGTCTTTGGCACGGACGATTACGGCGTTTGTGAATGCGCTCAAACTGACATCGTATGCGCTGTATCTGTTCGATTTCGGTGCGGCGGTCGGGTGGAGGCTTGCGCTGGCCCACCCGGAACGAGTGACGGCGGTGATCGCGCAAGCTGGGAACGCATATGTGGAAGGGCTTGGTAAAGCCTGGGAGCCCGTTCGTGCGCTGTGGGGCGATCTGGAAGCCGAACGGCCGGGGACCAAGCACGAGTACACGTACAAAAAAGTGTCGGGATACAAACACGACAAGCCGATCCCCGCTCCGCATCTGGTGTCCAAAACGGAGGAAGAGGAAGAGGTGCTGCTGAACCAAGGCGAGGACGCGGTGACGGGGACAGCTGCGGACAAGCTTCGCCTGCTCCGCGCGGCGGTTCTGAGTCCCGAGGGCGTGCACTGGGTGTACTCGCACGGTTCGGGCTCGCACGGCAACGGACGGACCGTCACGCCTGAATCGCACATGTTCGAAACGGCGTTGCTGCTCCAGGAGCCGGCGCGGGGGGACATCCATCTGGCGCTGCTGGCCGACTATCGGACGACGGTGCGCATGTACCCGCTCTTTCAGCGGTATCTCCGAGAGTGGGCCCCGCGTGTGCTTGCGATTTGGGGGTCGCGCGACGCGTTTCTGGACCCGGCGGGCGGGAGGATGTATCAGCGCGATGTGCCGGACGCAGAGGTGCTGGTGCTGGACGCGGGGCATTTTGCGCTCGAGACGCATGTGGAGGAGGTTGCGGCCGCTGTGACGAGGCATGTATTGATGTTGTGAGAACTGGACTGTGTGTATATGCGCCGTTGCGTTGTACGTGTATGATGACCAAATATGTGTATTTTTACATCACGTCCTATTTTGGGGATGATATGACCTAAGCAACACACGATCACGGGCCATGGCGACGCGTGAACGTTTTGAGCGTGGATTGCGGCGAGTCTGACCGACGAGTCATACGCGTGTTGGGCCATTTGTGTTATGGGACAGCCACGGTTGGCGACACCCAGCCATGAATAGCTTGGCCAGCGTCTTTCGAGTCCGGTTCATCAGCGGGCATATGCCTTGTTTGGGTCCTGTTCGGGACACAGATACTCCATTTGGGACAGAGGCAGGGCAGACAGCGCCACAGACCCTGGCCTTTTACGGCCTTTGCAATAAGAACCCGCAATCTTGGTCTGTTGCTTCATTCCTCCCTCGTCGTCCCGCGTCACCGCCCTCTGTCGCTCTTTTTAAAAAAGGCCAATCACTCTTTCCTTGGTCCGCGAAACTCCATTCTTCATCATGATCGCTGCTATTGTCGCTGCTGCCTTGGCCGGTGCCGGGATGGTCGCCGCTGCTCCCAACCCGTGAGTTTTTTTTTCTCCGTAGTGTGATGGAGGTGGGTGTTGATGCTGGGATAGAACGGAGCCGTCGTCGACTTCTGTATTCAATGTGGGTGCTCAGTGTTCGATCAAGTGGGATCCCGATACCGTATGTATATCACTCGCGAAGCACCCGCATCGGATGATTAACTCGACTCGGACAGACTGGCGGCTGGAAGACCATGAACATCCAGCTCATGACTGGCGACAACTGGAACATGATCCCCATTTCCAGTGCGTTCAGCCTTGTTCAGTTTTCTATTTGCCAAGGCTGATTTTCTTGGTTAGCCATCGCGCAAAACATTGACGCGACCACGGAGTCCACATTCACGTACACCTGCCCCGAAGTCACTCCCAACTCGGCCATCTACTTTTACCAGTTCTCGCACCCCGAGAACGCAACCGACTGCTCTGGACCACCCGATTCACTGTGAGTGGGGTTTGTTATTTTGGCTTGGGACGACTTCTCATTTGCTTTTGACCTGTAGATTGCTAGCTCCGCGGGCGCCACGACCCCACCGACCGAGACTACTCAGCCTGACGGCAGCAAGATCCCGTGGGGCAAGGGAGCACTCACCGACCCTTCCACCGCTGTCCCGCCTCCAGCCTACCTTGGCAATACCCAATCTGGAGGCGCGTCTGGACCTGCGGCTCTAGCGCCGCTACTACCAGCGTCGCGCCTGTGACCTCTGCCCCCGCTGGCTCGTCCTCGGCTCCAGTCACGGTCCCAGCCTCGGCTTCCCAATCCATGGTCACCTCGCGTGCGACGGTCCGTGCGTCATCGACTGGGTCCGCCTCTGGGAGTGCAGCCTCTTCGACCCCGTCTTCCAACGCCGCGGTCGGAACTGCGGCGCCGGGTGTGATGGCTGTTGTTGGCGCGTTCTTGGCTGCTGTTGGCATGTTCTAGATTCAGGCTTAATTTCATTGGGTCGCATTTTTAGCGTTTTGTCCATCTATTCTACGTACATTCAGTTTGGATATTGGAATGTCTTGCTAGCTAGTGGCATGATCATGCAATCTATCCTGCATTATACCAGACTTGCTATAAATAACGCGGGAGAGGGGGAGCAACAGCCCGGCGGCTAAGTGGAATATGCCACGACACTCAGGGTCCGCAGTCGTGTAAGTTGTCCAGTCTCTGGGAGCGCGGCGCTGACCTCTAGCTTTCTACCACTATGGCAGTCGCGTACGAACTGCCAGCGTTTTCAAAAGAGGCCGTCGCCAACACGGCCTCGCTCCTCCGCATCGTCATTCTCGTCTTTATCTCCGGAGCTGCCATTGCGTCCCGCCTGTTTGCCGTCATCAACTTTGAAAGTATCATTCACGAGTTGTACGTGTTTTTCATCTAGCATCAGACTAGAGCTAAATTGTTGTATTTTTCGTTCAGTGACCCGTGGTTTAATTAGTAAGTGTCCGAGCAGGACGCAGAATGCTCAGAGCTGATGGGTACATGCGCGTTTTCAGTCGAGCGACCAAGGTGCTGGCAAAGGATGGGTTCTACGTAAGTCTCTTTAGTTGTATCACCTCTCCAAGTCGTTGGCTCGAGCTTGAAACATCGACCTTCCTGACACGTCCATATTTGGCGCGTCGACGTCAACCTTCTTGACCGACGACTTACTCCGTTATTTATCCTCGTTCGTAATCGCTCACACATCCTTTAACAGGAATTCTGGAACTGGTTCGACCCCACAGCATGGTACCCGCTCGGACGTGTCGTTGGCGGGACCATTTACCCCGGTCTCATGGCCACGAGCGGTGTCATTTACAACTTTCTCCATGCGCTGCATCTGCCGGTCGACATCCGCAACATTTGCGTCCTCCTTGCGCCCGGGTTTAGCGCCTTGACGGCATATGCGACGTATCTGTACGTCCTCCTACAAATACGTGTAGCCGATTCGATTTATTAATAAACTCGACTTAGCTTTACCAAGGAAATGAAAGACGAATCGGCTGGCCTTCTTGCCGCCATTTTCATCGGCATCGCGCCAGGATACATTTCCCGATCCGTCGCTGGCTCGTACGACAATGAAGCGATCGCGATCTTCCTGCTCATGTTTACCTTTTACCTCTGGATCAAGGCACTTAAACAAGGCTCTGCCTTTTTCGGCACCCTCGCTGCCATTTTCTACTTTTACATGGTCGCTGCGTGGGGTGGATATGCCTTTATCACCAACATGATCCCGTTGCATGCGCTCGCGTTGATTTTGATGGGCCGGTACTCGAGTAGGTTGTATGTAGGATATTCGAGCTGGTACGCGTCGGCACGCTGGCCAGTATGCAGGTTCCGTTTGTCGGTTTCCAGCCGGTGAGGACGAGTGAACACATGGGCGCGCTCGGTGAGTGTTCCTTTGGCTGAGCCAGCCGTTTAGAGGTGAACCGTATGGCGCACAGGCGTCTTTGGTCTCTTGCAGCTCGTCGCCTTCTCCGAGCTCGTACGGTCCCATCTCCCAACTAGGCAATTCAAGCTCATCCTCCGTGCTTCGCTCGTGCTTGCCTTTTTCCTTGGTGGGGGGGCCTTAATGTTCCTAACCATGAAAGGCTGGATCGCTCCCTGGACAGGCCGCTTCTACTCTCTCTGGGACACGTCCTACGCCAAGATTCACATTCCGATCATCGCCTCGGTCTCTGAGCACCAGCCCACGGCCTGGCCCGCGTTCTTCATGGATCTCAATTTCCTCATCTTTGTCTTTCCGGCGGGTGTGGTCTTGTGTTTCCGCGAGCTTCGGGACGAGCATGTGTTTGTGATCATCTACGCGGTCGTGGCGAGTTATTTCGCGGGTGTAATGGTTCGATTGATGTTGACGCTCACACCGGTCGTGTGTGTATCGGCGGCGATGGCCGTTTCGACCTTGTTGGATACGTATATCGATCCCGAGGACCAGATGTCCCTGCGGAGTCTGTGAATGCCAAGGAGGCGTCTGGAAAAGATGAGGCTGTTCAAGCCGAAACGAACGCCAAGCCTGCGCCCGCGACAAGCCACAAGTCGACGCCCGCTCCGAAGCGCACTGGCAAGAAGACGGGCATCTGGGGTCTGGACACGCGTCTGGCCGTGGTGGGCAATACCGTGTTTTTGATGCTCGTCTTTGTGCTGCACTGTACTGGGTCACGTCCAACGCGTATTCGTCGCCCTCGGTCGTGCTCGCATCCAGAGCTCCGGATGGGAGTCAGAACATTATTGATGATTTCCGAGAGGCGTATTATTGGTTGAGGATGAACACGCCCGAGACGAGTGTCGTTGCCAGTTGGTGGGATTACGGTTATCAAATTGCGGGCATGGCGGATAGGCCGACGTTGGTGGACAATAATACGTGGAACAACAGTATGTGTGCTCGTTTAACCCCGCTCGCTATCGATGCTGATAGGGGTCGGGTTGCTCTCCTAAGCCCATATCGCGACCGTCGGAAAGATCATGGCGTCGCCTGAAGAAAAGGCCTATCCTATTCTGCGCAAACACGACGTCGAATATGTGCTTGTCATCTTTGGCGGACTTCTCGGATATTCCGGAGATGACATTAACAAATTCCTCTGGATGGTTCGCATCGCCCAAGGCATTTGGCCCGACGAGATTCGGGAAGCCAACTTCTTTACGCCCCGGGGTGAATACAAGGTCGACGATCAAGCGAGCGTTGCGATGCGGGAGAGCGTCATGTACAAGACTAGCTATTACAGGTCAGACCGCTTGCCTTTTTTTCTTTCCATTCAGATATATTTGAAAGCGCTGAGTTCTAACGGATCTCGGCCCGATCACAGGTTCTCCGAGTTGTATGCTGGGAACCCAGCAATGGACCGTGTTAGGCAACAGACACTTCCGAAGCAGGGTCCGACATTGGATTATCTCGAAGAAGCATTTACTTCGGAGAACTGGATTGTATGTGTCGCCCCCCCTCCCTCCCCTCTCCCCTTTGCCGTTTTTCCTGCGCTCCTAGGCTGAATGGTTTCTTTCTTTCTTTCTTTCATTTACGCAGGTTCGGATATACAAGTGAAGAGCGAAGATCCGTTGGGCCGAGACCACAAGGCTGCGAATGCGTTTGCTGCGGGTAAGAAACGCAAGAGGGTTAGGCCCGTCAGCCGGAGAAAGGCGCTCGTCGGAGAAAATTAGGGAGCATATAAACAAAAATATAGAGTCGTGTATTGACTCGGTTGTATAATCATATTGTGGAAATGGTGTTTTCCAAGTTACCCGCGGTGCCTATTTGAGGATAGTAGTAACGTCCCACAAGTCTATTCGTAAAGGCAGACGATCATACAGGTTGGCTTGGAGATGAACTGGAACGGTTTGTCGTGCTCGACAATTGGGAAAGTCTGCTCAACGGGACCTGAAAGTGGGTGCCATTGGTATCCATCGTGTCAGCGGGCTCGGAACGTGTGCAATCTTTTCCTGTTCCCCAAATTCGTATAGAGAAATGATCACTCGGCTACAGATCAAGCTCGAGAGAGACGAGAACATGCTGGTGAAATGTTTGAGTCGGTAACCAGAGGCTGTCGAATAGAGACGTACCCGGATACGTTTGCAGCCACCTTGATTTTAGAATTCGTGCTTCCCAAGCACGAGAACATGGATATGGCGAGTAGAACTATGAAGTATCGTGCGGAGCTAGAACGAACAATCTCAATGCCAACTTGACAGGTGCATATATGCGCACTAGCTACTCACTTTTCAGCCAATCGTAGAGTCAAAGGCGTAGCCCCGTAGCCCCGCCTCATTCTCCAGACCCTCCACGCTACCAAGGCGAACAGAAATGATTCGTATAGCATAGGGGCAACGTAAATCGCCCAGGTGGTACGAGTGGGAATGACGAGACATCCTGTCAGGAGCCCAGGGACTAGAGCGGAAATGAGCTAGACGTTGAGCAGGATGGGAAAGGATCGTACAAGGGTTGGCTACATAGATGGAATGCTAGCATTCATTGAGCCGAGTCGTTGGTCACTGAGTCGTAGAACTTGCTTACATCCGCTAGGTACTTGACAAGGACTATGGCGATGGTTGTAGAACACGTCAGGCCTATCGATAGACACCTAGAAGCGCCAGTTCAAACGTCGAAGTGAACGGGTATCGGTTTGTCCCACCATATCACCCATCTTCGAGCCAATCAACCTACGGCAAACGAAGTAAAAAAAAAAAAAAGGCTTACTTTTGGTCATACAAGGCCCAGCACCGAATTAGCATAACACCTATAATGTAGGAAATGATTTGTTGGCGTTTTGCACATGGAGAATTGTGTATAGTGAAAATCGTACTACACACGACCAAAGCCTCACCCACGGTTCCATAGCTGTAGAAAAACAGCATTTGCCTGCATCTACTTATCGATATAATGAGATGCGAATGAATTGAGTACCGGCGCCACTTACGTCTGGTAGAATGGATCAGCTACTACCGCCTGTCAGATTGTAACAGTGTAAGAAATACGAACCGTCACGCGGATAGAGTGAGAGAATAAAAGCACTGTAGGATCGCTCGAGTCAGACTAGGCAAAGAAAGGAAGTTGCAGGTGGCGCATACAAGGTAGTGATGTCCTACACTCATAGGGGTCAGTCCGTAATTGCGGAAGAGTTCACTCGGTACGCGTGCCGAACGAAGCTCACCAAAGAAAGACGATAGGCCAGATTCGGTTTAGATGATACGCCACGCGACCAAAGGTCCACGGCCGACTCCAAACGTACGTTGCCTCCAAGTCGAGGTTCGTCAGCCAGTCATACAATAGGACCGTGCCAGACGCGACTGCAGGCCATGTTCAGGTAGAGTATAGCAACCTGAGAGCTGAGTACTGACGTGCGAGATACTTGGCCGGTTCGGCTTGGTTGTGGATCTGAGCAAACAAATCCACAATGATTGAGCCGTTAGAGCTGCCTTCTGGTCTCGAGATTGTGTGTTCCATGCCCACGAACCACCGGCAGAAGTAGGGGAGAGGATCTGTGCAAAGCAATCAATATCCACTAATATTTAACCCACCTGCAGTGGATCCACAGGCCGGTGGTAAGCGATCGGTTTGACATGTTGATTTGCATTATCACACGTCAAAGCTAACCTTGTTCTCATTATATCTGTATGCAAAAGGTCTATTTGAAGTGCATTGGCCCTGGTAACCTTAGATACGGGTGGGATATGCCTTTACTACCTAGAAAGATCCATCCGACAGCAGCTAACCCAGGCGGAGATTTCCCTCGAACAGATTCTGTAAATTTGTCAAGGGTGAAGTAAGACACATTGGATATCACGACGATCACTCTCATTGGGTTAAAACTCAACTTTGGAGATGTCCATTCTACTCAGAATAATTCATTAAAATTTAATCTCCACGGATGTACATCATACGAATAGGTGGCGTGTTGATGATATCTCAGCACCATTCTCCCAGGTCATACTTCATGGGCTTTCTTTATCAAGATCGAAATTGGCGCTAGGCGCCTGTCTGGTTTCGGGTTGACTTGCTCATCGGTCTGGGTACCGCCGGCTTGACGCAACCCAAGCCCCCAGACGGATCAAGCCGATTGCCTGGTGGCTAGGCGATACGATCCATTTGTCAAACAGCTTCAAGTTGTCATTAATATCTTTCTCTCCCTGTTCTTTTGTTTTCCACTCTCTGCTCGGATGGATCATGTTTCGTAAAATTCCCCCAACTGAGGTGTCGGGCTCTGCTATGACGCTGTTGCCCACATCGCCGCGCGTTGAGGTCAAAAGTGCTTTGGATTCTTGTACAAAAGCTTTGTTTCCACTACAAATTCGTGAGACGGACTGAAGCTAGGGGCCAGCTCGGGACTTGCTATCTGAAATCTTGGATGATGATGCCTCCAGAACGCCCTCAGCTCAACTCGGTATGTGAGTAGTTTGCGAGTCTTAGATGTTAATGACAAAATGGCGTCCCTTAGTTCTGGTGTGGCAATTTTCAAAAGAGGTCTTGGTAAGCAGGGGGGTTCCGTCAGGATAGCGTTTCTTACAGTGCTTTTGCCAAGCGCGGACGTAGTGCGGGTGACTCGTATCTTTACGAAGGTTGTTGAAGGAAACGCCATTCGCTATTAATTAAAGTAATAATCTCCTTCACCATTAGGTAGAGTAATTTCCGAAAATCATCAAAAGTAGTTCAATTAGATGCCCTTTCTCTAAAGCCATTAAATGATGCCCAAGAATATAACATTATACAAGAAATAAGCATATAGTCATACAGTTTGACGAGAAGTAGATGGATCATAGGTTTTGGTAGGTTTCGAGGTAGTGGAGAGTACGCTCAGCGGCACCTCAAAGTGTGGATCGCTGGTCGTTGTGTATCCGCTACTAGGTACATGCGCAGACTTCTCTTCCTCTCCAAACTGGTATAGAGATATAATCACTCGACTGCAGATCACGCTAGATAGGGAGGAGAAAATTCTACGAAGGTTCCCGGTCAAGACTCTGGTTCAACGATGTTCGAATGGAAACGCACCCTGATACATTTGCTGCTACTCTAAGCTTGGAGGATGTGTTTCCTATGCAGGCAAACAGGGAGATACCAAATAGGACTACGAAGTATCGCGCAGCACTAGGAGAGTGTCAGTAACAGCATGGTGAGTATATGCATGCCAAAAACGTACTTTTCACCCAACCGCTTGGCTAGAGGGGTTGCCCGATAGCCGTTATTCATCTTCCAGACTTTCCACGCCGTCAAGACAAATACGAATAATTCGTATATCATAGGGGTGAGGTAAATAGACCAAGTCTGTGGCGTTGTGACGATAAGGCAACCCATCAGAAGTTCGGGAACTAGATAGGACAATGATAAATATCGGATAATTTGAGAAAGAAGAGAACACACATGGGTTCGCTATGTAAGTAGCATGCTATTTTAGACCCGAAGCTTCAGATAACTGTATCAGCCTTAAATTAAGCTCGAGTAACTCACATCAGCCAGATACTTCACAAGTACTATCGAGATGACCACAGTAACCGTAAGGCCCATCGACAGTAACCTAAGAGTATGGTTTTCAAATGTCGAGTTGGGTTCTGTTATTCTATCCTACCATAGTATCCATCTTAAAGCCGGTCAGTATACAACAAAGACGAAAGCAAGATGCTTACTTCTCATCATACAAAGCCCAACAACGTATTAGCATAACACCTACAAGAAAAGAAGTGAGCCGTCAGCGAACTATGTATACTTGTATCATAAATGGGGAAGATCATACTGCACACTATGACAGCTTCGCCTACCGTTGCGTAGCTGTAAAATAGAAGGGTTCGCTTACACCTACGCATAGTTGATGTTGTGAAATGAGACTGAACTACCCATGGACGCCACTTACGTCTGGTGGAATGAGTCAGCTTGCCACAATCAGTCTGCGACATAATTGGGAGGTACAAACCGGCACGCTGACGGAATGAGCGAACAACAGCACTGTAAGACCACTCAAGTTAGATGTAGCGGAGGGATAACATAAGTGGCGCATACAAGGTAGTGATGTCCTGTGCTGGGGGCATTAGCACGATTCCGTCCCGCACACTCGCCGAGCGAAACTCACCAGAGAAACGCAATGGGCCAGATTCGGTTAAGGTGATACGTTATACGGCCAAAAGTCCATGGTCGCCCCCAAACGTACGCCTCCTCAAGTCAAGGCTCGTCAACCAGTCATACAACAGGATTGTACCAGACGCGACTGCGGATTATGCTCAGGTATGATACAATGGTCAACAAAAGTGTCCACTTACTTGCGAGATACTTGGCTGGTTCGGCTTGGTTATGAACTCGAGCAAACAGGTCCACAATGATGGAGCCGAAGCCGGCTTCTGCTCTTGGGGCTATGTGCTCAACGTCCGCCATCCAAAATTCCAGATATGCAAACGGGAGTGAGGGGCACGGTCCAGAGGAGCCACGGATATTTAAACCCATTTGTATTTGATCTAAGCGACGACAGAGAGGTGGCAGAGGTGTGGTTGATCGCATCACTACAAGTCAAATCGTACACTACACTTCTTCTCTAGGTTCGATCACCCTGTATCCAACAGGCTGATGTGAAAAGAATTTGACCGAAGAACTGAAGGTGCACGTGGATTAGGTCTCGACTAGCCAAAGTGGGTTGAGTCGGCAACACACAAGCGGCATCTTCATTCTTCTTCATGATCAATAGTCAATTTAGAACGATGAACCCAAGGACTCCCTCTCGCAACTCGAGGAAGGCCTATGCATCTGAAACGCTTCTTGCCAGAAACGTAGCAGAGTCCACCTCTCATGGAGAAGAACGACCGCAGAAAACGCCACCAGTAGAGGAGTCTAGCTCAATCGCAAAAGGGATGGCTAAAGAAGTGAGTAACTGTTTGTTATCATTATGATCTGGCGCAGGTCAAACCCGAAAAAATAGGGTTCAACGCCAAAAAAAAAAAGCCGCCGACAAATCGTCTTTGATCGTTCAAGAGATGGGAGGCGCTAACACCGATCTACCGATTGCCCCTAACTACACGTGATCATATGGAGCAGATACGGATGCTTAGAATACATTTTTTAAATCCATTGATAGTCATGCTGGGTCTGGGCCCAATGTTAGACTAATAGAATACATTAGTAGCAGGAACCACTAACGAGATACTGTGGCTAGGTTATTATTCCTTAAAGATCTGGGGTAATGAAGTCCGCTGAGTGGTAAATCGAAGGTGGGCTGACCATGGTTTGTGCCCCCGGGACTGGCTGAGAGCTGACTCCTCTCCTGAGTTCCGAGCTGGAACAGTGATATGATTATCCGGCCACAAACCACGCTCGATAAAGAGGAATAAATTCTGTTTATGCTGTTTAGAATCGGATAAGGTCATCACGAAGTAATATGAGTGCGTACCCAGAGACGTTCGCGGCCACTGCGAGTTTCGGATTGGTTGTTGCTAAGGAGGAGAACAAAGATATGGCGAGGAGAGCTGCAATGTAGCCTGAGGCACTGTGGCAAGAACAGGTCATTAGACGGAGCGTCGATAATAAAGAGCAATGGCCGACAACTAGACTGAGCATACAGAATACTCTGGTACTCACTTTTCCGCTAGCCGACGTGTCAATGGGGTCGCGCCAAAACCTCTTCTTATCCTCCAGACCTTCCATACTGTTAAGCAAAAAACAGCGGTTGCATAAATCATCGGTATGATGTAAATTGACCATGTGTAGGACGGGAGTAGAACCAAGCACCCCGATAAGACCTCTGGTACTATAATGGCAGTGAGCATCTTAGACCGACGAAATCAAACTTGATAAGCGCACGCGGATTTGCTGCATAAACGATGTTCTATAAAAGTAGCGGGTTTAGATTTCTGTTTCATTTGACCAGTTGGACTTTAGGAAACTCACATCTGCAAGAACCTTCACAAGGATAATCGAGATTGCTACATTCACAACCAAGCCAATTAATAGAGCCCTAA
Organism: Ceratorhiza oryzae-sativae; assembly: GCA_030998015.1. Lineage (NCBI taxonomy): Eukaryota > Fungi > Basidiomycota > Agaricomycetes > Cantharellales > Ceratobasidiaceae > Ceratorhiza > Ceratorhiza oryzae-sativae. Next base: position 1,400,918 of record JARWMV010000238.1, read on the forward strand.
GAATATTAGATTGAGGACTTTTGGCTCGAATCAGGTATTTCATCCTTACCACAACACCCATCTATAAAGGCGGTCAAAAGTGATCGGATCGAAGGCAAGGGCCTCACCTTTGGCTATACAAGGCCCAGCAGCGCACAACCATGACAGCTGCGTGATGCTCAGCCTTGTCAGCCTTCTTGATGCTGATTCGAAACACTAAGTTTCATACCACAAACTATAGTAGCCTGGACCACTGTTCCATACGCATATAATTGAATAGATCGTTTGCAGCTGAGCACCAGACGCGTCAACACAGAAGATTACCAGATAGCGTACTACCCACATCTGGCAAAGTAATTAGTACTATTATTCTTCAGCCCAATAAACAGATCAGCTACAAACCGTCGCATCAAGTCCGTGTGTAAACAAAAGTACTATTTGAATCAACGTACATCAGTTTCAGGTAGGGTGCCATTTCAGGGGCACCATACGAGGTAAGGATGACCTGCGTACTTATCAATTAGTTGATTTTTGTAGGGACCATGCAAAACTCACCAGAAGAATGTAATCGGCCATATCCTGTTCAAGTGATACGTTACACGTCCAAAACTCCATGGACGACTCCAAACATAGGCCACCTCGAGATGAAAAGTCGTGATCCAGTCGTATATCATGACCGTCCCGGTTGCGACTTGAGGTTTCTTAGCGTATTAAAACCGCACATGCTGAAAATCGAAGTGCTACTAACGCGTGAGGTATCTAGCCCTTGGAGTTGATAGTGGATGCGGATGATCAAGTCCACAATAATAGTACTAGCGCCCACAGCTTTTTGAATAGCCTGATGATCATACATTGATGAACGCTCGGACGCGGGGAGGAAGGGTAGAAAGTCGTCGGGCAAGCAACATTTCACGAATACTTATACGGAGAAAATCGAGCCCGAGGACCTCCGAGTCGCCCTGGGTCGTTGGCGTGGATTACGTCCATCCTGACAGGTAGGGTTGATGAGCCGAAATATGGACATGCAATCAAGAGATGAATGAAGTGTCCAACCCGGGCCCGGATGTAGCCATTTGAGTATCTTGACGAACATAAACAGAGGCCGGCGTAGGAGCGGACGTCGGCCACCGAGGCAATTTAGTCGGTTCGCTAAGAATCATTCGAGTTTCTCAGCCCCTGGGCTGGCGCACACACAATATGAAGTATAGGGGGTTATATATGTCATATTATGATATGGGATACATCTAGTTCAGCTTGAGATTACCCTTGCGATGCAGTCGATCAGGGTCATCCGCAATCAAGCCAGCCACGGCGCCGTAAGACCGCCGGGTAAAGTTTGAGGCTGATAGGCCACCCAAGTTACGGTATGCAATTTATGCGGTTAAGTTTACGCTGTTATTGCATATCAGAAGATGAACATGCCGAGCGCCACCATCGATCCCGCCACGGTCTCGCATGATATCGTCATGGTGACACGGGGTTGGTGGCACTCCGGAACATTAGCTTTGTGCAACACGAGCGGATCAATAGGTACGAGCAGATGTGGATACAGAATAGAAGCTCCGAGACCGCGTATTTTTACCATCTAGTTACGGTCCGCTCGAGTGATGAAATGTCCGCCATGTATTCCTTTCCCCAATGTTCGGCCATCCATTGCCATAAGAGATTGACAGCTTGTGCATGTGACGAAGCGTGTAGCTTGGTTACTCGACTCTCCCACCAATATCGTCCTCGTTTAGTCGAAGGCGAGGGGGTCCATGCCATCAGAGGCGCCGACGTTTCCGGTTGCGTTTGATCGACTTTGCCACCCTCGAGCGAAAGGGACGCTAAGCGGAGCTGCAGATTTGAGTTAGGCCATGGCAGGCGAAGTGATGCCGGATGTTTTGTGTGTTTCCAAAGCAAGCCATCAAAGTTGACAAACTGCAGATTCGGGCACGATCCGCCTGGTTGCACCAACATTGCTGCCGCCGAGACCGTATTCTGACTCGCGAACTGGGGGAATTCGGAGTCGAAAAGTTCAAGAAACACGAGCTGATCCAGGACCGGTATTTGTTTGACGAGTCCGACGAGATCCTGTGGGAAGGTAAATCTATTACAAGAGTCAATCTACCGGTGTTAATATGGGTACTTACAAAGGACTTATCAACCACACTATGCCGGCTTTGAAACCGCAGTTTCAGCACTCGCAAACCCGGCGTAAATTTACCGATCAAGTTGAATACGTTTTTGTGGTAGTCCCGCATTGGCAATGTCTCCCCAAATTGAGATATATCAAACGTAATTTTCAGCTCACGTATCGTCTCGTCGGAAGTGCTGAGATCGCTTAATAATTGTTCTAGCTTCTGGTACTTTTGCATTTCGTGTAAGTTAAATACAAGATCGTAGCTTGTAATCGGTCGGCTGGGGCAAAAGCTTGAGAGCTGGTGCCAAGAACCAAGCGAAAGCTTCTGTAATGCAGGAAGAAAACTAGGGTCCCTGCCGAGTTCGACGAGGAAGTTCAACGCAGAGTTGTTCCCACCGCGCTTGATCCCAAATGAAATTAGGCGTTCCAGTTTTCTCAGAGTCAACGCAAGACCTTTGGTCCAGTCAGAGTTGGGGGGTATCCAATTTCTACGTTGAGGGTCAGGGGAAAGGCTCATCTCCAGTGAGCTGATGCACATCGGGTACCTTGGACCAAGGCTAAACTGGTAGACGTCGGGAAAGCTAGGCAAGCGAAAAGTGCGATATAATAGTGGGGCAACGGCCACGTTCAGAGCTTGGCTGACTAGAGAGAGAGACACGAGTAGTTGGCGGTGGTACTTGAGCTCGAGAGATTGCACGACGGTGGTCAAAACATCGGTTGGGAGTATTTGAATGGTCCGAGACGGCGCTTTCCCTCTCGCCGAAGCCAGTAGTTTTGACGCCGGGTCTATGGCAGTGAACACGAACGATGATCCTGCAGGAAATGCAAGGGGAACAGACCCTAGAGGAGATGATTAATATAATTAGAAATTATCATGTTCGATGTAGTGGCCACTCACTCGGGACGGGGACAGCCATTTTGGAACTGCTTGAACCATGCCTTGGTGGTCTTGAATTCGACTTGGGTGTCGAGTGGTTGATATGATGACGGGCCCAAGCGGGCCTCTTGGATGGAGGATTCAAGGAGCTCTTGCCAACTACGAAAAGCGCGGGGGGTTCGCCGATTGGATTTTCGGGTGGGCATTCCGGGGATTGTTCATCCGAGTTTGGATCAGATCCTTCCATCAAATGGGGTCACTAGTGCGTCAAAGTAGTCTATTATACAGAGTTGTATTTTTGACGTCTAGGTCGAGCCTGGTATATGGTGGTGGAAAGGACGTGCTGGTCGGATGACGAATTCAACCAAGCGCGAACAAGCAAGTCCTAAATATACTCATTTGGTAACAATTTGAAAGCAATATATTTGGCAGAGTGAACTATTAAAAAAAACACCCCAGGCTAAAAGAGTATAGTCTCTCTTCGTCTGAGGATCCAGCTGAATGCCACCAAATTTAGCACACCAGCGTACCCAACCAAACACCTTCATAAGGACCCAAGTGATGAATAAGATTACTCTCAATAATGTTAGGAACAGCGCCCGTAGAGCAATCCGGGCTCGTGTTATCTTGCCCTGTGATACAAATCGGATTGAGTCTCAAACCAGATATCGTTTGTCACAGACTTACCGCTGCAAGCATTCCAAACGCCTGGAGCATTGATATGCTTCTCGCCACTAGCATGGCGGTAACCCAAGAATCGACCTGTTCCAACATATCTTAGATAAAGTCAAAAACAACGGGGCACGCCATGCTCACCAGGAAGAATCGGAACCGGGTCATCCATGTTTGTGATTCGCGAAAAGTCCTCGATAGTAGCGTCGATCCAGTTGGCAAAATCGGGGTTTCCGACCTGAGTATATGCATGAGCTTACCGTCCGTAACCTTTTCTAAAACCTTGATTCAACTCACGCGAGGCTGACCATAGGTGACCCCTTGATAGCGATAGAACTAGGTAGATTCAGTCGGAGGAAGAGCGAGTCCAGAGAGGCGATAGCGCCTCCGAGTGAATGACCAACTAACACGCAACATTGTCAGTTATTTATCCTCTATTGCACGCGCAGTCTATCTCACCAACTGTGACCTTGGTAGCGCCCCTCTCAGCGATCACCTTGTTGACTGCTGCGAGGATCTGAGATGCCGAGGCGGCATGAGCATCCCTGAAGCCCGTGTGCACGAGCACATTGCTCGATACGTTCGGGAACAACGTCTTTGACAAGGGAGTAAGGGGGAACTTGGCGTCTATCAAGAGCGATTGACTATATGCATAGGTTTGAGCCCTGAATATCTTACACGAACGATCGAGCAGACTCACAACTGGAGTGGATCCGTGCCTTCGTGTGCGACAACGACCGAGGAGCCAGCGGGCCACCACCCAACATACCCTAGTACGAACAATGAGTCCAATTGCACCCAAACACAAGAATTCGCGACGAACAATTGGGAATAGCCTTGCCGTTTCCTCCGTTTGCATACGGAACAAATCCAGGGATCCTCTTGCAGGCCTCTATACAAAACAGGGATTCAGTCGGGGGGGCTGTCTGAATCAAGACAAAGGCATAGCTTACTGCAAGACCAGTTGGCTACGCCAGAGCAATAGGCGGCAGCAACAAAGTTGGCATAGAAAGAGTATGAAGAAATCGACTGTGCGTCGAGTCGAGTCACGTCACGTTCGAATAGGATGGGAGCAGCGAGGGACTGGGCGATGAGCGCGGCGCCAAGATACAAAACCGAGGTGAAGCGCATGGTAACGAGTGATGAGGGGGACAAAGGAGAGGCGAGGCGAGGAGCAGCGAAGGAAGGAGAGTGCAACACAAGGATGCTGTCTGACTCCCTGTCAAGGCCATACTGATTATATATCCCCTAATGTATTGTGTTATATAAACATCCATACCCCTAATCCGATTTTCAGCGGAGCGCGGCCGCCCACTCTCATGCGGCATCGGACGCTTCGAAAAGCGTAGATCAGAACTTTTATGGGCTTGAGGCTGGGCTTGTGCTCGTATCCGAGCTCTTGTGAATGAGGAATTACGACAGGCACATGTGGGCGCGCGAGTCACGGGGCCCCGATTTGGGCGAGCTGATCGACTTCGGAGCGCGCGTGTGAAAGATAATTTCTAAAACGGGTCATTAGTGCGGTCGTGGATCGCCAGGTTAGGTGAGATGGACTGCACCTCGCAATGGGTAGAGCCAAACAACTGTTCTTATCCCGGTACCTCCTAGCTTTGCAGTCCATCGGAACTGTATCCTCACGATGGGGGTTTTCCGAAAGGTGCCAAGCGAGATTAAACCAAGCCTCGGCAACTCGAATAATCAAACAAACCGGGTGTTTGCAACCGTACCGGGGCTCGATAGCAACCGCATACACCTAATGGTGCACCATCAGACTGCAAAAAATATATAAAATTTATACAAGAAGCGGTTCAACATGCAAAAGGAAAGATGTTTGATACACAAGAGGTTATTTGCTAAACTTTCAAAGAAAGACACCCGAGAGAACGAAGAATATTAAACGGCAATGAGGATCGGTACGACAAAATATCGGACCATACCCTCAGGGGCATCACAATGCTCAAAGTGGTATGATAATCGTATCACGCACAGCCAGACATAATCTGCTCCCGCCCACACACAAACTCCGAGTCCTTGGGCAGCATCCTCGCTCCTTCCTCCATCCTGCTAACATCAGTTCCGAGACATTTCTGCCACCTCACCATTCAATTCATGAATTCCCGCTCCCCACCCAAACCAAGGCCTTTGGCTCAACCTCCCACATATTTTCCAAGCCCCAATACTCCAAGACCCAAGCCTTGAGCAGGCTCATCACTTGTTGCTGACTCTTGGCTTCCAAAAGATACGACTGATCGCCCCACCAGCTCGAACCACGCACGCTCGCCGGATGAGGCGTCCAGTCCAGCCTTGGGAACTTTGAGGGGGGAAAAGAGGAGACAGGAGGAGAGCGCTTCAAGAGCGTACCATCAAAGTTGACGTATCGGATGTTTGGGCATTTCTCCACTAGAGTTGCGGCTGCAGTTATTTGGTTAAACAGCAGGTCACCATCGAGTTGGGCGGTATCAAAAGTTCGAGGGATGTAAGGTGTTGAAAGTCGGGCAGGGCGCGGACGAGAGTCCTTGGGTGCTGTTGCATTGATGTTCTTAGACTTGATCCAAGTAGGATAGAGAAGGGAGACAACATACAATATATCGCACCGCCTTTTGACCTTTTAATTGAAACCTGACACTCAGCTTCCTCACACCTGGGCACATTCTCCGATAGCATGCAAAACTTTGCTCCGGTTTTCGTCTATGGGTGTGTTGATCACTAATCGCAGTTCCCGAAGCAATTCTCCAGATGATACAACAACCCTGAGCAGACTTTTCAATGTTTCGTAGTCCCCAGGTTCTTTAATTTGGAAAGTAAATCCGCAGCGGCGAATGGGCCTCTGTAATGCCAGTCGAGAGAATTGGTGTGAGGATCCAAAGGAAAGGCTTTGTAGTGAAGGAAGGAAGGAAGGATTGTTCGAGTGAGACAGAATAATGTTAGAAATAGAAACGTTACTGCATCGTTTGATGGCGAAGGATAGAAGCCGTTCCAACGAATACAGTGTTTTGATAAGGTCCCTTGGCCAATCCTCGTTGGCAGGCACCCATCCAGGCCGTTTTGGATCGGGGGTAAAGAACATTTGCAATGACGACACGCACAGAGGGTGCCGGAACCCCTTGCTAAACTCCACTATGTGTGCCAAGCTAGTCAGAGAAAGGCTCCGATAGAGGATGGGTGCAATAGCATAGTGCAGGGTCCGATTGACGAGTGAGAGTGATTTTAGTGCTTCTGGTTCGGCGAGTCGGATGACAGGGATAAGCACGTCTGGTGGGAGAGACTGGATGGCCTTGGGAAAGGCGCTCGGGGAAGGTGTGAATGTCGGGTCGGCTGCTCTATATTTAGGAAATGGTATCGGATGAGAGAAGTCAATTGTTTTGGTGGACGCGAATGTAAAGAGGGTGTCGGTGGGTACAGCCGGCGTAGGGGTCCCTTTAGCCACCAATGAAACTAAGAGCCACGGTTGTCACAAATGTTATCCCAACATACCTATCGTCACAGGAGGGCACCGCGCGTGCTGGGTTGTGTGGCGGCAGCGTTCGGGGGCAACCGCCGTTTGGTGGCGCCCTGGAGTCGTGGGCTGGCCTTGGCCTGCTGCTTGGGCGTTTTTCGATGCCTCGCGAGATCGTCTGTGGCTGGTGCTCCGATGGTAAAGTGCGCGAGCAGATCAGCAACCGACTCGGGTGAGAGATCCCGACATGGGGCAAGGGGGACATTTGGGCTCGCCACCTCGGTCATTTTCGCGTTGGGTCGAGTTGCGGTGTCGTGGGAGGAGGGGGGACAGATGGTGTGGCGCAGGTGGTGGTTGGCGTGTGGAGAATGGTGGTGGCTGTCGGCGGGTGGCTTTATGAGTACCCTGGGAGTCGCTTAGTCATACAAGCGCCGAGAGAGAAGGCGCATAGCCACGCGACGCCTCCTACGCAGTCAACCACCACCGAGTCCTGACACTAGGTGATGGCAAGTCGCTCAGACTACACCCCGCTCGCCCAAGACGCGCAAACCCACGACGCGCCAGACGTACTAGCCGATGCCGACGCACCACCCATCTACTATGGCGAAGGCCGGTTTTCGCCGCCGAGCTCACTGAGCGACGACCAGGAAAAGCTTTTGGATCTGGCCAATGCCGAGCGAGGGAGCTTTGAAGACGACGAAGAATATCGGCCTAGCGTGATGAGAGAGTCTGGCCCGCTGTTCTTGGGGAGAAAGGTGAGCTCGCACGATGAGTGGGAGGCGGGCCGGCATTCGATTCATTTACGTTTGTGACAGCGCCCATCTCCACTTCGCTGCTTGGTAATATGCCTCGGCTCGTTGGTTTTACTCGCCATGCTGCTTGGTCTTTTGGCAGCACGGACGTACCATCAGACCTCGTATCGCTATCACACCCCAGGGAATAAACATATCACTATGGACCATGTTCAACGGCACGTTTTCCGCTCAGAGACAGAGTTTGGCTTGGGTCAGCGAAGGTAGCCATCCTGTTGCTCTGGGGGTATTCCGGCACTGACAAGCTTTCAAGCCGGCGACGGTGTCTACTCGTTTGAAGAGAGCGGTGCCATCAAGCTTGTCGACTTGAACACCCAAACCAACCGAACTCTTGTCAAGCGCAGCGACGTCAAAGATGTGAGTCTCTCATTCTTGTTTTGTGCATGCCATCTTATTTGTGTACAGGAGCACGGGAACATCCTAGCGTTCAGCTCCTGGTCTCTCTCAGCCGACGCTTCTCACATTCTCTTGAAGACCGACTCGCTCAAGCAATACCGTCACTCCTCGTTTGGAAACTTTTACCTTCACCGACTCTCGGACGGAACCACATTCCCCCTTATCCCGCCGACCAACCCGCCCAAAGTCGCGCTCGCCACTTGGTCTCCTACTGGACGAAGCATCGCGTGGGTAACCGGGAACGATATCTACGTCGTCCAAGATCCAAAGTACGCCTCTAGTTTGATGTCTTCGCCTTCGTGTGACTGAAACAAAACAGGCCAGACGCATCGCCTCTCTGTCTCACTTACTCTGGCAACGCGACACTCTTCCACGGTGTCCCAGACTGGGTATATGAAGAGGAAGTTCTATCGTCCGCCTCGGCACTCTGGTGGTCCCCATCGTCGTCCCACATAGCCTACCTCGCCCTCGACGAAACCAACGTCCCAACGTACACCGTGCCGGTCTACAACCCCACCTCCAACGCCTCCAACGTTGTTCCATACGGTGGTGACTCGATCGTTATCCGGTATCCTAAACCAGGCTTTGGAAACCCTCTCGTCCAAGTAGCCGTATGCGACCTCGGAGCGGTCAACGTCACCAAAGGCGAAGCCGCCAAAGCTGTGCAAAAGGCAGTCGAAAAAGCTACGACAATCTTGACGTGGGATAAGCAGTTGAAGCCCGATGATCAGATTGTGAGCGAGGTGGCCTGGGTCGGGAATTCGACGCTTGTGGTCCGTGAGGTCGGACGAGAGGCCAAGGCGGGGAATGTCGTGTTGTTCGATGTGGGCGGGACGACGGGTATTGGAAAGGGCAGGGTTGTGCGTGTTAGAGGCGAAAAGGGCGAAGAGGGCGATGAAGGTTGGATCGATTCGGTATGTCCTTATATCTTAATTTTCAGAGAAGTTGGGTACTCATAGGTTGAGCGTGTATAGGACCAAAACATCATCCCACTCAAGAAAACATCTGGATACCTCGATATCTTGCCTACGCCTGAAGGATACAACCACATCGCACTATTCAGCCCGCCTGATTCTTCGAAACCGATCTGGCTCACCAGCGGGAAATGGGAGGTGACAGGAAGGATCTTGGCTGTCGATGAGGCTCGCGGCCTGGTGTATGTCTTTGTCTTTGTTTTTGTTTTCCTCCATCTAATTCCCGCTTTTCGAGACAGTTACTTCCAGGCTGCTAAATCATCTTCGATCTCACGCGGAATCTACTCCGCTCAATTCCCCTCACTCACCAAACGTGCGCCTATTCCAGCCCCAGAGGAGCCCAAGGCTCTCACGGAAGAATCCGTCCCGGCTTGGTATTCTGCTTCGTTCTCACCCCGTGGAGGATACTATGTCTTGAACTATGATGGACCCAATGTGCCGTGGCAACGAGTCGTAGGCGTCGATACCAACGGCAAAGGCAAGCCCCCCACTTCTTTCTTCATGTTTATCATATTAAATCGACAGCGCAGACCCAATCAACTACGTCTTGACGGACAACCAAGAGCTTAACGAGACCTCTGCCTTGTTCCAAATGCCGGTGATCACGAGGTCCACAATCGAGAGCGATGGATATGGTGAGCCGACTTGTGTTCTGTATGAGCGATCCCTAATGAACAACCTAATCATAGAGCTGAACGTGATGGAGATTCGACCACCGAGGATGGACGAGACTGGCAGCAAGAAATACCCCGTTCTCTTCAGAGTGTAGGTTTTGTCCTTTTCCTTTAACGTGCTACACTGCTCATTTCGCAATGCAGCTACGGCGGCCCGGGCTCCCAGATGGTCCACACCCGTTTCGAACGAGACTGGCACCACTATCTCGCTTGCTCGCTCCAATACATCATTGTCGTCGTCGATGGGCGCGGCACCGGGTTCAAGGGACGTCAACTGCGGAACCCTGTTCGTGGAAATCTTGGATATTGGGAAGTCGTAGATCAGATCAATGCCGCAAAGTGGGTATCATATCGGTCATCGCGCCATGGGACATGAGAAGCTGATAGCGTTTGGGTAGGATCTGGGCTGCGAAAAAGTACGTTGATTCCAAGAGGATCGGGATTTGGGGATGGGTACGTGTCTACAGCTCCGTTTGTGTGCACATAGTTTCATGCGATTTGTCTGGTCTAGTCATATGGCGGATTCATGACTTCCAAGGTTCTCGAAGCCGACGCAGGCGTACACACGCTCGGCATGGCCGTGGCACCCGTCACGTCCTGGCGTTTGTACGACTCGGTGTACACCGAACGGTACATGGGTCTTCCGGATAACAACGTAGGGGGATACGTTAATGCGAGCGTATCCCGCGTCGAAGGATTCAGAAAGGCCAACTTTTTGTTGGCTCACGGGAGCGGGGACGATAACGGTGAGATAACCTTTGGGGTTTTTGTACGCGCCGAGGCTAATGAGTACCTGCAGTCCATTTCGCAAACTCGGCTCACTTGCTGGATATGCTTACTCAGGCCCAAGTTCGTGGATTTAGGTTCAGGATGTTTACGGACAGGTGTGTCTTGGAAACTTGATTCTCTCTCTCGCATGATGCTCAACCTTGAACCCAATAGCGATCATGGCATCCGGACACGCGGAGGCTACCGAGAGCTGCACGAGTGGATGACCGAGTTCTTGCTGGAAAAGTGGGGTTCCGGTGCAAGGCAGCGTGGATGGTGACCGTTTATATAGTATTTTGTATTTGCACCTTCTTGTCGGCAAGGCCTGTTGCACAGAATATATGCGCCCTCAAGGGATAGTCACACGCTATTCGTGAGATGTTGATCAACCGTCAAACGGTATTTTTCATTATCCATCGTAAAACCCAAACAAAAACCAATGTGCCTAAAGTCCAACCAGTGTGGGGACTAGCCCAACTACAACCTGCCCGGAGCTAGCCTTTGCACGTTTAACAGTAGATGGTGCCCATCCACACACCCTCGTAGGGTCCAAGGTGATCAATAATGTTGCCAACAAAGATGTTAGGGACAGCACCAGTCGAGCAGCTCGTGCTCGTATTGTCTTGTCCTAGAGTCAAAAGGAATGAGGAATCGGGTCTAAAATCGATACATAAACAATCTGGTGACATACCCGCACAAGCAACCCAGTTTCCGGCTGAAATAATGTGCTTCTCACCGCTCGAGTGGTGGAATCCCAAGCCGCGACCTGTGGATACCAAGGGTCAGCAATTAATCCGTGATGAGCATGAGCATAAAACGGACCAGGCACAATGGGGATCAAATCGTCATCGTGGGTGATACGCGAAAAGTCGGGAACCTGGGGTTGAATGTTAGTTTCGCCCAAGACTATAGTAAAATTTGAGGGCTGAATCCTCACCTTTTGGTCAATGTAGTTGGCGAATTCCTGGTTTCCGACCTAAATACGCAAATGATAAGTATGCACCATAAATAAAGAGCCAGGTTGAAACTTACACGAGGCTGGCCGTAAGTGACCGCCCTGATAGAGATTGTCGACGGCAGGTTAAGCTTGAAGTAAAGCGCGTCAAGAGTAGCAAGAGCACCTCCGAGAGAGTGGCCGGCTATTCACCACCCGTCAGTTAGAATTGCCCGAAACGGAAAGCTTGGGCACCAAAGGTAGTTGAAACTCACTAGTCGTGACCTTGGTTGCCCCCCTTTCAGAGATAACCTTTTTGACGGCAGCAAGGACCTTGGTTGCGGAGCTGGCTTGGGCATTCATAAAGCCGTCGTGAACCTTGACGGTGCTCGGTACACCAGGGAAGAGTGTAGAATCCAGATTACAGGTGAAGATATTGGCATCAGTCAGGACTGAGAGGCTGAACGATAAAAGGAAAGTCAGAATGAATATTCAGCTGAAACAAAAGGCAGTACTTGCAATTGAGTGGGATCTGTGCCTTCATGAACAACGACGACCGTGTTGCCAGACGGCCACCAACCAACATACCCTGCAAATAAATGGTTTAGGAAACTCTTATTAGACGTCGAGCAATAGTCATATGACTCACAATATGGAACAGCATTGCCGTCCCCTCCGGTAGCATAAGTGATGAACCCGGGAATGCGCTTGCAAGCAGCTGAGTGCAATCGAACCATTAGACACTCCTGTCGACATGACAGGAAAGTAAGACTTACTGCACGACCAATTTGCGGTGCCAGAACAGTACGCGGCAGCAGCAAAGCTGGCGAATGGCGAATAGGACGAGATTGTCGCAGCGTTGATTGGCGACGTCGCGGTATCACGCTCAACCGGTGCGGCCAAAGCACGGAGAGAGAGCGCAAATGCAAGAGCAGCAGTAGCAAAACGCATGATAGACGACCGATAGAGGGATGATTGCTGGGTAGACCACGACAATGCGCTGGCTATCTTGCCTCGCCCTACACGTCATATATAGTCCTGCAATACTACTGTCACTTCCCACACAGTATGTCCAAAATTCCAGCAGCGAACAAAATCGCACTAGCCTATTCACGCGAGGAACTTCGACATCAGCCAACACTAGCCAGCATCTGCCACGACCGCTGACACAACGTCTAAAGCCGCTCGGATGAACCCCACATCAGGTCTTGGCTGAAAACTATTTCCTTTTGAGTTCAACATACCACCTCTGTTCCTCTTAGGCAATCTATTCTGAACTCTCGTCCCCTTGACGAATCTCGGACATACGCATGGTCTGTTGATCATGGGGCTCCGCTTAATGCTTTACCGTGTCCCGGAGTACAACAAAGGCATGATAGGTGTCGTTCATGAGGATTTCTCGGAGTTAGGGTGATGGCAGGTGAAACTTGACGTTCACATCGAATGAGAATGAGCTCGAGGGAACAGTCCAGGGGTTGTACCATTTCAGGAGGCCCACTCTAGGAGAAATATCGGGCGGTACATGTACAGCCGAAATAGGCAAAGTAGAATGGATTTCGTGCACAAGTTTTGGATGGCGAAGAGACACAGCCGACTCGGGAGAACCATCCAGAAGGTAGCAGGTAGCTCGGGGCCAGTAAGACAGCACAAAGTGTGTCAATGGATGAGCTAAGGGAGGCCGAAACGCGAGTCAGATGGCGTTGCGAGATGGTACCCCGCTGTTAGAGATCATTCAAGCTGCATTGCCGAAGAGCTGAGATAAAGCTTGGCATGCTGTCGTTGTGGGTGAGAACTGATCGCCTATCGAGCCGGCGCTTACATGACTCGGTAAAGTGGTGCTATACAGTGGTGCGAACAGATTTGTAATGACTACTTCCATCCTGGATTCTTTCGTTCGCACTCCGGCTTAGTTCACTCTTTCAATATTCTTTTTTTTCGCCCTAAATCCTACAAACATTCAAGGAACATTTGCCGACCATTTTACTTCCCACATAAAACCCCCATAAGAACAAAGTGATCCTGACCCTCGTCTGGATGCCACCAATTCGACCTCTTTCTCGCATATGCATCTGGAGCGAATCTAATCAAGTTAGCAACGATTCGTGCCCATCCAAACACCTTCGTATGGTCCCAGATGATCGCCAATGCTGCCATCAAAGATATTGAGAACCGCACCAGTTGAGCAATCGACGCTTGTATTATCTTGACCTAGGTCAAAGGGAAAAAAATGAGTTTTACTGAGATACGCATGAAAATCAACTTACCTGCACAAGCATCCCATAATCCGGTTGAGATGATATGTTTCTCGCCACTTGCATGGTGGAATCCCAGGGCCCGGCCTGCGTGCGTTATAGCTAAGCTCACTTGGATAATAAGCAGGTCAGCAACCTACCTGGAACAATAGGGATCATATCGTGCATGTTCGTGATACGTGAGAAGTCGGAAATCTGATGTGATTACGGTTTCCATGGGTGTTCATAAATAGAGTGCCCAGACGTACGTTTTGGTCGATCCAGTTAGCAAAGTCCTGGTTCCCCACCTGAATAGGACCATAATGAATACAAACTGTAAATAAACTGAAATTCAAGCTTACACGAGGCTGGCCGTAGGTGATAGCCTTGATGGAAATGGACGCTGGCAAGTTGAGGGTGAAGTATGCGGCATCGAGAGCGGCCAGTGCACCTCCGAGAGAGTGACCAGCTATGGGTTTTTCAAAATTTAACTACTTCCCAGGAACGAAGAGGTTCTAGGCCAATGTGTACTCACTAACTATCACCTGAGTTGCTGAATTTTCTGCTATAATGGCTTGAACAGCAGCAAGCGTCGACGGCGCCGCGTTGGCATGTGCGTTCCGAAACCCGTCATGAACCTTGACAGTACTTGGCATACCAGGGAAAAGCGTAGGGTCCAGAGGGCCAGTGAATACATTAGCGTCCGTCAACAAGGACAGACTGCATAAAAATCCATAAAATTGAATATATATGCTGGACGGAAACAGAGCTTGTAACGTACAATTTTGTAGGATCTGTCCCCTCATGAGCAACAACCACCGAATTCCCCGATGGCCACCACCCAACGTACCCTACCATATACTTAAATCAGCACCTGAGCGGGTCAGTAGCTATGACAGGACATACACATTGGGGTTCCATCTCCATCACCGCCATAAGCATATGGGACGAAATCGGGGACGAGTTGACAAGCCACTGGGTTGGTGCGATTCGTGTAAAAGACATTGGTCAAAATGGGGCAAAGGCTTACTGCATGTCCAGTCAGCAGCCACGCCACAGTATGCAGCAGCAGCAAAAGTGGTATATGGCGAGTAGCTTGATATCGTCGCAGCAGTGATCGGCGTAATAGTCGAGTCACGCTCAACCGGAGCGGCCAATACGTGAAGAGCAAGCACGAGTGAAAGTGCAGCAGTTGTGACACGCATGATGGAATCTACGAAAGTAGGGGCAATGAAACCACTGGCTACTATTCTTCCCGTCGCTAGAGCATAAGTACTCTTACCAGGTTGGTATCACTTCCTGGCTGGGTGTATGCGAAGCTTCAGAACCGAATGGGTCGCGGTTTCAGGCACTCTCACGAGTAATGACTTGGACGTTATTCTGAACCACGCACCGGGGCGTGGCATCTTCGAACCCTCTAATAAATTCCGGCGGCCGGCCGGCAGGGGTTGTATAGCTGCCTACGACGATTGATTATTATTTTCGGTTCAGCGCAGATTGTTATTATCTGTGAATGAGCTATTCTTGAACTCTTGCCCTCGGCGGAAACAGAGAGCACACATGG
Source organism: Ceratorhiza oryzae-sativae (assembly GCA_030998015.1). Taxonomy (NCBI): domain Eukaryota; kingdom Fungi; phylum Basidiomycota; class Agaricomycetes; order Cantharellales; family Ceratobasidiaceae; genus Ceratorhiza; species Ceratorhiza oryzae-sativae. Next base: position 1,416,357 of record JARWMV010000238.1, read on the forward strand.
TAGTGTCGGTCATGGGGCCCCGGTTAATGCTTTACCGTATCCCGGTATATAATATAAATTAGGTACGATCATCTCCTCGACCTCGAGAATACCATGTTGTTCCGAGTACAAAAGCAGGTGAAGATGGGCGTTTGTATGGGCCCAACCTCAGAAGGGAAAGTTGTTCTAAACTAAGAAAATCCCAAGGTAGGGTGAAATATCGCATAGATCTCTATTATTAGCAGAGGCCAATGGAAACACGATAACAGGATTCGAGGGGAATCCCCCCCCCCCCAAGCGACTCACCAGAATAGTCCAGCCCTTAGAGAAAGGTGCCGATGCGATCCAACCCACGTCGAGTAATGAAGGTTTCAGTATCAAGCCGCAAAATGTGAAGAGAAGTTAATGGTCTATAATCGTGTGTTGATTGATGTAAATACTTGTCGCTAGAGGTACCACGTATGATTATCCACTAGCTGGTTGGCTTCCAATAGAAATAGAAGCAGAAAGGCATGCGGGAGGTACAATCGTGTGCATTCTATCATCGCACGTCACAATCCTGAGCAATTTTCAAGAAAATTTATTCTAAGCGACTAAAACAGCGAGAAATAATAGTATTACAGCAGATCGCTACCTACTTGACCATAGACCACTCCAGTTCCCCTTTTAAGCCTTCATGAACCCAGCAAACCACTTGTCCAACTCGTCTACACCTTCGAGGGAGACTACGTTTCCAATATACCCGTCAGGCCGAACGACCACGATGCACCCGTCAGGCCCAATGCCATATGACTCATATAAGCGTCCGCCTCCCATCTTCGGGAAAGGAGCAACATCGTCCACGAAGACCTTGGACCAGTGTGTGCGAAGGGTAGATGGGAGATCTGTGTAATCGGCAGTGGTCTTGGTCATAGTACTAAAATATTTTGAGTGAGTATGATGTTGAGTTTGAGAGCAGGAGCCGGTCATAAAATGCTAACCTGAAGCTCAGAATCTCGAAGACCGCGTCAATTGGTGCGCCCTTGGGGGTGTATTTCTTGTAGAACCTCTCGGGCTTCTCGAGCTCATCGGCCAATGCCTGCAACCGCGCCTTTTGGATCGGGTCCTTGGTATTCCCAGCAAAAACGAGGACTTTGGACCGGATATCAGACGGAACAAGATCTTGGATCTCGAACGGACGAGCGTCGGCAGTACGGATTACAGTCTGAGGAATAAGCCGTTGGCCAATGATAAGCTTCGTTGCCAACGCCTGGTGTGAGGGATTAACGATCATAGATGGGGAATAGTGAACGCCAATTCCACTCGTGAACCCGCCGAATGTTTGGAATACTCTTCATCGGCAAGCAAGTCAGCATCTATCTACGCCCTCCTGTTAAGTTGCAAGTGCTTACTCGACGAATTGATGGTGAGATACGCCATCTCCACCTTCACTTGTTTGGGCCTTGCCAGAAAACAAGGCTGAAAACTTGCGATCGAAGGCAATCAAATCTTGTGCATATTTGCGGCGCTCAAGCTCATACTAAGGGTTGGATTAGAAATGAGTCTAATTGAGAGCAATTGCGAGGACATACTGTCTTTAAAAGTTCAGGAGATGCCCATCCTCGCAAAACTTGAGTCAGTTTCCAGATGAGATTGTGCGTATCATTCATGCTGGCGTTCATGCCCTGACCAGCTTTTGGAGAATGCGTGTGGCCTGCATTAGGCACGTTAAAGATTTGAGAGAGCAGATCGTAGGTCAGGAAGCGACGTACACGCATCACCCGCAATGAACACTCGCTCCTGAGCCGAAAAATTGGACGCCACGCGCTGTCCGATGATGTAGATCGTCCACCAGTCGAGCTTTTGTGGGAACTGGAGCTTGAACGGCTTGAAGGAGCGCTGGGCCACCTAAACGAAAGTTGGGCCAATGAGTGCACGCCTGGGGTGTATCGGGAAGAATGGCCTACCTCCATGATTTTTTCGGGGGTCATCTTGGACCGATCCATTCGTCCGGTGCCTCCGAGCTCGATCTCCGCGAGTTGTACATATAAGCGAACAAGATCACCTTCGCGGGGAATGATCATGCAGCTCTGTATCTACATCAGTAGCTATCCTGTTCAAAGGAGCCCAAAACGTACCCCGTTGTCAGAATGGATTGCGGTTCTGTTTCGGATATCAGGGAAGTCGGTGTCAGGGATAGTGTCGACTACACCCCAGACATAATCTACAAAATTGAAAATTTTCAAGTCTTGAAACCCCAAATAGCCGGTTGTGCTCACCAGTGTGCTCTCCCTCCATCTTCCACCCCATTTGAGCCCGGGTCCAGGAATGTGCACCATCGCATCCGACCACATACTTTGCCCTAACAATCTCCTCTCTGTCTTCTTCGACCTCAACAGAGTTACCGTCTGCCGCAGCTTCGTTGGAGTTCGCTGGAGCACCCGCAACTGGGCGGGATAGCCTCATTGCCTCAGCCTCGCTCAGCCTCTTCAGGTGCACGGTCACCGGATATGAATCCCGGGATGCAAGCTCGGTCGCATCCGTAGAGAGGATATGCTGGTGGGCACAATGGGCTGTTCTACCTCAATCGATCGGGAAGGATATGAAAACTGGGGCTCAGCCTTGGCGCGGTGCTCAAACTCGCGTGGGCATGCTCCGTTGGGGGCGGGACCTGTACCCAGCGCGCGCATAGCATCGCGAAAGATATTTTCAATGGCGCCCTGGTGCAGCGTGACCTCGAACGGATATCGCGCGGTTGGAGCAGTGACATCTGGCAATCGGTCGGACCGTGTGATGCCGGAACCGTCAGGGGCCGGGTTGTAGAACGCAGCCATGTGCATCTGATTTCCTTCCTTGAAGAGTCGCTCGGCAAGGCCATAGCTCTGTAAGTCATGGATGATATCAGTTGTGAGTGAGCGGGTGAGATAAGAGGAAGAATCAAAGGCTATTCGTCGGCAAAAGTGTAGCGAGCGCTTCGCTGTCACTTCACAGCATGCACGACATTGATCGAGGAGATTGCGGGGATAATAGTGCCACGCCAAGGTAGAGCAATGAGGATGACAAAACATACCTGGAGAACTGGCATAAGGTCTGTCAATTATTGTATGGCAGACACAAAAGAGAAAGCCTACCTTCCAGTGTCCTCGGCTGGATGCCGTCTGCCTGGCCCGCAGCAACCTTGGATGGTCGCTTGTCGATGATCCGGACGTTTACTCCAGCCTTGGCCAACCCATGAGCACACATGAGGCCAGCGGGACCTGTTCACATCAGTCTGGCGCCAGACGATAAACGTGAGGTAGTCCGCACCAGCACCGATGATGAGAACGTCGACCTTGGATTCAATAGCAGGCATCGTGTTGTTGATGGGGGTTGATTGCAGTAACGACAAAGGCAGACAACCCAGGCGTTTTATATCGGGACAGGGGCTGAAAATCGACCAAGTGGTGGTCAAGCTCCGGCCGGGCCTCTAGTGATAATCTGGACATCAACGACGAGGGTGAGAAGAGCATCCCTTGATTGGGGTTGGAGACCGGCATTACTGGGTTTGAATGGAGCATCGAGCCTGTCTCTGACATCTTCTATCTACAAGCGGGCCCAGTCTCACTAATGTACATTCCTTCATTGTCGTTGGTGCGTCTACCGAACACAAATGTCGCGTCTTATTGGCCGGTCGGAGCACGTGCTGCTTTAGTTGCCTTTTTCGTTGGCTTTCTGTGGTCGGATATTCGCTCCGATACTCTTCTCATTTGTCTAGAACTGTGAAACGCCGCGCCAACTCGCGGGTAAATTATTTCCCAACGGCCGCCCGGATTCGGAGACGCCTTAACCGTGAGCGTATCGGCCCCTAATTTGGCAAAATGTCTGGTATTTCAAAACCCGAACCTCCCATCCTATCCGCCCCATGCCTAGACACATCCATGATTCAGCCCAAGCCCTACGTGCAACCCCTTTTATCGGTTCAAAAAAGAAGGGTAGTTGGGGATCAGCAGGCATTCAGGTGATGGGCACGGCTGAACACGCCCCAGACGAGCCCCTAACAACTTACGACAGTAGACTTACAAACCACACACATTCCGATCCATATCGTCAGGTCACGTATCTTGGCGTCGGTCTAGACCACATACCTATCGATGGGCTAAAGCGTTTGCAATACTAACGCGAAAAAAGGACCTTGAATCTTTCGTACTGATGTGCGAGGGCTACGCGAGGGGCTGAACAATGCTGCAGGCTCCAAGAATGGTTTCAGGAACCCAGTCTGTATTTTTTTTTCCAAATCCATGTCTTTGTATGCGGGACGCCGAGGGCATGATATGGGACCACTCTACTGTTACACCCCGAGATGCCCGCCAGCCTGTTCATACACATCAACCACTCCTAAATCAGACTCAGTGAGGTAGGAACTAGACAAGCAAGCGAAGAAATAAAGTCTAAAGAGCGCAGCGCGATTATTGCGTCTGGGGAATGGGTAACCGCAATTTAGATGTTCAGGGATGGAACACCCGTGAAATTGACACCGCAGCTCCACCAGCACCAAACTATATCTCGTTGCAGATTAGAATAGTCGCAGCTGCTCTCAATGCCTGGAACCCATATAGTCGTACCAGGGCACATCTATCTCTAATCGGTCTCAAGTGAGGCTGAAATACAATTTAAGACGATATCGGAGCGGGGGGTGACGGGGGTCCGAGGTTCGGTCGTATATGCTCCTCTGTCGTGCAATCTCATCGCATCCACCACCTTGCATCCCCACCACTAACGCACCTAGAAGTAACATTATGCGCCATGCGCAGTATAAGCACATGAAGTTTTCGATACATGATATGTCCTCTGGTCTCATAGGCTCAAACGATCCTTAGCGGGGGTTTCGGTTGCAGGATACGCAGAACACGCTTATCCGTGTACTCCGGAGCACGACCTTCGATTTCGTTCGGTCCGTTAATCAAATGTGACCTGCATATTACATATCGAAGTATGTCGGCATTGCTGGAGCAAAAGGATCGGTTCGAGAAGGTGTGGTGAGGCAGCGCCCTCGGTTCCGCTTACATTGAGCCCAGCCGGGATTTCTTAGTACATTCGAATGGGTTTCAGAGAAGCTAGAAGGTAGGTCCAGCCATAGCCGACTCTTCGCTGCTGGAGAACTCCATGGCTACAAAGAAAAATACCGATTCAACGGAATGTCATCGCGTGTTGAGAGGTGCGCAGCCGCGCCAATAGCATATGACTACTATGTATATTTTCTTTTGGCCTAGTTAGAGAATTGCCAAAGATAAATGCAGCTACAGATATGCATCAAGCGACGGCTACACTTCAAGTTGGTATATGCTTACATTCTGACCGGTCAAGAACGTAGATATAGTACATAAAAAATAAACCAGCGCAAGTAAGCATACAAAGGAATCATACGGCTACATATCATACCGGTTAGATAAATGAGAGACACTGCTCATAACATTGGGTATTTGTCCATAAAGTTAGAAAGTACGCGAAACCGGGAGGATATCCCTAGGGCAAACCTACCTCAAAGAAGGCTCTCGATCTCGTTCAACAAAGCCATCAGCGTGACGCTGGTCTTGGAGGCATCCATAAAACCCAAGGGTTCAAGCTCTATGATATCAAGCATATATTCGAGATGGAAATGCTTCAAGACCTATATTTAGCACACTCAAATACTGAGTGATTGCGAAAAACGCACAAGATTTCTGTAGAATTCAACCCATGGGGGATATACAAAGCGATATGTAGGGCCTCGCTTAGCCATCTTTACCGACTCTAACAACGCTCCCTTGTAGCCGCTAAAAATCCACTCCTTGTTCTTCCCAGCAGGATGTGACTTGGCTTGCAAATCTCTGAGCAGGCGTTCGTGGTCGTCTAGTGCTTGGGCTGCCCGATTTAGCTTATTTGCGGCAGTTAGCATAAGACTGGGTGATGAAGCATTTTGCATACAGAATCTACTACTTCTAGAGGAATTCTACTTTTTCCTTTCTTGGCCAGAATAGAAAGAGTCAAGGACAAGCTCGAGTTCGATGCAGGCGACATCATTAAGAGATCGGCGATTTGGATTGACAGACCCAGATGGCAATTAACGGGGATGGGATTCAAATCGGATCCATAGAGAAATACAACTTAGCTCTTATATGAGTACCGAGTAGTTCTACGTCTCTTCGAAATGATTCGCTTGCACGGTCCAAGTTCGGCCACGGACCACTATGGCAGCCTAGGCAAGCTATTGTAGGTGAATTAGAACAATCAAGCAGAGGGGATACAGAATTCCGAGTGATTTAATGGTCTGTTTTACTGGCCATAGCTCGAACTCAAAGTGAGAGCCGAACCTGGATGCTTTGCCGCCAGTCTAATTAGAGTTTAGTTATTGACAGCACGCTTGGACCTTAGCGCTTACACGGTCACCTGACTTGGGAGATTCATTGTTGAGCCTGACCACGACCACGCATTCTACGCCTACACCTCGCACGAGCCATAGGGGGTTCTCAGTAAGTAGCATGGTTGCTCGCTGATACCCGAAATCTAATGCAGCTATAGGCGGTCGATATCACGGGAGCGACGACCTGTCTCATCCAACCCACGAACTGAACATACCACAAAACACAAAACAAGATGGCTCCAGTAGATCGTGCTAAACCTGAGAAGCGACGCCGCATTGCGGCAAGCCCTCAAACGACTACTCCCAAGAGGTCCAGTGCACTGTAGGTTTCCGCTACGCCTACATCCTGATTAGTCCATCTCACCCACAAGTAGTTCCGCCTCCCCGCTTGCACGCAAGTCAGCCTCACCGGCCAGCCCATCGTCTCCAGTCACACCTCGCGCCAAATCCATCCCTTTGCCTTCACACCTGTCCCGGCTTGTCACCGCTCACACCGCAATTGAAACATCTTTGTCGCTCTCGTTGGCAACTTCTTCTCGTGCACCATCGTCCGAAACGGGTCATCTGGCCGCGATAACCAACACCGTAGCTCTCGAAACTGCTGGCCTACGTGTGCGCATTGGTACAGAAGAGATCCGTCGGTTGTGTTGGCTCTGGGAATGGGACGGAGACGCCTTGCCTGAAGACAAGCCGCCCAAGCCTAGCGCTCGAGCCATAGGACCTATTGAGGACAGTAGTGAAGACAATCCTTTCTTGGAGAACAATACGCCTCGAAAGTCCGCGCCAGCACCGGCACCAGCACCACCTCCCACGGATTGGGTTCGCGGCGGAATGGGGCTTATTGTCACTCCTACGACTCAATTGCAGAGGGCTCAAGGTCGACGTATGCCGGCTTATGGGATTGGTATAAAGGTTGAGGTTGGGTTAGAGAAATCTACTGGTGTTGCCCTAAGCGCAATCGCCAAATGGACTGCGGACTCGCATCTTCGCAGGAAGGAGATTACTGAAAAGTTGCAACGATGGGTCAAAGTATGTGATATCTCCGTCAGGCTGGTGCGGTATTAACCTCTCGCTATGATAGCTGCATGAAGCTTCTCAAGTTACGCCGAAAGCCAACGGCAAAACGAAGCGATTGCGATCTTTGTCTCCTACCCCCGTTCCTCACATCCCTATGGCCGATTTGCCATCGTTGGCATCTATACCCGTAACATCCACACCAAGCACACTACGAACAATCCAAACACCCTCCAAAAATAGCTTGTTCTCGACGCCTTCACGAGGATCAATCAGTACACCTAGATTTGCTCGCCAGGGGGGTGGGTTTTCCACCCCAACGAGCGCTACGAGAGGTGCCTTTACTACTCCCAACCGTACGACTGGAGGAATATTTGCGACGCCCACTTCGGTACACAGGGGTGCTGCCATAACCCCTTCGACAACCAAACGCGCGCTCGCGGTTCCTCCAATGACCCCGACGACTCGTGCCGCCGGGATTCCGTTACCACCAACTCCCGCCGCGACCCCTTCTACGCATTACTCGTCCGGGGCTTCCGAATCCGGTGACTCGCGCCCCTGCACCCCCAGCATTAACAGAGTGCTATTTCAGTCGGGACTCGAACCCCAGACTCCTCAGAGAGATAAGGCCCCCACGCCATCCGTACCAACACCCCTCGCCAAGCTGCTTTAGCGGAACGACTGCGCCAGAAAGCGCTCGCTACACCAAATGGGAAAACCACAACCGTCACATTATCCTACGACGCTGAAACCAATACTCTTCTAACAGCCGACCTGACGCCAGATCAATTGCGTCGCAGGTGCTTGCTCGCTCGGATCCCTGATGCTGCAGAAACGCTCCTTGCCGTTTTCGCTACTCGTCGTGTGGTCCCTATCCGGGAGGCATCAAGAGCTATCGTTAGTGCATCGCGAGTGAGCACTAGCGAAGCCGAGGATGAAATACGAATGCTCGCTGAGCTCTGTCCGAGGTTTTTGAAGATACGAGTTGTCGGGAAAGACGAGTGGGTTGAACGAGGTGGAGGGGTCGTAACCGGAAAAACTGTTGGCCCGTTGAGCCCCGGCAAGAAGGCCGTGGGGGACAGTCCAGCCTCGAAGAAAGCACCTGCGAGTCCCAGCGCCAAGGTGCCGGCGACCCCTTCACGATACAGCAAGCCGGCGTCTAGTCCAACACGACTCCGAGCCCCAGGAACACCGGACACCTCGGCCACTCCACTCAAAAGCAAAGACACAACAGTATTTGGCCTGAAGGAAGTACGAGAAGTCATACGCCGGGAGCTTGAAGTCGTCGTATAGCTTCGCCGCGCGTCCCCGATCATTTGTCTGACTCGCCTTGCAATTTCCAACATTCGCCTTGTCATCTTGATTTTGGTTTGTCGGTACTGTGATCATATGTAATGCATTATTATTGATTTGTTTGGACAAATATCACCCGACAGCGGTTATTTGACGCCGGCTAAATTGGACATTAAAGAGACACGGCGATCATGTTTGAATAAACCCACTATGCAACTGAGGCTATGTCAATAAACGACAATCAAAATCACTTGAACTCCCCCACGCTTCTGAATATTTGACAACCACCCCTGCTTCATGAATGTAACACTGAGTCTGTCAAGGATGAAGAACAGGCGGATATCCATCTTCCTCGTTCTTCCCGATTGATGGCTTATTTAGCTATAGTATATGTATTCTAGGCTAGTCTGTAAGCGCAAGCTGTGCTTGATCAACAGTTGTCGATAGCACCGCCTTTTTTAGGCATTGTTTAATCTCGAATCATTCCTACCGCGATAGCCATGCATTTACTCAGCCGCCCAAACTGAATCAATCCTTAGCGCGTGGGCTGACATCTTACGACATGCGCTGATTGTTTGCGGGCGCCACCAAAGGATAATCTTGTTCCAATATACTTACGATATTGAGGTCGTGAGAACCTGCGCGGCGACCCATTGTTAGTCGAATACGCACCGCCCCAGTCATCATACGAATGCTGCTACCCGCCTGTGTGGATATGATAGGATTGTAACATCAATCATTTAAACTCGCATTCAGATCTGGGTAACGTCGGTTGTTTCGGTGACGTGAAATGGCGTCGAGCTCTTGCACGGGATCGGGTGGATGCGTGACCCATATTATGCTCATATTGCATGCAGTGCTACACCTCTAGCAAATTCATGCCAAAAATAGACTAAATGATTCAAATGGTGCCACGGAGCTGCGACCCGCTGCTCCTGTGAACCGAGTGTCCTTTGGGTGAGATCTGCTAGCTCTTGGAGCTGCTGTAGTGTGGGAGAAAGGTGAACATCTGCCGTTAGCACCAACCTCAATGCGTATTCTAGTACTTCGGGCTCTGTTGAAATATCAGCCGCCTAGTTCATTTATTTAGACACCATTGAGTTATTCGCCGCATTCAAACGAGCCAATGCCTGAGTGTCTTGGAATAGCCTTTGAAAGGCTTCGCCGGGTAGCTAGGAGATACAGATTTAGTCAAAAGGCATCTGTGATCGAGGGATTGCAAATAATTCTCGGGTATCCGTGGTCCCCGAGTGTGGTAATCGGAGGAAAAAGAACTTAATTGCGTATCCTGTGAAAGATCTCGTAGCATTCCTAAACATCAGGTAGCCAAGCTCCCGTCACACCCGTTTCGTTTACGGTCTGTATCATTTGTGCGATAGAACGACGATTAAAATATGCACGGATTATACCTATCGTACAAGTCAGACCAAGCCAATTGTAAGACTCGGCCCCTAAGCAAACGTTATTATTGCATCCTAAACTTGGAGAGCGATAAACTCAAACATATATCCAAACCACCGATCAAGCTAGCTGATAGCAAATTGCTGATAATATCGGATCGGCCGCTCCCGTGCTCAGGGGACCTCACCATCGCGGTGCTGTACTGTGGCACAAGGGTCAAGGAATATTTGCTAGCTGTGAAACAAGCCAAAGTCGTTCAACCCTACTAAAAGGTGGATGCCCACGCGTGGAGACTCCGGAGGCCCTTTCTCCCTGGATGCGCGCGCAATGGATGGACAAATTTTAATAAATAATCAGCAATGAGTTTGCAAGATACATAAATATCTACAGTTGAAAGCAAGGCAACTTTGTGCGAGAAACAGATGAGCCATAATGATAGCCATGAATAAATATGTTTAGCGAGACAGAGCTCGTTTCCAGAGCAATAAGTTATCCGAAGCCCATGATAGTGAGATAAATAAAAAATAATAACTCCCCGACTTGGGGGCAACAACGCTTAGCGCTGTCCGTTGACAGAAAAGACGTACTCGCAGTCGTGCTGGCGCGAGTGGTCTACTTCGTCAGCATCCGTCATACGGGGCTGCTCATGGGTGCTGAGGTGGCGACGCATATTGCTTTTGACCGAGAATTTCCGTCCGCATCCTGGGTAGGGGCATTGGAAGGCTGTAAGACTCGAGTCAATATCCTGTAGCATGAAGAGGCCACGTATAACGTACGTTGTTCTCCCGTATGAGTATTCATGTGGGTCTGAAAATACCAAGGCACGTTTCAGACATTGTTGCCGAGGAAACGCCGCACAGAAACTCACCTGCAAGCTACTCGGACGGTCAAACGCCTGACCGCACTCCAGACAAACATGCCGGCGGCTTCCTCCCGAGTTGCTTGCCGGAGCTGCACCACGGTCAGACCTAGCAGAGTTGGGCGGAGTAGGGTAAGCAGGGTCGTTCCGGCTTCGACTACGGGAGTGGGAGACGAGAGGGGGTAATTGAGGGTTCTGGCCGTACATTGACATTCCTGGAGGAGTAGGTGGGTAATGAAGGTGGTGGGCCTGAGCGTGGTGCTGGTACTGCGATTCAGAGATGCCTCGGTCGGCCGCTTGGATGAGGTTCTCGATGGGAGGTAGAGCTGGGTGAACCTGGCGCGAGCGCTGAGAGGACGGGTTGGAGGACATCGTGCAGGCGAAAAAAGGGCCGAAGTTAAGTGCAGCGAACGGATGCTGTGTGGCGGTAAGATAAGCAGCTATAGGAACGTCAAATTGAGGCACAGACAAGGACCACTTGGTCGAGTAGGGAATGTGTGTGAGCTGTAGGGAACACGAGGCGCGGCGCGGGGCCTTTTAAGTCAGATATCGAGCTGATGACAATAACATGTAGCGCTGTTGTGAGTGACATCGCATAGAGGCAGGTCGTGATTGGAATGATTGACCCGACTTCGAGTGCAAAGGCCCATCTAGGTCGTGATATGATGCCTTGCCTCCATTTTGGGGCATCAACAGCGCAATCATTATGCAACATTTGGACATGTATGCTCTGCTTCCAGGGGCTGTTGAATGCACCGTTGATTGAGGCGGCGCAATCACACATCAGGAAGATCGCACTGCTTCGTGGTCCCATCAAGCCAATCGACTGGCTTCCTACCCGCAATCAACTAGATCGGTCAGCTCGGCGCCGTACTGTCCGGGCATCCCTGTGGGGCTGGTCATCACCAGAAATACCACGAAATCCATCTTTGAGTGCACACGATCTACCCATCTTGGTGACCGCACCATGTGTCTGGGTCGGCATCGTCCGTTGCGACGATTGAGTCCATGGTATCCTAGCCGACATCCAGGCCCCTGACCACATACGCTCGAATCCCTGACCGATGACAATTAAGCACTCAACACACTCCATAGTTACATAACACTCGCTTGCACAAGACAAACCCCACTTCCCGATCACATGAAGTCAATCGCACGTTTCCGGGTTCGGGTCGATCCTAAGGTTCCTCCGACTTGAGCTCCATCAGAGCCTTCTGCTGACGGCGGCGCGCCGGCCGCGTCGGGATTTGTGGCTGGCCCGGCTTGCACGGACCCCAAGACCGACGCGGGCGGCGGCTTTTCGACCCATTCACCCTCCTCATCCTCCGTCCGGGGCTTTTTCGAAGCTCGATCAACGGGTTTATCTTTCTCGCGGTCGCGTCGCTTAGATTTTGACTTGGCCTTGGTCGTTTCAGATACGTCTTCCGCATCCGCGCCCTCGTCGACATCAAACGACAATACTGCACGTTTGCTCTTGTCCTTCTTTTTGTCCTTTTTCTTGTCCTTCTCTTTGTCCTTGTCGCGTGGTTTAGACTTGATATTGAATACTGGTCGAAAGGTAGCCAAATCGACAGGTCCGGTCGCATCGGCTCCGGTCGGGGCGGGTCGAAGTGCCACATCTAGGGCAGACACTGGTTCTTTCCCCCTATCTTCCTGCTTCGACCCCTGCTCCCCTTCGTCTTCGCTATCCTCTTCGTCGCTTGCGAAAATAGCCTTGAAGACGTCCATACTTGGCCGGACGTACGTGAGGGTATCACGGCCTTGGTGCGGGTCTTCGCCGAGCCCGACATTCGACAAGTCTCGCGGACCCAGGTCTTCCTCCTCCTCTTCCACCTTCCCGTCCCCCTCGGAATCCAAGGGTCGCATTTCAACGTCCGCCAAGTCCACTGTGGGCGGAGCAGTAGGTGCCACGCCGACTTGCTCTTCCCACGTCTTGGCAGCAGCAGTGGGCGGGCCGTCTGGATGAGGATCGCGTACGCCAAACCGTTTGCAGAGTAGTCGGTGAGGGTACCATGGTTGCACTTCGTGCGTGAGTGGGCCGTACATTCCATGTCGGGCCGCGTTCTTCTTTGGGTCCCGTTCTTCGATTGGAATTGTCGAGGTCGTTTGAGTCGAATCTGCATACCATGTGGTTAGATCTATGTAAAACTATCTTGGCAGGAACAGGCGGTACAAGGATCCGCTAGCTCCTTGACACTTTTTGATGCGATTATATTTATCGGAAGTATACACACCTTCCTCCTTTTTCTCAAATGTGGGTTGATACAGCCCCCCCTCCCCAACACTGGGGCCTCCACCCACGATTACACCGCCCGAACTCGCGCCCACGAATCGGCCTGCCATGGCTCCACTCACGGGTTTGAAAATCGCTGCAGCTTTGGCATAGTCTTCCATTTCCTTGTTGAACTGTTCCGCATTTTGATCCTGCAGCAAGCCTAATCCTGGCGGAGTTTGGCCTTCTGATAGAGGGATGGGGGATGCGTGGTATTGAAGATAGGCGGTGTACCGAGCTTGTCGTAGTGGATCCGTTGTGAATGGCTGGAAGCCCAACAGAGCCGCTTTGGCAGTCGGGGCTGTCGTGGGTGCGATCCTGGGCTTGACTGCCGGTTTTGGCGGCGGAGCTAGAGTGGGACCAGCCTCGGCATCACCTTTACGAAAGTTTTGTAATCGATCCCGGTCCTTTTGTGAAAGGTAGTCGAAGACCGATTTCTTCGGCTGTGGCAGGGTTGGTTCACCGAGCTGAGCCCCGCGCTATTCAAAAGTGTTACTTTAGTTGGACATAGCCTAAAAATTATGGAGTTGAGAACGTACCTCTTGAGCAGTGGGTGCTTTTTTCCATCCACCTTGTTCTACCTCGGCAGGCTTCTTCTCGTCTTCCCCCTTTTCTGCAAACTTGGTCCAAACTCGCCTTGGATCTGGAGTCCATCCATTCGGGACGTCGGGCAGCGGGAACCACTCGTCTTGTCCAGGAGGCGTCTCGCTCAGCGCGAATCCCGACAAGACTAGCCGACCGTCGTGGAACTTTCCGGCGGGTCCGCTTGCGACTCGTCCGCCTGTCGAAAGTGCGGGTTGAGAGCGAGACTGGTTGTTGAGTGTTAGAGGCCGGCGGCGAGAGTGTCCGTCGGCGTCTGTGTCGTCTAGCTCGTCGTATGCCATTCGAGTGGTGCGAGAGATGGCGCCAGGGTCGTATACGTCAATGTCATCGTCGTCTGCATCGTTGAGTGCGCCGAGTCCGAATCCAGCTGTGTGACAGCGGTGAGTGAGGTGGTTCAGTGAGAGACGTATGCACTTACCACTTATGTTCGGCCCTGCTTTTTCTTGGACACTAGCCTCTCCGCCTAACCTTCCGGGCCCAGTGTGACCCAGTCCATGCGCGTTCTCTTTGGGCCGGAATAGCAGCACGGGTGTATCCCTCGGCGCGAACAAGTGCTTGCTAGCCTCCGTGTCCTCTGGAGCACCCTGTTTAACGACTCCGGCCTCTATATCCTGTTGGCGCCTCCTCGCATAAGATATGCGTGGGCCAATTCCTTGACCTGGTTTCCAGCCCATCTTTCGCAAGAGTTTACCACCGGGCGAGTCGGACGCGGGAAGTGTCAAGGACTGAAGCGCGCCAGCGATGTCCGACGTGTCTTCAGGAGGAGCGAAAGAAGCAGACGGTTCAGTCGTGTCGACTAGTTTTTGTGAGTCTCGAAGTTCGGCGAGGTCCTCTTCGTCCATAAAATCCTCTGGTCGAGCCGTTTTTTGAGATGCACGGTTGGTGCGAGACGATTTGAATGTAGCAGGAGTCCATCCTGTACCAACCGCGCACATGAGTGGGTGTACGAAAGGAAAACGTGAAACAAGAGACTCGCCTTCCTTGGATCCTACGGTATTAAAATATCCAGCGGAAAAACCTCCTGTGAACGCTCCATGTAGTCTTCGGCGGCCTTTTTCGTCCCGTACCTATATGTATAAAGACTGAGGTTGGTAGATGAGATTCAGGAGTAGAAAGGAGACATGAAAAGTACCTCTTGCTTCCAAACCGGCACAAACTCGTTGGCGTCTTTGGTGCTGGCGAGAGATGGGAGTGGGGTTCCAATCTTGGGAAGGGATTAGGCTCAAGAATTGTTGAGAAGAGGGTAGACTTGCAAGACAAAAGTTTTCGTTCAGCTTTGAGCTCGATGGGTCAATGCCCATATTGTCCAGTTTCTTCTTCAGTCGCTGCGCCATGGTTGTGGTGGGTGGGAGGTGGGACGCAACCGCCGGAATGACTAATGCGGGCGCCTAGCGGGATCAGCATGGGTGATGACCTCATGTTGAGTTGACTTTCGGTTCCGATTTATGAATTGGGTTTCGCTGCCACTCTTCCAGACCGCGCTGCAGCCCAGTTCATAAAGCCCCCCTTGAGCCCTCCGTTCTCCTGTTCCCGACAACGACCAGCCATGTCCCGCATCTTCTGCTTCCCAGGTGAGCCCACATGCTCTGTTCATCGCCTTGTTGTTCATCGTTGGCGCAGGGATCTTCTTTCTGGTCACGGCGCTCGTCTTGCAGATCTTGGTGAGTCACTGCCTTGCCGATTTAATCAGGTACTTATGCGTTGGGTCTGCATAGGTTTCGATCTCACTGCGCTATGTCCCTGCGCTCGACATCGCACGCACCCGCTTTGACGGAGCTGCCAGCACTGGCTCATCTTCGGCTGTTGGCGAACTAAGGGTGGGTTCCCTTGTCTCTATACCATGCGCGACCGCTCATAGGCATGCACCCAACAGCTCGGAGTCTGGTCTTACTGCTATCGCGTCGAACAGAGCGGAGACTTTGCATGCAGCCCTTCCAGTAAGTGCTAATCCCCTCCTGCACTCGTGCTGAACTCTGATGCACCGCTCGCGCATAGAACACGGATACACTGTCGACTTGCAATCTTCTGGCGGCGACAACGAGAGAATCAGCGCATCCTGGACTCGCGGCTTGGTCATTCACCCCATTGGTACGTATTCCTCTTGATTTTTTTTCTCTAGCTCCACCAGTCGCGAGAAGGACTCTCTGACGCGTTTTTCCATGTGCAGCCGCGGCAGTCATTCTTGTCGCCCTTCTCTTGAGCTTCTCCCAGCACCTCACCGTCACACTGTACGTCATTGTGTTCCTGAATTTGTACCCAAACAAGAAATTAACCCGCCCATCATTTACAGATTCGCCTCACTCACAGCATTCCTCGCTGCATTCCTCGTGCTTGTGGCGTTTTTGTGTGATATTGCCTTGTTCGCCTACCTCAGTACGTCAGATTCCACGCCCTTTTCAACCCGACCTCATTCGGATCCTTGCAGAACGCCGTGCCTCCCAACTTGACAATGTTGGCGCACATACTAGACCCGGCGCCGGTTTCTGGATGACCCTCGTCTCGTTTGTGGTCTTGCTGCTGGCAGGATGCACGGTCTGCCTGGGCAGGCGCCACGATCGTCGCCGCTCCGCCGCTGCCGGAACCGGCCTCGCGACCACGAGCGATGCGTACGCTGCCAACGCCACCCCACCGCGTCCCTGGTACAAGCGATTCGGGCGCAACAAGTACTAAAGTACTAATCCTCTTGAAAGACACGACACTCGAGAGGATTTCTTTCATTTTCTTCTCCCTGTTTACCCCTTTCACCTCATCTCGGTCTTTTTTACCCTAAACTTGAAAGGCCTCGATATATGTGACCCCCGCACTTGTATTGATAGGTTTTGGAGAACTGAACGAATATTGGAGTCGATGTATTCTCCATTTTTAATCCCATTCTGACTGATGATTGAGCGTTGATATGAACAACATCTGGTTCGGGGATGGCTGCGTTTGTGATGCGTCCGGATGCTGAAGGATGGTACAAGTCCAAAACGCAAGCAAGGTGTCTAAAGGAAATCATTTTCAACTAAATACATATACACAACAAAATCTATCCCTTCCATACGGGTCGCTCTCGACACCAAACAGTCGTTACGATCTTGGGTGAAAGAGGTTCTCGCTCTCCCTCGCTGAATATACGGCTCAAGATCGCTGCCTTGAGTGGTCGCAGTGGTCCCAAATATCAGCCGACGAGGTGGTATCAACTTGAGAGCCAAAAACTTCAGGAAACGTGGATTTTAAGGGGACTCGGGCAAATATGCACAAAGTGTGATGCTTGCCACTGAGCTAATAGCGCTGGTTCAATGGTTCACGGAGGGGTTGAATATGTGGTTTGCCTTGCATTTAATCATGGCCTTGAAAATATTGTATGGATCCCAGCTCTCACTCTAGTACAATTCAATCATGTCAAGTTGGTTGCTGGACTTGAGCATGTCATGTGAGAATCCAAATGTTGGAATACCAGCATTCCACTTGTAAAATTCTCACATATTCTGGTGTGCAGCCAGCAGGTATGGAATTGGAATGACCTTGGACATACCAGATACCTGCCCAGAATCTTGCAATTCTGGCATATTCTGTAAGTGCTGCTGTACCAGACTAGCAGGGGGTGCTATTGATGTAAAAATAAACAACATATATAAATACATGCCCAATATGCATACTTTACAAAATGTGGGACAAGCAGCAACTGATGCTGAGGGTAGACTACATGCAGAGTTCTATGGACAAAATGTTATGGATCACTAACATTTTCTATTATTTTGGTCTGCTCTGCCAACTTCAAGCAATGCCTCTGTAATTAAATTGTGAAATACTTGAATTTGTATGCGCTCTGAATTGTACTATTTTCCATTCCATTAAATAGTACAAATTTCCCGCTCTCCAACACATATTTTATTAAGTTTTTATGATAAGATCTCAGAGAGATACAGAGGTTGCGATATTTCCTCTTATCAGGAGATATTGATTACAACATCACACTGCTCATATCTCAGCAACCGTTTATGCTATCAAAGTGATCTTGTGCTCTATCGATAGCTAATCTTCAGCAGTATCTGCTGCCTGAAGATTGTTGCGATCCACCAGATCCTTGTGCCGGAATGGCCTGAAGATCATTAGAATCTTACTGGACCATCAATCAAGATCTAATGACTCCAGTGAGTCAGGAGAGCTTCCCAAATTGATCCAGAAGCTTCTCTGACTCACTTTATGACTCACTGAGATGTAGCCTCCATTCATGACATGTATATACTATGATAATATGATCTACAAGCCAATAGCAGGTCTCAGATGTGTTGTGACCCTCTGGAGGCTCCCTTGTGGAGCACTTAAGTAGTGGCTGCGTTGACGGTTTGGTGCTATGCAGTATGTATTGAGCGTTCTAGTTACAGTGTTTGCTATGGTCTATGGTGGTTGACGAGATAAAGCAAGCTGAGGTGTCCAGTCTTGCTTTACCCTCCTTATATATACCTGTGGCTGCGGTGGCTGCGGACGTATGATCTAAGCACACTCCGCAGTAGGTGTAGGTTATGTACAGTACTATGGGTTAGGTAATTGTTTGTCTTAAGTTTGTGCGGCTCCGAATCTTATAGAGCCATGCAAGGTCCGAGGGTCATGTGACTTTTGGACTTAAGCACCCGGCGCTTAATCGCTGGATAAGTGCCAAGGTCACATGACAACTCACTCCTCACTCCAGGTAACATGGGAGAGAAACGCTGGAGCGAGTTCAGGGTAACCACCGGCGCTTAATCGTTGGGTAAGCGCTGAGGTCACGTGACAACTCGCTCCTCACTCCAGGTAAAGTAGACGACAAGCGAAGTCATCCAACGCCAGTCAGGGTGAGAATCAAGGGTTTTGTTGTGGGTTATTCGGCGACAAACACGCATGTAACTCCTGAACGACGTCGAATATTGAAAAACGGCTCGCAACATTTTGTAGATAATTTGTAAAAGAATTGTATTATCATACAGTAGCTACTGTATCTAGCACATCTAGAGGCGAGTTTCCAAAATACGGCCTTGAGGGGGCGACAGCTGCTTGACAGACAGCGGCGGGACTGACCAGCCGCAGGTACCTGGGGTCCTTAACTGGGATGAGGCATGTCTAGCGCAACCAGAGCAGCTCTGCAAGGCAGGGAGGAGATAGACTCAATACAAGTCATCCAGGTCCCCTAATAATGCATCTGGTATGATTCTATGGCCACGGTATTTCTTTGCTGCCCAGGCGGCTTGGCTACCCAAGAGGCCATGACCATATGCGTGAACAAATCGCTGAGAGCGAGCGGCAAATCTTGGGTGTGTTTAGATACGAATTGGGCGGACTGTGATAAAACATACCTTCGGATCGATTCCAACTTGACTGAATCCAGTGCCCTGAGCATATTTTGTCTGAGATCGGCCTCTGAGCTCGATGAGGGCGAGTCTCGGTACACGTGCTTTGCAGCGCCCCAGCATTGTTCGATTGGGTTGAGTTCGCAGTGATATTTTGGCAGGTAAATAACCGAAAACCCTTCGGCTGCGGCTTGCATCTGAAGGATTGATTTTTGCGCAAGGATATCTGGCTGGTTCATCATTGTACAACGGGCACAACAGCTGGTCGAGTTGGGCGGACACCCTTGCTTGTTTGCGTTTGTCGATGCACATACAAGCTTGAGTTTTCGAGCATTAGGAACCCCCCTCTCCTCTAAGATTGATGCCATGCCCTTAAATGCGCCTTGAAGCTTTGTAATCGGATGATTCATGGGGTAATAAAGCTGCTGGACCGTTCTGTCTGGCAGGATTGCAGGTGCGTAGTCAATCTTAATTTTGTCTCCTAGTGGCCCTATCTCTTCTCCCTTAACCTTTTGAGACGGACCAAGTGTCATTCTGTTGACGTTTGGGGCACTTTCAGGTAGCTTTGTATGGATAGTCGCGTTGTCGAAGACAAAGACATGGTCTTTGTCTGGGTACTGTTCCTTTACGATCAACATTGCACGCAACAGTTGATCAACAACATCGGTTGTCCCAAACCAACCATTGCACTGTTTCCCTGCCCAAAATATAACCCTTGCATCACTACTCATTGTGAGATAACATTGCTTGACTGGATAGATAGTACGTACTTAGAACTTCCTTGTTCTGTTCCAGTTCCAGGTGATGCTGTCGGAGCAGCACTGGGAGACTCTGGTCTCAATTGCAGCCAGCCATAATTGGCAGAAACGAAATCAGCTACCATTAACAACATGCCCTCCCCTTTTTTGTATATTCCGGCTGTTTCACTCTCATGAACCCATCGTGTAAGTTGCTGATCGTGTGCATAAAACGTTGACTCATCGTGAAACCATACCACAACAACTCGCTCCCCCTCAGCAAGCTTTGGAGGTATTTCATTACCTTCAGAGTCCCAGCTTCGCATTCGCCGCTCGAGCTCGATCCACTCAGGAACATAGTAATTTGTTCGATAGTCTTTCACGTCATCCCGTTCGTGTCCGTCGGCAAACTGACCACGACGCTCTTTCATCCAGGTATATCCCATTCGGTGCATCCACCGCTGGGCAGTGCGCAGTGACGGAGGCCCATCAATAAGGCATGAGAATCTCACTGCCCCATCTGTTCCAAAATAGTCGATAATATCACGAGCTTGTACGTATTTTCCTCGGTCTCTAAGCCAATACTGTATTGCTGCTGATAGATCTTCGTCTTCTATGACAGACTCGCCCCAGGTGCTGTATACGTTCGTTGGAAGTTTGGAATCTTTTTGGTATGCCCGAATCCACAAACGAACTTGTCATGCTGCCCAATCCCCTCGGCCAAATACAGCCGCTGCCATTTGAGAGGCATCGATCAATTTCATCCCCTTTAGGGTGATTAGATTCAGTGTCCCAGTCATGAACCGTAGTCGTCTAAGCACTACATCGCCAAGTGTAGATACATGCCGTGTTCCGTGCCCATGTAACGACGACTCAATTATTTCGTTGAGCGCGCTAACCATTACTTTAGCTTTGTTCTGGGGAATTGGTTTCCGATTTGTTTGTTCTCCTATACAGCAGTGAGTCAATTCAAGTTTATATTGATAAAGAGGACGATCGACTCACTAGAATTAGCTGGATTATCATCATCCTGAAACTCTTGGGTATCTACGGGAGGAAGGGCTGATGTCTCATCCCCCTCTGGCTCTGCAAGGCTTGGGGGGTTCCGGTTATCTATTGGGTCTTCCTCATCATCAGGCGGGTCCTCTAGCACAATATTGTGTTCTAGTGGTGCATCAAGCGCAAGGTCTTTTAGAGATTCTACAGCCTGGTTCAATTGCATTTGTGTATGTTCGATTGGTGCCTCGTCGTCCAACATGAGTTTGCTTGATGAAGCAACTGAGACATCCTCTCCTAAGTCAGAGTTTAGCTCTTGTTCTGCTTGCTTTTGCACTCCCTGTTTGATATTAGCATAATCGAAATCAACTGATAATGATGCCCTGCTATTAACCTGTTTTGGCGTGAAGTTCTGTGTCCGTTGAAGTGCAGAATTTTTCTTTCATGGCATTTCAAACAAATGCACTCGGCCTTGCACACAGATTACAAGAGACTGGAAAAGAGGGGGGTACGGATAATAGATAAATTGTTAGTATTGTCACTGTATATGCTAAGTACAGAGTCCCCCTCTAAGAAGTCGAACCAGTGAGACCATGTGGAATTAAAGTCACAAGGGACTCCTAGGCAATATACGGGGAAACATAGGACAAGTGTGTGAAGATATGGAAGTATGCGCTGATATATGCGGTATATGCTAGGTGTCTCAATTGTGGCATCTCAGACCAAGTGCCATATTCAACAAATTTGTCTTCCAACAACTTACCGGCCCACGCTATTGTGATCAGGACCCCGGGTACCTGCGGCTGGTCGGTCCCGCCGCTGTCTGTCAAGCAGCTGTCGCCCCCTCAAGCCCGTATTTTGGAAACTCGCCTCTAGATGTGCTAGATACAGTAGCTACTGTATGATAATACAATTCTTTTACAAATTATCTACAAAATGTTGCGAGCCGTTTTTCGATATTCGACGTCGTTCGGGAGTTACATGTGTGTTTGTCGCCGAATAACCCACAACAAAACCCTTGATTCTCACCCTGACTGGCGTTGGATGACTTCGCTTGTCGTCTACTTTAACATGGGAGAGAAACGCTGGAGCAAGTTCAGGGTAACCACCGGCACTTAATCGTTGGGTAAGCGCCGAGATCACGTGATCCTGTTTATGGTTTGTTCCACTTTGGGAAAAAATGCCATAGATCTGTACAATATTCAGTTGTTAGGTTATGTCTGCTAGGCGGGTCATAACAAGATGCATCAATGCCTTTGATCCACACCCTGTCTTTACTCTTTTATCCTATACTGGGCTAGGGTGTACCCCAAGTATAGCAGTACCCTCTTTTGATGATCGCACTGGCATGCATGCATCTATTTGGCTCTGGAATGCCCTCCTCAGGGTATAAAAGGACCTCCTCTGAGGCCCTTCCAGACCACCTTCCTTCACTCCTCTACTCAACCCAGACCAGTTATTGGTTTCTTTTCTCTTTCTATTTCTCCTGTCTGTGTGTGATTTCCTATATAACTAGTACTGAGGAATAAAGTACCATATTAGTTATATATTGTCTGATTCATTGTATCTTATATACAGAGATATATAAGGATACAATATTGCCTGATTGAGCATGACATTAAGTACCAGCTATTAGAGGAAATCTAAGTACCTGTAGCTGAGGAAGTACACGCATTAGGCAGCCCACCATCTATCCTATAAGCTATTGCTTAAGTCTAGTATTAAGATTAGTATCAGTTAGTCCAAGTGACTAGGGCTGAACTACATTTAAGATATCTAAGGGAACCTGACCATAGTAGTCTTGCTCTTTATACCTATAAATTAGTCAGTTTACACTGTGAAAGATTAAGACTACCTTGAGTGTTACTTGATTGCATTGCAACTACTTTGAGCCTTCTTACTCTAGTCTAAGAAGTATTGAGTACAATTAGTGTATACTAACATATCTACATTTGCTTAAGCCCTAGATATTCAAGTATACCCTGACCTGTAACACAAAACAACCAATTAAATGCTATTTACAGTGATACTCAGTGTCACAACTTGACATGCATATACCCACTATACAATATTTTCAAAACACACTTTCCTTTTATGGGATAACTATGTCCTGTGACTCATGGAATGTTCCAGACTGCTTACCAAGATGTATTTCCACTTTGATGTGAAATTCAGCAGCTCCACAGCAGCTTCTATCACTTGACAACCTGACTTGCAGTATACAGTAGACTGCTGGTTACTGCTTGCTTGCAACATGCTCACTTTGATTGATGGAACTTTTTGGAGTGGTCAGCTACCAGGTGGCAATGTATGAGCACAGTAAGCAACAGATACTGTGCTTGCTGCATCAGGATTATCTGTACTCCCCCTGTACTTATAAAACACAATCCTGTTGACCCAAGAAGCTGAAAACACACTTGCTCTTTACTAATTCATTTTTTTCTAAATTTTCTCATACTAATGTTGTTGTGAATTCATAAGATTCCTGCACATACACCTACCTTTAGAGCATATATGCTAACCAACATCTAGGTACATCATGCCAGAGACTCATCATCAGCTCACTTATGGCCAGAAGCTTGAGGTTATTGATGTCAAGACCCCTCTGTCTCCTTGTCTCTGTTGGTTCCTTAAGTAGTGGCTATGTTGTCAATGGTGGTTTGCAGTGTATATTGATAGTATTTATGTAGTATGTACAGATGATCCCTGTGGTTGACAAGATAAAGCAAGCTGGGGTCCACAGGCTTGCTTTCAATGAGTTATATACCCTCAAAGGTATGAGTCAGACTGTTCTGCAGTCCACAGTATTTTATGGGTCACATGTGGTGTGAACAAGTATTAAGTAAGTTGCTCTTAGGGTTGTTGCAGTTCTGAATCTTATAGAGCTGTGCAAGGTCCAAGGGTCACATGATTTAAGCACTGAGGTCACATGTGTTACAGGTCAGGGTACACTTGAATATCTAGAGCTTAAGCAATTGTAGATATGTTAGTATACACTAATTGTACTCAATACTTCTTAGACTAGAGTAAGAAGGCTCAAAGTAGTTGCAATGCAATCAAGTAACACTCAAGGTAGTCTTAATCTTTCACAGTGTAAACTGACTAATTTATAGGTATAAAGAGCAAGACTACTATGGTCAGGTTCCCTTAGATATCTTAAATGTAGTTCAGCCCTAG
Source organism: Ceratorhiza oryzae-sativae (assembly GCA_030998015.1). Lineage (NCBI taxonomy): Eukaryota > Fungi > Basidiomycota > Agaricomycetes > Cantharellales > Ceratobasidiaceae > Ceratorhiza > Ceratorhiza oryzae-sativae. Next base: position 1,440,355 of record JARWMV010000238.1, read on the forward strand.
TTGCTTGGACTAACTGATACTAATCTTAATGCTATGCTTAAGCAATAGCTTATTGGATAGATGGAGGGCTGCCTAATGCATGTACTTCCTCAGCTACAGGTACTTAGATTTCCTCTAATAGCTGGTACTTGATGTCATGCTCAATCAGGCAATATTGTATCCTTATATATCTCTGTATATAAGATACAATGAATCAGACAGTATATAACTAATATAGTACTTTGTTCCTCAGTACTAGTTATATATAAGAAATCACACACAGACAAGAGAAATAGAAAGAGAAAAGAAACCAATAACCAGTCTGGGTTGAGTTGTAAAGAGGAGGGGTGGTCTGGAAGGGCCTCTGAGGAGGTCCTTTTATACCCTGAGGAAGACATTCCAGAGCCAAATAGATACATGCATGCCAGTGCAATCATCAAAAGAGGGTACTGCTATACTTGGGGTACACCCTAGCCCAGTATAGGATAAGAGAGTAAAGACAGGGTGTGGATCAAAGGCATTGATGCATCTGACACCTGCTATTGGCTTGTAGATCATATTATCATAGTATATACATGTAATGAACAGAGGCTACATCTCAGTGAGTCATAAAGTGAGTCAGAGAAGCTTCTGGATCAATCTGGAAGGCTCTCCTGACTCACTGGAGTCATTAGATCTTGATTGATGGTCCAGTAAGATCCTAATGATCTTCAGACCATTCTGATGTAAGGATCTGGTGGATTGCAACAATCTTCAGGCAGCAGATACCACCAAAGATTAGCTATCAATAGAGCATAAGATTGCATTGATAGCATAAGCAGTTGCCAAGATATGAGTGGTGCAATGTTGTAATCAATATTTCTTGGTAAGAGGAAATATTGCAACCTCTATATCTCTCTGAGATCTTATTGTAAAATCTTAATAAAATATGCATTGGAGAGCAAGGAATTTTTAATATTTAAAGGGACACAAAGTAGTACAATTTGGAGTGCATACAAATTCAAGTATTTCACAATTTAATTAGAGAGGCATTGATTGAGGTTGGCAGAGCAGACCAAAATAATAGAAAATGTTAGTGGTCCATAACAACTCTACATGGTGCACCTGTTTGAACTGCTGTTCATTTGTGTTCTTGGCCAACTCCCCAAGCTTGTGCTTCTGTTTCTTGAGCTGCCATACTGTGGGTTGAGTAATGGTGACATAGCCAAGCTGTCAGAGTGCCCATGCAGCCTCTCCATCAGTGAGGCAAGAGTTATTGTCACAGAACTTGATGACATCCAAGCAGTCCTGAAGTGTCAAATGGTGTTGTTTGACAGGGGTTTTGTGAGGGACTACAGCTGAAATCAGGTGAGCAGAGGTGCCTTGAGTAGCTTTCATGTCTGCATGAACTGTAAGAATCATATAAACCAGCCCAAAAACAGAGCATACATATGTAAAATGGTAAAGTATATGCAGGCCAAAGAGAGCACTAAAGATTCCAAAGAGATTTCTAACTTACAGCTGGGCTCCTGCAGGCCTTAATATACCTTTAGATTATTCTGCATTACTCTGACTTGATCACCATCAGGGGGGCAGGCATCAAAGGTGCATGAATCCTGCCCTTGGTGACCTTGTTCTGGCAGTATCATAGCCTTAGTAATTGACTGACTCATATTTGAAAGTACCACTCAGACATGCCTGGGTGGAATTCTTATTTGGGGTCTATACTTATTTACCAGTATACATCATTTGGGTCATGACTGTACAACCACTTTTCCAAAAGACAAGACATGCTCAGATAGTGGTAATAAGACACTTAAGCTGCATATAAACACACAACTCTCTTGAATTGAATATATTTGATGTTGCTTCTGCTGGGCCAGACCTTCTGGAGTTGTGATGAGATTCTAATCTGTCCAAATTGGGGGTTGTATGCACATTGCTTAAGCCACCCAAGTGTGATTTTGGCACAATTCTTTTACTAGGGGGCCCCCAATGAGTTCCATCATTGGATTTTTATTATACCTTTTACAGTTGAATGTTCAAATGCAATCTGAAAAGTGATCACAACTGGGTCCATTTTCAGGGTGCTCACATCTGGGCAACTGATGGTACCCAACCTGCTTAGCTCATTATCTACCTGCTGATTCAGCTACCCACAACCCACAGTTAATAACCCAGATATACCCCTGGTCATACCCATTCCCTTCCCTAGGTGCTGCAGCACACTCGAATGTTTGGCGCTGATAGGAATCAATCAGTGCCGAAACAAACGCCACAGTAGCCCAAACGCCCATGCACCTAGTACTCGAACACCTCTACTAGATCCCAAGGCCCATGTTTGAAGGTTCTCCATTGGGATCCCGAGCACCGTGTCTTGCCGGAGTAAATAGCACTATTTTAGAGTGCTTGGCCAACTGGAAAGCAGCGCGTGTTCTTCTGACGAGCACCATCCAATCATACCAGCATGCTTGTGTTACCCTGATGGGTGTCCGTACTGTACAACTGAGCGCTACCGATGCCGCGCATGCCGCGCTCGAGAATATATACGAAACTCTTGACTCTGAGCTTGAAATGCTGCACGCAGAGGAATCTAGGCTCCGGGATATCCGTATCCAGTTGACTGCCACACGGAATAGATCGGCAATGCTTGTCAGAACAAACCAACTCCCACGGGAAATTCTTTCGTATATATTTGCTCTTTGCAGCGATCCTTGCATATACAAAAACGGAGCCGCGCGCTACGGCTTACTATCGCATTCGCACTTCCAATGATCTCGGAGTTTATAGTGTTACACACGTTTGCACCTATTGGCGAGAACTCGCAATCGGCACCCCAGATCTATGGTCGCATATCGATCTTCACCCCCGCATACCTAGCAGCGTGATAGATCTCCGGCTCAAACGCTCAGCAGATACGTCACTACATGTGCACGTTCACGAGTTTGGCGTGGACGAGAACTGTTGTTATACGATCCGGGAGATGGGTATTCAGAGAGCAGCAAAAGTCAGCTTTTCACGGCTCATATACGACGGGTTACCGCTCTAACATATTATGCGATGATCGAGTCGCTTACCATCACTTATTCGACACACCCCCCACGCCATTCTAAAGCCGTGGATTAGACATAATGGGAGGTTGCCACGACACCTATCGCTATGTTATACATCCAACCATGCATTCAGGGATGCGAGAGGCCTATTGGGAAACAGAACCCATTCTTTTTCACCTCTGAGTAGCCTCCACTTGCAGAACGTCTGGTTAGGTTCGAGGGCTATGATATATCATGGCTTGACCGATCTTCAGATCAACTTTAACGACTCCGGTACAGTTGTAAGCGGGGCCGAGGCCGTATCCGTTCTCTCCGCTTGTCCAGGACTGGTGATATTAAAGTTGGAAAATCTCTGGTTGCATCTTGAGCAAGGCTGGATCCAGCCCGCTCCCATTCAATTGAGCAGTTTAAAAGTGCTGCGCATTTTCCAGCGGGTGCCCCAATACACAACCTACGAGCAAGTTTTAATTATTCCCTTGATTAGTATCAACAGTCCAACAGCCGAGGTCAGTCTAACCCTGCCCAACCGCAACGGCGTCCTTGAACAACTCCAAGATTTCTTACGTCGCTCTAAAATGAGTACACTGCACCTGGACTTCCTGGCTTTTTTCCCTTGCCTTTGCACTCTTTATTCGATTCTTGGAACTCTTCCCGACCTTGACACGTTGATTCTTGAAAACTTGATGCTACCGTCACTGCTTATGAGAGAGAGAGCCAGGGTAGCTCGCCACTTTCAACAACCAAGCCATCGAACCAAAGTCATCCTTCTTTCCTACGCCCTCAGCGACCATATACTCAAAGATCTCATAGGCGTGTATGGGGTTCGGGTCCTGCATCTCGAGGGAAACCGGGACATTGATTCTTATCCAGCAGAGGACATACGGAACCTCCTGCTCGAGGCCTACCCAGAACTCGAGTTGACGATATCTGGGACAGACAGCACTGCCCAAATGGAATGCCGCAAGGCGCCTCGTTTTCCTTTACGTAGCTACTCTCTGTTTTGGTTTGGTTGTGCGTAAATCTGCTCTCGGGATTTGAGTTATATGTGAAAATTGAACCAAGAAGTCAGGGAATGTATCTGACATATATGTGCATGGATCGAGAGGAGCGTCATCCTTGGTGGCACTATTCTTCGTGTGGTGACTATTCTAGCATTTTTCACAATCTCCTTTTTTTTTCTTGAACAAAGCTTTGCAGTGCATTCAACCGAAAAAGCGGAACAGACAAATATCGAGAATAGAAAAATACAGTTATCGAGTCCGTCGATACAATGACAAAAAAAAAAAAAAAAAACAGACACAAGGCAAAACGATGCAACCTTGAAAGGCAGGTGCATTCATTGCGACTTTCCCACCACCAACTCTAACCGGGGTAAGGGATGGACGGGATACGAGCGTGAGCCTTGGATATAGGTACATAGCGTGGAAATTGGCTGCATTTAACCAGCTCCTCCCGCTGACCGATAAAACAAAATAAGTATTTATCATACGGGTGTAACTTGGTTTACGCACCTCATTCGGACTAAACCACCCAAACTCATGCCTGAAGCACCTCAAGTCGATGCCCTTTTCGACGCAGAGCACCTTGAGCGCTACAACATCGCTCGTCCCATCGTCTGTGCACCAGCTGTACGTGACCGTACGCAGGGAAGGCGCTTTACGTACGTATTCAAGCACGTCAGCCAGCGTGCCATCAGAGGTGGTACTCCCATTCGGGCTTGGTCCAACGATGGCGGCAGCTGCCTTGGAACGCGTCTGGACAGGAGACGTGCGTGGACTGCCACCAGAGCCGAACGGGCGGTTTGGGGAAGTGATGCTGGTTGGGGATGAGATGCTGAATTTGGTCCCTGGCAATATGCTCTGTCGCGAGGGTTTGGGTTTGATGCCGAATGCAAGATGTTGGACGGTTGAAGGGAGTGCTTGGAGAAGCGGTAGGCTCGGAATCGACGCAGTGAGCTTGAACTCTTCTAGCTTTTCCAAGTTTGAAAACGCAATCGTGAGACGCTTTGGAGCTCGGGGCAGGCGCACTGAACGCAGCGTGCTGCGCAACTTTTGCAGCAGCATCTGCAACATCGTCACGTCCTCTGGGAGGACCGATAGTGACAAAATTTGGAGGGACTCGCGCGAGTTGAAGAGTATCCATCGGAGATACGACTCGTTGGGCGGACGCGTGCACCTCCAATCCAACTCGTACAACTCGAACTGGGGCTTGCTCGCACCCGTCGCGCGTATCATATCGGCACTGCCCGACAGCGACACGTGCTCTACGCTCGGCCAGACGCTGCACAACTGCGATGCGACCAGCGAGGCATCCGACGACACGCACTGGATGCGCAACGCGCGCGGCCGGACGTCGGCAAAGGCGATCATCTCGAGCGTCGCATCGTGCAAGACGGTCGTTCGTTCAAACAGCACGTCGATTTCGATGATGGACGGGAGAAACCCGAGAAGTTTCGCGAGGTCGCTTGGGGTGATGGCGTCTTTTGGGGCGATGGTGGTCGTGCCGCCGTCTCCGTGGACGAGAAGCTGGAGCCGTTTGACGGACTGGGTGAGTTCGACTCGAGTGCTGTGCATGAAAAAGAGACGTAGACGCCTCGCTTGGGAAATCTTCACATTCGAAAATAGGAGTGTTTGGGCCGGTCTACGCCAAGCACGGGATACTGTCGAGAGAGACTTGAGACAAGATGCGTTGACCGACGAGAGCGATGTGATGCAAACATAACCGAGGCATTTCTTGAGTATCTCCTCAGGCAAGGAGTTGATTTTAGCCATGTTGGGCAACAAACGCGCCAAACGCCTATTGAAAACTGGCTGAGATGAGTCTAGTATGGGAGAACAGAGAACCAAGAGAGTCGGCTAGTCAGTTCCAGCTGTTGGCAGTCAGAGACAGGCCGAGGGCAGCGGACAGCCAGGCGAGTCGTGGTCGTTGTTCATCACACAGCCTGCACTGGCATACACTTCTCGGCTTATGTCATCCTGCCCAGCCTACACCCAGCCACCACCATCTGCCTTGCGTTCTGATCCATCCATCATGAGCAAGAAAAGTTCGACCCCCTGGGCCAGCGACAAGTCTCGGAGAGGGGGAGGCTGGACATCGGATATGCTATCGCCTCGGCGACCTTCACCAGCACCACCCCAGAATCAATCCAAGAACTCTAAGTCCCAGAAGAACGCGGCCAACTTGGAGCTGCTGAAGAGTCGCGAAGTCAGAAGAATAGAAAAATTGATCGACGAGGTTTCCACGGGCGTGGTCGACAGTCGGGTGGCCAGCAAACCGGGTTGTTTTTGTCTAGGTATGCGCCTCGGCCATTCTGGACATAGCCGAAAACCGATTGATTCTATCGGAAATCTTAGCGAAAACCCACCCTCTGTCGCCATACGTTCCCCTATGCAACTTTTGCGGGATCATTCTTTGCTCGCTTCACAACCCCGCTCTTGCCTGCCCATCATGCTCCAGCCCTCTCCTCCCTCCCGCAACCCGAAACGCCTTGCTCGCCCAACTCGAACAAGAACTCTCAACCCAACTCGCGCTCGAAGCCGAGAAGCGCGCCGATGAAATGCGTATCGCCCGCGAAGCAGAACTCCACGAGAGCGGAGGAGGCCATTTTCCCACTCTGACCGGCCAACCGGAAAAAAAGCCCGTCCAAGCCCAGGCGCCACGAAAAGTCTTGTCGCTCAACTCGAGCACGAAGAAGGCGACGATATCGACGTTTATTGCTGTCCCTTCTCCACCCGCTTCGAATCCGGCCAGTGGGAGAGCATCACCGGTTGAGAATAGGATTCCGCCGCCGCCGCAGGGTCCTGCTGCTGTAGAGCTTACGCCCCAGATGAAGCTCACGATGAGGTATAGACCGTGGGTAGACTTGCGAGAGCCTACTCCCGAGTACAGTCCACCAGAGGTGCCCAAACCGGCGGCTGCCCAGGGTGATAACCCCAGGGGCGATGGAACGGGCAAAAACAAGAGACGAAAGGGCGGAAGAGGCGGGGGTAGAGGCGGACAGGCCTCGGGTGGTGGCGAGCAACGAGAAGTCCCGGGGGCAGGGAGTAGCAGACAGGCTACCTAGTGGTGAGCATCAAACGATTACGATATGTGCCAAAACGTTGGATCTATTTTCATATCTTGCATAGCTTGCATTAATCATTACAACCAATGAAATAGATCCCGCAGACAGCGTGCGCATAGGCAAACTACGCCCAGAGTAACCCGCAGACTTATTATTCCCATTTGGATAAACCTCTCAGCGAAGGCGGAACCTCATAGGCGATCATGTAATACTATCGTTTGGATTGTCCATCGTCATCGAGTCTTTCACTGCACATGTAATATCGGGATATAAAACTGGATACCAATAATTAAATCTAGGTCACGCTTCCAGGAACCTGGAATACTTCTCCATTTCGGACAATCACAGAGTGTCCAGGTTGCTATAGACTTGGCGGGTGAGCAAGATACATATCAGATTTGCTTAGTTGACGCACTTGTTGGACGACCTATCACGAAACGTCAGGAGTGAGACATTTCACAGAACTACCCCTACTCACCTGGGGCGGAGGAGGCATATTGTAGACATCTGGATAGACATATCTTGCCCCACGTCCTCCACTCTCACTTCGTCCACTTGTGCTTTGCCTGCTCGTACTCCTTCCACTTCTACCCCCAGCTCCCCTCCTGAGGCTGCTCTCGGCTGGATATCCGCTAAAAGGTGGAGACGGCCAACTGAGGTTCCTGCTGCTTTCGCTAGGCATCTCAGAATCAGATTCCCTTGGCAAATGGTCGCTCCAGACATCATGCTTCTCTCGATAGTTGAGCTTCAAACCGACTGCAGCCAACCAGCCGAACAGGATCCCATCTGTTGAAATGAGACACTCTGTTGAATGAATGCATATAATGACTCCTTTGACTCACAGAAGACAAAGTTGGCCCAAGAAAGAGCTTGTATAGCCTAGGTGTACGATTAAATATCTGCTATTATTGAGCCATGTCTGGGAGGAGAACACAAACCTTCATCTGTCGACAATAACTCTCGGCAGAATCTGTACATTCCCAGAGTGAGGTCAGAGATGGAGCCCATAAAAAGTAACATACAGGTGGTATTGCTATTAGCTGGAATAGTTTGTCCCCGCTGAGCGTAACACGATTGGTGCCTAGGGCAACAGTAATAAATAAATATCGCCTCAGTAAGAATTTGATCAATAATGTACCCGACGATATCCGTGGAGTATGCCCCCATCGTAAGCCAAGCACTGTTGGGAACAAATGAGTCAATATACCAGTCGAGCCAAAGTTGAGCAGCTTGCCTCCTAGAATAAGTATCACTGCTACTTCGACCCTTGGCCACGATCGAAGTGCAAGAATTATGCAAACTACAATCGTGAGGATGGAAACGACCTGGGTGGAAGCTCAAGATGGCCCCGTTAGGTAGGCGCACATATGGGTGTACCAATGAGAATATAAGGAAATCATCTATTAAATTGTTAGGAATATCATCAATCGCTTCCTGGGACCTACTCACGAACGCCAGTAGATGAGAGACGACTGTTTAGGTTCATTCTGTCCCAAACACAACATCAGGCACCGTACAAGGACAATTCGAGAACACGCTCACGTTAAACCAAGGACCACCGCAGCACAAGTGAAAATAAGCCCTGTGTGTCAAGTGTAGATGTTCATGACGTCCATCATCGGTGAACTAATCACTTGCCGATTTTGACTGCCCGAACTCGCTTAAACGATGGTTCATCCACGAACATTGGAATCTACCGAGGTGTTTCCGTAGGGGTCGTATAAGAATAACGAGCCGAGGTGCCAAAAAATTACGATGGGAGCCGATATATAAATACGTAAATTGTCGGGAACGTGCCGTGTTCAAGACTGTCCGGCTGGGAGCTCTCGTACATAGTACCTATATAGCACTTTCTTGAGAGCGAACATAACCCGGTACTCGCGTATTAAAATGGTCACACGAGTAGCTTGGATATCGAAAGGAGGGTACTGACGCCTGGCTGATATCATTCGACCACCTATGAGCTCACTTGGACAGCGGGCGGAACGTGAGCGGAAGCCGGATTTGTTTGAACCTGTTTGGAGCGCCCATAACAGTATATATTGGATGATGTCATACGAGGCTCTTTCTTCGCTCCCCCGTCGCCTGGTTGAGTTGTCCAGACCCCACTAGGGAATATAAACGTTGATAAACCGATTTGATGATTTAAACTTATCCCGTTGCCATTGACATCAATATACGATCGGAGAGGCGTTCGATGACGACCAACCATATCAACCAGCAACCAAAGAAGTGAGGAGCACAAACAGAAACTAATTATGGTTCACCACCTTGGTTCGGAATAAGGCTTGCTGTGCTGGCACGGATCCGCAGTTGTCCCACTTCGTTCTCATCCCTAGCTAAACCCCTACGCTGGTCGCTCGTTGTTTGCCTTCTTCACCATGAGAGTCTTACTAAACATTTTCTGGTTGGCGGTGTTCGGCTACGAGTTTGCATTGGCAGCAGTACTAGGTGCGTGTGAACTGTCTCGTACGAGATGACACGCACCGACCAGCCATAGGTTCCACAACACGCATTCCCGCAAACGCCCCAGGCCTACCCGACATTATTCAAACTACATTCGCACTCGCTCGTCCAGCCAACATTTCCTCTAAAACTAAAGTACAAGTCGATGCCTCTGCCTCTACTGTATCCATCACGGACAAACCATGCACAACGACGTGCTCCGGAACTGCAGGAACAGGACCGAATCAATTCGACTGTACGACCATCGCCAACTCTCTTCGATCCGGCAACCAGGGCGGAAAGAACGTCACTCTAACTCCGTTGTTGGGTACCCAGTTCGCGTTTAGAAGTTGCAAGCTTGTTGTGACCAATCAAGATACTGGGTCGACTATTGTGTGAGTTTCCTTTGTTGGGGTCTGGCCTGTGTCATGGGAGAGACTCATGGAGATTATAGATCAACTCAACGGTCTTTGGCCACCGTGGCGCAGAATCTCGCGGGAGCATGTAATGCCGCACATGGTGCCGCTGGTGGAGAATGCAAGTACGCAAACGTGAATACTGGGTTACGATCCAGCATTCATAGTTATTGCCATTTCATCCTGTGTATCCCCTATACCCCGATTTATTTCCCTTGCAAAAGTATTATTTGGACTAAGATCGTTTCCACTCTTTGAAGTTCTGTTGACATTTACTTCTTGTATTCAATGTATACGCTGTGATTACACCAAAAGGCCGAAACACACAGGAGGTTTAGGGATAAACGCTCTCGGTAGCAGTAGCGAATCGCAATCGCGCAAGTCGGCAAGGAGGTTATTCTCGAAGTAGCCTGCGGAAGTTGCCAGTAAGTCTCGGAGCAAGTGGGAAGATACCTGTATTAGCGATGCGTGCAAGCTTACGAAGGGAGTTTACGTAGAATCGACCTGGTGCCTTGCAGCTCGTGAGCGTGCTATGAATATTAGTGAGCAGGCGTGAATCTTGGGGAACTAGATTCAGTCCCATGGATAAGCTGAAGGTTGACGTTCGGGTAAACCGGCCACCGGCGTATCCGAGGATCGAGGGAGAGCTCAATTTAGTTCTAACTGCTAACACACCAACACGAAATCGAATGCAACCTAAGTAAAGGAAATGAGCTAATCCGGAATGTTTCGGACGTACCTGGCATCCAGGATACACCAACCCAGTGGTCGGCACCATTCACACCACGAGCAGAATGCAGAACAATGCACTCACTGTCAGAATGAGGTCTATCGGCGCATTGGGTCAGAAGTGGGACAAAAAACCTACTCACATGCAAAGAAGGTGATCCCTTGGGGCAAAGCTGCAAGGTAACATGACAAGAATTAGTCCTATACGCATTGGTGCATTATGAATGCCAGTCCAGAGGAGAAGCAAGAATGGCGTACTATTGTGGTTGGCGGTTTCGGTCGCCCACATGTGGCCCCAGGATAAATCTTTGCCTAAGAAGACCTCACCGTATTGCTGGCCTCTGCAATTTACGCTTGAATCCGGCCGAAGTGAATACCTCTAACAGCGGTCCTCTCTTGCATGTCGTGTTCGGGCTGAAACCTAAATCCAAGTTCAGCATCAAGAGCCCCCAGGTTCGACCACAATCCATTTACGTAGTCTGACATCCTGGAGCAGGTATCCACCAGGCGCCGGCGACGTTGTTGCAAATGAGGTCTGCGCTAGAGTAATCCGCGATTGCATAACTGAACTATTGCTTATTGCAGGAAGAACACAACTAGAAGTGCGCCAGTGTTTACGTAGACATCACGGAGGTTGGTATGAGCTGCGGCCCAGAGAACGGGAGCGAGGAGGATGGGGGTTAAACGAAAAACGTTGTGGTGATGAGTCGAGTTAATATCACAAAGAGGGCTTTTGATAGAGTCGAGGGCCAGGGATTCATCAATAACCTGTGCACAAAACGGGCGGGTTGGTGATAAGAAATACGTTGATGAGCAGCAGATGATGGGAGATTTGTCAGACGTGAAATAGGTCTTTCGGTAAAACCGAGATAGGTGGTGAGTTCAATGTAGTGAGCCTGCACGTTATCAAATGGATAAACCAGCGTTGCGTGAACGAGCCGTTTCCTTCGGGGACTCCGTTTTGTCGTGAACGCACGGTTCATAAAAGCGCAAGGTGATATACATATTAAGAAATAATAGCGTACTATGACAAGATCCCAGATAATGTAGCATGTTTACTCTAGCTTCTCGAGTTCTTCCAACCTTGCCATGACAACATCTTTGCTGGTTTCTTCAATCTCGCCAGCAAGGAATACTTCGTCCAGAATCGCATAAACCTGAAATAATCAACGTGAGAGAAGGAACTAAAAATATGATAGCAACTTACCTTGTAAAAATTGAATACAAGATCGAGCTCGCAAACGTTCTGGAAGAATTGATCTGAAACAAAGATTCGTAAAGATATGCTGAGTCAGAAAATCAACGAAAGGCACTCACCCAGAACTTCCACAAAAAGATGTATGGCCTCGAGATATGCGAGCTCATTGTCGTTCGCGTCAACGCATACGCAGAAGAAAAGGCCGGCGTATCTTCTATAGACTATTTTATAGTTACGGAACTAAACAAAGGAACTGAGGGTAAGAAAATGACCGAACTGGTGTGATAGGAGACATGCCTCGACAAAATTAGACTGATATTTCTGATCTCTGGGCGCGACGAGCCGATGAACTTCGCCTCTGAGCCGAACCTATGAATAACTCATAAATATCAAGCTGAAAGTGCCACCGACGCGACCTACTTTCTCATCGTCTTCGAATGGCACATACCATTTCGAAAGACGCGTCTTCCCTTGCCTATTCTATTGTAGTATAGCTTCAGATTTTTGTAATGTGTCACGCAAGCTAATCCTACCTGGACCAAGATAAACCGAATCATGGTGGTTGAGTCTAAGACAATCCTGGGGTGGTTGATCAACTAAGCGCCAGAACGAATTACAAATTCACCTTATTTTTGAACTGGGCTACATCCTGACTTTCCTGAGCACTTAATCGGCAGCCGCTAATCTTAGGACAGTATGAAGCCTCTAGCAAATATGAAACTTAGTTACAATAATCTCTTCGAAACGCCTACAACTCTCGCTAGACGCTCAGAGTCGAAGCATCGCTCGCTACCAGTCGTCCACTTCCCGTTGTCTGGCCAAACTTCCGACGAAGAGTCGGATATAGAAAACGATTCCGGCTCCAGGTATACCTCATCGGACGAGGAGAGCACTTCTGAAACAACCAAGCAGCTTTCTCGCACTTCGCTTACATCTAAATCGGGCCTACATTCTCCAAATTATATTATTATCAACGGAAAGCTTTGTGCTAAATCCCATTCCACCAAGTCCTATGTCTGCACTTTTGAAGCCTGCAGAAAGTCGTATCGTAAGCCTTCTCGCTTGGAGGAACACGAGCGATCACATACCGGCGAGGTAAGATAAATACTCAGTAATTATCTATCTATGTCCACAAACTGTATCTCCCTAGCGGCCGTTCGTCTGCACAACCTGCGAAAAATCGTACCTCCGAGAATCCCATCTACGTGCTCACACCCGCACTCATCTCCCTGAATCAGACCGACCATTCGTCTGCGTACATCAAGTTTTGGTATCGAAGAAACACCAAAGCCAGGAGCTAGTCTCAACTCAACATGAAGAAAGCGAGGAATCCACCTCCACCACTCGAAGCTGCAATCAGAGGTTCTGGACTTCGCAGCACTTAAGGGCACACGAGTTAGCCGTTCACCTTGGTGAAAAGCCTCACAAGGTTGTACTAGCCTAATTTCCTCGGGTTGAAGTACTCAATATCTTCTTGTAGTGTGTGTCCTGTCCCGCCGCATTTCTTAAGCACGGGGCGCTTAGGGTTCATACCGCCGAGAGTCATGCACCTCCTGGTACCAAGCCCTATCGATGTGAGCATACTGGATGCACCCGAAGCTTCTCTACAAACCAGCAGCTGAAAAACCATTGCCGCACACACGATGGCAAGTTCATTTCCATAAGATTATAAATTTTAATTACAAAGTTGAAAACAGCTACGCGATATGCATGCGCACATCCCGACTGTTCCCAGACGGGTCAAAGTTTGGTACAGTTTGCGACCTGGACCCAACTACAAAACCATATGCGCTCGGAACATCCCCCTAAATGCCCGTACGAATCGTGCGATGGCCGTGTGTTCAAGTCTTCAAAAGGCCTGCGGGGGCATCTAAAGGTATGTATCTACGTCATCGGAAAGGCGGATACACACCTATTTCTGGAATTAGACACACGAAGATAGGGATATGGAACAGAAATATTTACAAGCCCTTCAAGCATCTCCCCTCAAACAACGGGATCAAAACGTGCATACTCTGAGCAGAACCCGTACTCGGTTGAGCCACCCCTAAAACGACGGAGAGGTGGCGAGGTTGGTAGAGATTGGCCATGCCCACGAGAAGGCTGTGATAAAGCGTTCAAGTCGGTGAGTCTCATCGTCTGAAAACACATTCTAAAAACACATTCTACGAACATCCGCCTGACCCTTGGTGCTGCAGAAAAAGGCTCAGGCGAATCATATACAGGTCTCCCATGAAGGGTCTCGTCACTTTCCTTGCCTGATGGATGGCTGCACCGAATCATTTGGGTATAAACACGTCATGCAGCGCCACTTGGAGCGCCATCATCGCGAAGATGCTGGCCCCCCATCCCCACCAATACCAACGCCGGTCACCGCGATTGAAGCGCTGACTGGGCAGCAGAGGTCGGCCAAGAATCGGCCAAGGCTCATAGCTTGTCCTTGGCCGAACGGGTTTGATTCTGGGTCCGTTCAAAACGCTGATCGAATCAACGTCCGATGTACATTCAAATTTAGCAGGGCCTATGATTTGCGCAGACATTTGAAGGGCATACACGGGTTAGAGTTGGACGCAGAGGAAATTGGCGAGTGGGTCAAGAAGCATAGATCACTGGTGTGTCTTATTTTCCGTCTTTAATTTGACCACTTAGTTACCTCTATTGTTACCTCTACCGTTGCGCTATCAGGCATATGATAACGTCATATCCTAGCGTAACATATCCACCCTAGCGCCTTGAGCAATATCCCGTCATTTTATTACGGCCTCTGTTCGAAATCTTGATTGCAATCCATTATCCATTATCCATTATCCATTATCCATCAACTACGTGACATCAGACACCAGATTCGGTAGGAAAACGATAGACCAGTAGCCAAGGCGGAGACCGGGGTTAGGTTTAATTTTCCGGGCCACCGCGAGGCTTTGGGACAATAAGAGTATCCGGGCTGAGCGTTGTAACAATTCTTTCGAAAAGTTGCTCAGGAACTTTGACCATCTGTGCTCTAGCCTTGAAGTAGCCTGGTCTTCAGATAAGGTAAATCCTTCGCCTTTCTTCTCAATAGGTCCAATGGAAGAGATGATGCGTTTGGTTGTTTTGAGTCCTCGAACCTGTCCTTGGATGGCAACAGGTTCGAGACGAAACTGCTAGTGCATCGGGTCGCAGCCCATCGTCCAACGGTTGAAGACTACGAAATTCCCATGATGATTCTTTTTTTCTCGATGGGGTCTTCCAACTCACTCCGACGGTCCAGGCCGAAGGGCGTGAGGCTGCCCCACGGCCGCGAAAGCTACCCTCTTAAGCTCGTGGATGCCAATTAGGCTCAAACGATCACTGCCAAGTTGGCTCGTGCCCGCAAGGATACTCTGTGTGGGTAGCTGAGACCTATCATCACGACAAGTGCGCGGCGAGCGCTGAAAATTGCCCTCTTGTGTTGGGCCCTGATAATATGTATCATTCAGGAGTGCACCCAAGTGCCTGTGACTTCAGGTCAATGTGGCAGTGGTGCATATATCTGGCTTTATAACTCGGGTTTAAGACCAAGGTATAGTGTTTATCGAGCTTCTATTCATCTTAGAGGATCAACAACAACAGATAACCTTGACGACATTGCCACTACATTCACAACCTAGAGGACGGGATACAACGCAGCATAAAACTTGTTCGCGATCTTCGGGTTTCCTCCAGAATCGTTCGGGTGTACCCCATCGTACGTATCGGTTGCCGTATTGAAGCCAGTCCATAGGTCGACGATAGTGATTGGAGAAGTACTCGTCGACTTGCTGCTCGCCCAGGCCGGGATGGCATTATTGAAGTCGATTGCTCGCTGAGCGCAATATTGGCCGCAACCCGACGGGTTCATAGGCGGAATCTTGGAAACTGAAATTAGGTGAGCATACCAATCAAGTGATAATAATCGGAAATTCCACATACCAAAAATCCTCATGTTTGGCTTGCTAGCACGCATTTGGTCGACAAGCTTGCTGAGCGCTGCAGTAATCGTAGCCGGAGGTACGGCGCTCCATACCTGCCGTTGATCGATCAACCTTGCTCTCAAATTTCTCACTATGCACTTACATCGTTCGTCCCCAGAGTCATTGCGACAATATCAGGCTTCGTTGCCGCGAGCCATGGCGGGAGCTGGTTCTGGTTGGCAATATTTATAGCAAGGAATCCGCCATGGCCTTCATTGTCTCCGTCGTAGGCTACGCCACACCCTTGCCCGGCCAGTGTCCCTGTGGTTCAGGTAAGCATAAAAAATTCCTATCGTATAGTTGCAAGTCTATGCTGACCAACGAAATCAATATTTTTCTTTCCTGCAGCTTGGAGTTGGTTCCACAACAGAGCCCGCCAACACCCCTGTCGGTAGAGATAGTTGTCGTATTGACCTTATTACAAGCATGGGCGATTCATACTCACAGGAGAACCAGTAATTGAATCTCCAAGGAACATGATCCTGGTCGCAGCTGCCGTGGCTGAGCCGACCATCGAAGCCAGCATCACGAGACCGATAGTGAGTTTAGGTTGCATCTTCAAGACAGAATAGCCTATGACTATGATTCCAATACACACGGTCACTCAAGGGGCGAATGGCTTTTATACACATATGTGAGGCTGGCAATGCCACGCTGGCCTTTCTTCTTCGCAGTTGGTAGCCAACCTTCGATGCGTAGAAGATCATGCAGCTGAACTCGTAATGACAGCGAGCGGGCCTCTGGCCACTAGGATCGAATTCCGTTCTTTAACTTCGGAAAGATTCAAACGATGCAGCTACACGGCTATAGATCAAATGACCATGAAGGCTGCTTGGGAAGCACCCAAGATTGCCAAGCCGTCAACTCGAAGCAGGGATTAACCGGTGGTGCAGCCGGTCCGTTCAGCCAGCTACCTCGACTGGTCAGCTGGCAACGAGACTCGGCGAATGCTCTATGAAATGACACAACAGTGACTGTATCACAAATTTGCTTGAAGATGTCTATGTGATTGTCGGCTGTGCTAAGGCTACGTTACATGCATGCGCAGAAGGCGTCGGCAAGGATCCCAAAGCAGTTCTAGTGTGCCTTCTTTGACCGGCTTATTATTTAGCCTGGCTGCCACTTGTCTTGAAGCCACAATCGCTCGGTTCATTCTTCTTGTGGTTTAGCTACTATCTGCAGGGAGCAAAGGAGTGATTTGTATTTTCCGTCAAGGATTTCCGGCCTGAGTCCTCGACGCTTTATCTGGAGCAATTTTTTGCCTCCTATTGTCATGCGAGCCCGAACCATCGGACGGGTGCGCTGCGCGGTGGCGCGAGCGCTATATGGGACATGCCAGGTGCAAAGCACTTGAACAGAAGTAGCATATGGAACCAAATCTGAAGTCTCGATCTCGGCATGCTTTCCATGACCGAACCAAGCATTGCCAGTGACACAGGACCTGCGCGCCAATCAAACCGGTACGTGCCGGTCACTGTCGTTACCCCTGTAACCCCTGTGGCTTGGTGTCCAGACCGAAAGTGCCGAACATTTTCTGCACTTCATGCTACCCCTCAATCGAACTAGTCATAGACCCAACTCACGATTTGCTCCCACGATTAGCATAAACCCTTGGCTGATTGGCTCGCCACCGCTGAGCGGCTTCTATTCCAATCGAGTCAACCAAGGAATGTGCGTGTATGCGGTCCCGGCCGATCCTTGGAAATCATATTCCGTCACTCACCCTCTGTAGTAGGAACCATTTGCGATACATGGTTCATCCCATCGCCTTCACGTTCCGAGAAACGGGATGAGGAGCGGCATAGGCGCTCCGTATCGGATGCCTGGGCTTGAGCGGGGATTATAGTCACGCAGAGGTGCGGTACTTAAATCCTTGCGTGAAAAAGGTGAACTCACTGCGATCACCATGATCTCCTTCCCGCTCTTCACGCTTTTCGTAGCGTTCGTTGTGTCCGCAGCGCTCTCTGCATTCAATTTCTACCCTCGTCGACGAAGGACACCCCTACCCCCTGGTCCGAAACCTTTACCTCTCCTGGGCAATGTTCATCAGGTAAGCATCCGGCGAACTTGATACTGAGAAACTGCAGGCTCATTCGCTTTAGATGCCAACAAAAGGAGAAGACTGGCTGACATTCAGTGAATGGTCCAAGACATATGGTACAGAGCCATGTCATAGTCACAACCCGTCTCGCTTACATCGACTCGCTGTGTACAGGGGACATGTTTTATCTAAGCATTTTCGGCAAGCCTCTCATAGTCGTCAATTCTTTTAAGATCGCATCCGATCTCCTCGACAAGAAATCAGCTAAATATAGCGAGCGACCAACGTTCCAGATGGCAGGCGAACTGTAAGTTGAATTCAGCATACTACACATTTAGGGATTTTTTTTAATCCTGCCCTGTTAGAATGGGGTGGTCCAAGTCGGTTGTATTATCTCAATACGGAGACCGACTGAAACGATATCGGAGGCTCCTCCAATCCGTTCTTGGAGGCAGGGCCGCCTCTCGTTTCCGCCCGCTTCAAACGCAGGAAGCCCGCCGCTTTGCATTACGAATGGCTCGTAGTCCAGAGAACCTAGTACAACACATCAGGCAGTAAGTGGCAAAAAATACAACAGACCTGAACGCCATCTCAAATCTTGTTCAGTAATGCGGCTGCGGTGATCATGAAGATCGGCTATGGCTATGATGTATTCTCTACATCTGACCGTTATATCAGTATCGCCGAGCGAGCTCTAGGTCTTTTCGCAGCCGCAACCGTCCCTGGCGCTCACTTGGTGGACCTAATGCCCTTCTGTGAGTTTTCAGCCATCAGATTGGGAACGAGGCGCTAACACAGATATCCAACGGCAGTGCGATACCTCCCGAATGTGTCCAGAAGCCGTGCCGCAACCGAAGGAAGGTCTGCACTCATGGAAATGGTTGAGCGTCCATTCGGCGATGTCAAATTACAAAAGGATTCGATAGAGGGCCAGGCCAACGAGTCGTTCGTAGCCACTAGCTTACGCAACCAAGTAGACGATGATGATCATATACAGGTAGGCAGTTGTTCTTCTTAAACTAATTCGTATAAGAGGTCTCACGAAATCAATTTGCTTTGTCTGGGATATACTCTGATCAGTGGGCGGCTGCTTCTTTGTACGCCGGTGGTGCAGATACAACGGTGTCCGCTGTTGAAACGTTCTTCCTCGCGATGGCGCTATATCCTGATATTCAAAGGCGTGCACAAGAAGAGATTAGTCGTGTGTGTGGATCGATGAGTAATGGTATGTGTCTAGTTCATCACAGGTGATATATAATGTTTCGATCTAATCCTTATATTGCTCCAGGCAGCCTACGTCGCCTCCCGACTTTAGAAGATCGGAGTGCTTTACCATATACATGGGCCATTTATCAAGAATGCTTGCGGTGGGGTGTAGTCACGCCGTGCCAATACCATGTCGCCCGGGATGACGATGAATACACTCTTGAAGATACGAACCGCCAATTCCGTATACCCAGTGGGACATTGGTTATTGTAAATGCATGGTACATATATATCGAGTCCATTTGAAAGGCACCCGATATGCTAACCACAGTCATATGCTCAGGTCAATCCTACACAACCCCGAGGTATACCCAAATCCATTCCAATTTGACCCGACGCGGTATATCGAATCAGAATCTGGTATTAAACCTCAGCCAGACCCTCGTGAGGTAGCATTCGGGTGGGGTCGCCGGTAAGTTCTAGTTTGGAAGTTTGGAGCGATGTAGGCTTACCAAAAGTTACCCTAGACGGTGCCCCGGTATCTCTATCGCAGATGACTATGTCTTTGTCACCATTTGTACTAGCCTTGCAACCCTCGAGGTCTCTAATGCCTGCAATAAGGAGGGCCATCCTATTCGCGTTCCCCGTCCGGACCACCAAGAGGACATGTGGCGATACACAACGGGGAGCATCAGGTGAGCTTTAAGTCGGCTTGAACACTATCGATCATCGATGCTCACTCTAAAGTAGCCATCCAGATCCGTTTGACGTGAAAGTAGTGACTCGTAAAGAAAGCTTTCACCTGTTAGAAGGCTCCGCATGATTAAAGCATGAATGTTTTGTGAACCACTATTGAAGTTCCCCAGCCACTTTTCCCGCTGCTTCTCGAGCTGTATTACTGATTGAGTAAATATCCGACGTAAATTTTAATGATTTTTGATGATGCTGAGACTGGTAAAGCATTCAAAACCAGTAAATACCGTATGTTTCATGGCCTGATACCGTCATCATGTGAGAAGAGGCAAATACCAAATGGACCAATGATAATGCCGAACTCTTCTGAGTTTTTTTAAAAATTCCAGTTTATTTTGTCTGCTCAACCCGAAGGGTTAGGACAGTTACAGCGCACATAGGAATATATATGAAAGCCCCTTGCTCCTCCCCATGCTCCACCTCCGAGCCCTTCCTTCCACGCTTCAAGCCATGCCGGACAGACGGGCCTACGCAACCCTACCTCCCGACCTTCGTCAATCACTTTAGAGCCTCAGAGCGACCTGCAGTGCATTTGCTATATGCTCTAGATATCTTTTTCTTGGACTCTCGGGTCTGCGAGAACGCTTTGAAGGCTTATCATCAGAGTATATGCGCAGTATTCTTAGACTATGGATAGGAAAGCTTTGTCAGACCACATTCACGCCTTGCGTCCACAAAAATGCTCTTTTGAACCTCCAAGCATTAATTTAAATCGAAGGAGGGAAGATGGAAGAAAGCTATTGAGGAGAGTAAACTGCCACTACATAGGTTCCAACCGCGGTTCCGAAGCGCGCTTTCGCTACTCCTGTTCGGCCTAGCTAAATTCATTGCCCAGCACGTTTTCCACTATGGCAGGGTCTGGAACACGTACCACAACCCTTTTCCATCACCACGAATAACAAAAGGTACACCAAGTGTGTATTACTATCTATGCTTTAACCTCGCTCATAACAGACATAGTCTCTGTCACTGATATTTTCAGTGAGATTCGTCGAATGTGTCTTTCTCATAATCGTGATCTACAATATTCTATGTACAGTCGTATGAAGGTGCATCCATCGATATAGCATCAGGGAGAGCGTAAGAGAACAAATAATGAAAAGATGAAGGCTGAATCTACAATGGAGTAATAATCTAAGCCACCAAGCTAACAACATTGCAGGAAGAGAACTTGGAATATCGCTCCGAAAAGAGCATTCAAAAAAGCGCCAACCACCACCTCACAACAGCACCTTGCTTCGTCATAGTTATCTGAACGATCATCAAGTTGTCTTCTTGCAACGTTTGGGAAGGGATCTAATTCGCTTACTTTGCGATCTCTGTTGTGGTTGGAATATCTGTTGTGGTTGGAACATCTGTTGTGGTTGTGATCTCTGTTGCATTTCGGGACTGAAGCATGGGCTCGGCTGGCAGGGGTAGGTCGCGTAGTATGGCGGGGAGACTGGCAGGGACCATAGTATGACTGGTAGGGATCGTAGGATGACTGGCAGGGACCATAGTATCCTTGTTGGCTTGAGGAGTAGGAGTGTTGAGGGTAGTAAGCCATCTGGGGAAGACTTGGGGGTGCGCCGTTGTAAGAGTGATAATTCATGGCTGGGCGTATGATTTGGGGTGAGGGGGTCAGAGTTACGATAGGAAAAAAAACGGGCGACTTTAATACTGACATGGCGCTCGCGCTCCCTGAAGGGGAATTCAGTCAGGGAGTTATTGTGCTATTTAAAAAAGCATGTCTAGTTGTCACGCGAGCTGGAGGATCTACGCGGACCATAGAACCCACAAGCATAAATGAAATCTCACAATGGATTGAGATGGCATCCGGCGAGGGATAACAGACGTACTTGTTCTACAGCAGCATATCAACTTCTCCAAGCAATGAACATCACGATATCGACGCGTTCTCTACCACCATGGTCGCCATAGGACACACCGAGCAGAGCGATCCCTTAGCGCTAATATTGGACTGACAGCTGTCCCAGTATTTCCTTCGGTTCCGCACTACATGAGGCCTTTGACAGGGCGTACCTTGGTCAGATCGCTCACACGTTATCCGCTCTCCACGGCAATGGCCTACCTTTTTAAGAGGTCTTGGCTTGCCTGAATTCACCATATCCTCGGATGAGTGCTCGAGTGTCCCAGCCACACGCTCAGCCATGAAACCCATTATGCTCACTCTATTGTATACCTACCTCAAGCACAGGTTCGAGCTTGTACCAACAGATTTATTCAGGCGCACAATATACGTTTCAAGGCACCTTTAAGCTAACGTAAGACTTGGATATATGGGCAACGCCGCTAACACACAGTTCACCCGGATCATACGCATGACCCAACAGAGCCGGTCTCGCGACCCATACCATAATTCCCTTGAATTGAGTATCAAAGGAGGTACCAATTTCTATCTGGCGCCCAGGCGAACAGGAGTATTCAATCAACATCATGAACAAGGCAATGAGTAATTTCGCAATCGCGTGTCCTGGGTACGAAGTCATCACCAATCAGTGTCTCAGCGTTGAACCGAATCTAGACAGAACTTTTTACAGCGTATATACTCTGGACCAAAGTTGTTGAGTCGTACAACCATCATCGTAGCCTGCCAAACCTTTCACCATAAATAGTGTTCCAGCATAAATTAGCGGAAACATGAAGTGCATTCATGTTATACCCTCGACCCCGAATCGGATCTCATCGGTATGCGTGATGCTTCGACATTGCGCACAAGCATACTTTGTGCTGTTTTCTTGCCCGGCATTTCGGCTGATTCTTTCCCCACGTTGCTTCTACGCTGGCTCGGTCGTACGGCTTGCTCGTGCGTTCATACAGTACATCAGATATATGCATGAAAGAAAGAAAGAAGTCAATCGGGTGTCGTATAAGATTGGTACTCTCCAGTGGGACTGAGATTGAGAGCGAAGCCTTCCGTGAGCAAGGGGTAGCCTCGTCCGTTCAGTTTCGGATGTGAATTTCGCCATTGTCAAGATTCAGGCTATCGCACCGGTTCAAACCGAGCACAGAGTGGAACAACGATTGTCATCATCAACTCGTTACAACATACAAAAGACAAGCAAGCGGTAGAAACACATAAAAAAAGATACAGAAACCCTCCAACCCACAAAACAGAATCGTATCTAATGCTCATCCTTGAATCCCTCGCGGCCAGTCGCACCAATCATGTTGAGCGCGTCTTCCTCGGCATCCAAGTGACGGAACACGACCCAGAATGCGCAGCCAGCCAGGAAGCTGGTGATACCGACACCGGCGTACATCCACATCAAGTACGGGTCCGCACTGACACCGACCAAGCCAAACTCGATCGCGGAGGCAACGGCGGACATGAACAAGAAGATCGACATTACGACGGACTTCATGCGCTCAGGTGCCTTGGTGAATGCGTACTCGAGACCGGTGATGGACGCGAAGATCTCAGAAAGGCCGATGATGATGTAGGACGGGGCCTGGAGCCAGACGTTGAGTGGGGCAGGTTCGTCGCATGCTGACGCGTCGGTGCCGCAAGGTCCCTTGACGTAGATGTAGTGTTGAATGACGGTCGTGTAAGCCATAGCGAGCGCGCCAAGCCAGAAGCCAAGAGTGATGCGCTTGATGGGCGTAAAGTTGATCTTCATCTTGCGCAACGCAGGGTAAACAAGACGCTCCATGATCGGGATCATGATGACGAGCGAAAGCGGGTTCAAGTTGTTGACGATCTCGTTGGGGACACCGTTAAGCTGCATAGTCGCGGCCTGGGACGTCAAGTTAGAAGTCATTTGGTCGTAAGAGATCCAGTAGAGCGGGTAGAACAGGCTATAAATACTTGATCAGAGTGGGTTCGGAACCAATCAGATACAAATACTCACAAAACCTTGCAAGCCTTGAGGGCCCGCATGACCTCATCGACGAATTGGTCGTCCCAGGTGATGACGTTCGGGACTGCGCCAGCACCAGACGCACCCTCACCGGAAGCCTTGCCGTTGTAGTAGCTCGGTTTAGCCTGGTTCCAGAACTCTGGGGAGGTGAAGTTCTTGTAGGTGCGAGCTGGGTTGATTGACCAACGTCCTCGGGATGCGAGTCTGAACACACGCCACGACTCGACGAGGATAGAGCCGCGAGGGGGGGTCTTGTGGTAGCGCTTGTTGCCCCAGATCAGAATGGGCGGGATCAAGCAGAAGACAAAGGTGGGCAGCGCGTAGGCGAGCCAGAAACCGACGTGCTTCTCCGCGAAAGTAGTCGTAAGCGAAAGAAGGGAGCCGCAGTTGATCATCATGTAGAAGTAAAGGAAAGTCTTCTGCACGGTGAGCGCTGGGTCGACAATGACGGTCTCACCAGTCGGGAGGGTACGCTTGTGGAGCTTGCCGCGGTACTGCTCAGCGACGAGCGGGGAGATGTTGGACTTGAATCCACCAGTACCGAGTCCCATGATAACAAGCGAGATGATGAAACCAGCGAGCGCGCCTTGGGGGTGCGCAATAGCCGACGGGATCGAGACGAAGATGAGCAGGATGTGACCGATCAAGCAGATGATGAAGAACAAGACGATAGCCCCAAAGCGACCGGTGTAGGTGTCGGCTACAATTGCGCCGATGATTGGCGTGAAGTACGTCCAGAATTGACGAAAGTTGGCCAAGGCTGTCGAAGTGCGTTGACCACTGAAATGAATATGAGAATGACATGGGCTTTGCCTAATCGGGTGACACATACCGGCCCAAGGCTCCAGCGACACCGTTCGGAGCAGGGTTGGCACCGGTTGGGTAGCCGGGAGGGAGCGGCTTCTGGACGTAGTTGGTCATTGGACCAGTGGTGCCGTACCAGGAGAATCGCTCGGCAAACTCGACAAACACAATCGTCCATGCGACCATGGGGATGCTATCGGCCACACGACGCAGCGTGTGCGTCTCCTCCTCGGTAGGAAGTAGGCTGGCATCTACGACTTCAGCACTAGAAAAGTGTTAGTCAACGGAACCAAGGCCAACGAAGGCTACTCACGCAGAGTCGGAGTCAAACCCACGCTTCTCGTCCAAGGTCTGCACCTTGGAGAGGGCAGCAACCTCGTCGACATCAACATGGGGTTCAGAGGCCATCTTGTTAGTCTCGGCACGGGGGGATCTCGTTGCGCGCAAAAACACGCAGCGTCAACGTCCGTGGGCGGGGGGAGAGGACTGGGGCGAATTCACCGGTACGGTTCATCTTATAGCATGCGAAAGGAATCGACCTTGTGGGACAGATGAATTGGAGATAGAACTCGAAGACGTAGCGCGTCGAGAATGCTTCGCGTGCCTTTGGCTAGTGGAGACGATAAACCTTGGTCTTGCCGTGCCATATCTACCTAACCGGAGCACGCGATTGGCGTATGGAGCGTGTCCATGTGCTCGCTTGCTGACGAAATAAGAAGCGGGTAGATCATATCAGGTTCAAGACTGCCGGTATCGCCGGGACCAAACATAACCGCAGGTGCTAAACCGGATTTCGTGCGCAGGATGGCCGAAAAATAATAATCTAGAGGCCGTTGGAGCTGTGGAGGGTGGGATCTCTCGTCTGCACCACGCGTTTCAGCTGAGGACGAAAACGGGCGGGTGGAGGGTCCTTCCAAGCGCTGAACAGATTCGGAAATCATTGCATGTGGTCGCGTCTGACGCCATCACTTCTTGACTTGGCGTTTTGCGGCATGTCTCTGGCCCTCGCTCTGGAGCACACGACATCACCGGTGGAATGGCCATAGGCAGATAGTGCATGCTTCACCCAACGGCCGGATCCTGTTGGGCTTGGTTTCAGAGGAAAGTAGGACCGGAATTGGAGTGAGGAGCACGAGCATGTCTTCTGTGTGTGGGACGCCCTATTATTATCACAGGCACCCAGACATCGCATCGTCAGGCCCAGAAGACGAGCGAGGATCCAAGCGATCGCGTTGTCCTCCCAAGGCTGTTCGACATTCATGTCGTCGGCTAATCGTGCCTCTCGAGCCCCGCACGCCATCCTTTGGAGGCTGGTCGACGAGCGCATCATTTCAAATGGCGGGAATATCAAAATAAACATCCGTTTCAACCGACAAGCACGCAATCTGTTAGCCGAGTGCGGGCCGTAAATAGCGCAACAGTGACCACTACGGCCCTATCGAGTAGATCACTCAGGCTTTGATGTTTTGAACGTAATGTGTAATTAAATAATTCATGGGAGAACAGCTTACCCTGTTCTTCCGCTCATTTCCCTATCTGGCATTTGGCGTTATGTGCATCGGAAGCAGTTCTTCGTTTGACTCTACATAAGCTCAAGAATTGATCTTTTTTCCGCTTGAAATCTCCGAGACACGGATAGCAAGAACAACCACGCGAGTAAGGAATCACAACTCAGAGAATGGGGATGAAAACAAGTGTTGGACCCGTGGGGTAGTGTCACGTGACTGCACCGCTTGCCGTACGTATCTTTTCCTTGACCACACCGGCTCAACCCACAGCGTAGGTTGGGGCACCTATTCTCTAACGTTCACCAAAATTAATAATAAATTTAATGGTTTAATATTGTTTAAGATATTTCCCTGGTTATGTGGAGTAGGCCATCGCCCCATTCTCATCTCAGCCCAACCGTTGGAAGCCACTCGAGTTCCTCTCGCTACCGCGATCAGCGCAAAGATTGGCTATTTGATACCTCCCTCGCTTGTAAATCATATATATACAAATTCAATGGGCCCAAGTTTCGGGCTGACGAGCCTCAGAATATCCAGCCACCAACATGCGATTCACATGTCGAAGTCTCTCAACATGACCACTTCTCCTGACCGTTCTCCCCCTATCCCTCCCAGGCCTATCCCTAAGCGGTAGAGCCATATCGTATGGGACTCTACTGCCGTCCACGTGGACGACCACATGGACACCTGCTTGATGCACTGTATGCGACCCTGCCTCATTCAATTCCTCGTGAACACTTATCGCTATAAGCCGTATCTCGACTGGGGGCGCCACTCCCACATCGCTGTGCCGCGAAAGGTTCGGTGGGCCATCTCGCTGGACGATATATTAGCCCTCACGTATTAGGACCAGCCAGAGGATCAAGAGCCTCGAGAGGGTATCGATGAGGGCTAAGAGATAGTGGTATTTGTAATATGTTCATAATAAGCTGAGTTTTTCGTTTTTCGTTGAGTGATGAAGTTCCTAGACGAGGACATTTCTTTGCTGATAGAGGCAATGCAGGCACTGCTCGAACCTTACCGAGTATACGAACTTGCCCCGCCTTCGTTCCAAGTGGTGTATGTTTAAGGAAAGAATAGATACAAGAGAATCTATGCCATAATTGTGTCACAAGAATGGACGAGCTAGTAAGCCTGGTGGGGTTTCGAGGTTCTGGTGTTGAATTGCTCGGGCGATGCATATTCGGCAGTGCCCATCCTGTAACGCTAGACACTCAAAGTTAAATTAGCTGTTAGCTTAGACCAACGAATTGAACGCGACATGAGTTGAAGTGGGTTATGTGGTCAACAGAGTACGACCGATAGACTGGATCAAGTAAGTGGAAGTTGGACATCGTTCACAACTTAAGGGAATCACCCAGGTAGGAGAGGTGCATCAACGATGGTGTGTATGCCCTCGACCTACTTGCTGTTCGTTTATGGGACAGATTCATACCATAAACGAGATGCTTTCTAAGATTAGATTCGGCTTTAGATGGGTTGAATGCGCCAGACACACCTTCATATTAGCCCAGCATTCATTAGAATTAGCAAACCCTTGCTCCTAAATGGTTAAATTTATATCGGCTTGTTCAAATAAACTAATACAGGTGGGTAAGGGTGCGCACCCGAGGCAGATTATATGTGCCGTGGGTGCGGTTGGCTTTCGTAAATCATCCGCCGGCAAACAGATAGTTTAAGCGCGGTGAAATTTACAAGAATTATATGAATACAATGGCACCACAAACTCCGGAGACCTCGTAGAAAGAGGTAGCTAATACCGAGACATAACGCACAATTAGTTGTTTGACGTGGGTAACTGAAATAATCCTGAACGACATGAAGTCTATCTGGTCCTGCTCAAAATTATCTTCTTGTGTCTACTTGAAGTGTTTCCCGAAAAAAATTCTGATAGAATTCGAGAAAGCGGGTTTCAAGTGGAAATCGCGTGGACTAGTGTCCTCTGTCACTCCGGATATGCGGCGTTCGCATCAGATTCAATACATCGCTTTGGTGTGATTTAGCGTAGGCGCCTTGGTGCATCACTCCTTTTGATATTATTTGGGCTGTGAAGAGTTCCCTATAAGTTGACACTATGCTCTCTGACGGGTTCGTAGTGTCCTGCATCCAGAATATTATGGTTGGCGAGTGATTTGCACGTGACTACAGCGCCTAGCGTCTGTTCATCTCTTCCGCGAGGCTGATATCACCCACCCACGGCCAGACTTGCATCGTTCGGCTCGGCCAGATTTATATCAGATAAAATAAGGACCAGGACAATTGAGAATACCTAGAGTCGACTGGTTCTGCTGTAGCATCCACCTGACGTACGAAGACGTCGCCAGCTCATTCCTTATCTCCGTTTCGTCATGCGAGACCTCATAGCACGCTCCTGCTTTCCCTGCTTCCTTTTCTACTCAATTCTGTATTGGGATATCCAACCCAAGTGCCGCTTATTACTGCAACAGACCGAATCCAAAACTATACAGGTTATGAGCTGAGGCGCTATGGAATATCCGGCAGCCGAGACTTGATAGACATGACCAAGGTCCTCAATGTGAGTCCTCAGACTTGCCACAGAACACTGTTCCCTCACGCATGATGTGCGCTCATAATCATTACCCTCGCTCGCTAGGACAACAACGTCGATATATGGGATCTCACGTCGACCCACGTGGACATTCATATGGACACAACCAATCCTAGTATCTCCAAAGCATTCTCGAGCCGGACGTATACGACACTCCCATATTCATTTCCTTACAACCACTCTTACGACACCACCCCTCCAAACCCGACGCCGGCACCCCTTCCCCTTCCGGACGTGTCTTCCCTCCAGAACTCGACTTTCCATACGGCTTATCACACATTCGAGGAGATCGAGTCGTTTGTTACTGCGCTCGCGAGAACATATCCTCGACTTGTCGAAGTCGTTCTACTTGGATCATCATGGGAAAACCGGGACGTATTTGCGCTCAGGATTGGGAAAAGGGGTCCCGGCAAGCACAAGCGGGGGAAGAAGCGTAAACATGGTGAAAGGCTTCAACCTGGAAAGGGAAACGAGGAGCACACTTGCAAGCGCCGTGGTCACGCGACCATGCGCCATTCCGCTTGGGCAGCGATAGTCGACTCTTCGGCTGTTGCAGCCGCACGCCAAGGCTACATTCAATCGTCAATTGGTTTAGCGGTCTCTGGGGGTTGGATTTTATGCAACAAGCTCCATCTATCCGGACGGTTTACGTCAACGAACCAATTGTTCGAGCACAGCGTCGTCCGATTAAAGACCGAGTCGTAATTCAAGGTGCACAACACGCTCGTGAGGTACGCTTAATCTTTTCGGGCCGCATCGTGTTCTAACGTAGTGCGTTTAGTGGATCGCGACATCCACCGCATTGTATCTTGCCCATGCGTTGGTTGTTCCAAAAAAGGAACCGGGTTCGCTTCGACATCTTTTGGATCAAAATGTCAGTCTTCCTCCTCTAAGGACGATTCAAGTGAAACTAAAATCGCTGGTGGGCACAGGACTTTACTATAATCCCAGTCCCGAATCCCGACGGATACAGCTATACGTGGACCACAGACCGACTTTGGTACAAGAACCGCATGGATGTGCTTTCGGGCACTAGTCAACCCGAGTCGGACGATTGCAAAGGTGTTGATATGAACCGAAACTGGGGCTACGAGTGGAACTCATCAACTATGAACTGTCAGTACTTCCACAGCTCGACGGTGTCGGGTTTTCTCATTAGTAATTTAGTCGGGCCCGACGATCCATGCTCCCATTGGTACCCTGGCGCATATCCGTTCCAGGCACCAGAAGTCAAGGCCATTGCGAACTATATTCGTCGAACGCCCAAGATCCAGGCATTCGTTGATTTGAGAAGTTATGGCCAGAAGCGTGAGTCTCATTTGGCATTATCTGTAGTAAATACTCATTTTTTTCGGCAAGTGATGTACCCATATTCGTATTCGTGCGAACAGGTCCCACCTCATGCGGAAGATATTATTGAGGCCGCGTTGGGTGCTACAAAGGCATTACGGGAGAGGCATAACGTTCCGTATACGTCCGGAGCGTCTTGCGAGTTGCTGTATCCGTGAGTGTTTATGCTTATCCAACCCCTGTTTCTGGTGTGTCTGACGAGTGAGGTAGTGCGCCTGGGAACATCATTGACTGGACGTATGGCGAATCGAAAGTCAAGTACTCGTATAGCTTGATGCTTCGAGACACGGGCACGGTACGTCATGATTGTTCTGAGTTTAGGGGACTCGAGCTCACCAGGAGTCTTAGTATGGATTCATGCTGCCCGCCCGTTGGATCCAGCCTGTTGGAGAGGAAACGGCTGCAGCTGTTCAAAGCCTCGTCAAATTCATCGAGGATGTGAGTTCTTGAAGAGTGATAGTATGCGATTTTAGCCTGATTTCGTCGTTTGTAGAAATAGAGTCCAAGAACTCATCACTCTTCGGTGTGCTGGTTATTGTCGTTATCAGGTCGAATGAATATTTTCGGTGTATTTGCCACAGCTCGGATAAAATAAGCAAACAATAAATATATTTTATTACAACATTTCAGAACATTTTAGGACACAAAAGTCCTCAAGTCGGATTAGCCCCTGTGGCCACGACGCCAGTCGTCATCCCCTCGATTACCATTTCGCCAGGTGCGCTGTCCCCCTTGCTGATTTGGACCTCCCGATCCAGTGCCGTTCCCGCTTTGCCCGCGCCGGTGGGGCGGAACATAGACAGGTGCACGCTCAGGTTGCGCTGATGTGATGGAGTTTGCGGGCCAGCAAGCTGAGGGGGCACCGGCCTACTTGGAGCAGCGGATTCGATCTGGAAGTGTTGGCGGTATTCTTTAGAGATAAATGTGTGAATTTCAGTATGCGAATCTAATAACCAATCGCATTAACAAACCTATCCTACGAGCACTAATTCTGGGGGGTGCTAGAACTATCTGTGTTAGTGTGCGAAGGAGTCTGAACAACCAACAGACCTACTTACCACCCGTACGAGTCTGTCTCAGAAATCTACAAAGAAGGACGATGCCTACAGTGATGGCAATCAGAACCTTGGGTGTACCTAGACAGTGGAAGGATGCAAGGGTGTACCCGTACCCAATGTCAGTGAAATCTCGAGAAGAATGTATCGCTCGAAATTTTCAGCGAATAAGGGGATCTCTTGCGCAGGCCCACGAATAGTGAGCGAGGTATCTTGCGATGGCGCTTCATATATATATTAGAGTGTTAACCTAGATGACACAAAACCTCCAAATTAAACACACCTTCACGAGGTGAATGCGTCGGACTCGCGAGATCAGTACGGGGCTCGGGGATACCAGCCTCGCCTTGAGCACTCCATTCGACTGGATTAAAATCCGGGACCACGAGCAGGGACTGTTCTTGGACTTCGGGTGGAGCGTGAACTATATAGCATTTCATTGATTATCCCAAGCATTAACGGCGCATATGTAGGCAATGCAACGTACCCTCCGGAGGTGGCACCCAGTGGCTCGGGGCGAGGCATATTCTAGCCAGTTCCTGGGCTTCCGACTGTCCCCATTGGTTGTGTACTTCCTGCAACAAAATACGCTGTTCTAGATTTAGGGGGAAAAGGCCAACGGTAAGTAAGAGAAGCGGCACAAGAGACCATAACGGTACCTCCAGGTCGTATGAGCCAATAGTGTGGCGCGAGACAGCCCCTAGCTAGTTCACGTGCTGGGGACCAGCCCCAACGGTCGTCGATATCACGCAAAAACAGACGCGGTTTCGGCTGGCGGAGACCTATACCAAAGAGTAGAATTTTATATTAACCAACGATCAGCGTTCAAGGGGACTGAAGCTGACCAAGTTGCCGGAGCAACGCATCTATCACATGCTCAACCCGCATACCTGCCTGACGAAAAGTGGTGATGGCGGCCGACCGGAGCGCCTGCCAGTCCGGGGGGCTATGGATATATTCGGGATTAATAATAATTAATCGAGGTTAGCCGTTTCTGACGTACGAAACGAGACCAAAATATCTCGAAGCGCCCCCAACTAACGCACCCAGAAGCAGTCCAAGAAGAGCCGCCCTTGGGTCCTCCATAATATGCTCTATAACTTAGAATATAAAAGAAAGTCGAGGTTGGGGCCAGGTGGAGGGAGGGGGAGGTGGTGATGGTGGTGGTTCGAGTAGAACTCTGTAAGACATAGGTGGGGATGGCCCTTCTTGTTATACCGTTGGATAGGAGTCGCAAATAGGGGCATGGAAGCGAAGTCAAACAAACCCTGTGAACGCCATCACAGCCTAATTTGGCGTGCGGATGTGATACGGAGCACGTACAACTCAGGAATATCCGCCACGAAGCTCTCGGTATGTGCTTAACCTTAGAAAATCCAAGGGTTGTAGAGTGGAGAGTCCTTGGTCAGCGACCATGCAAGACATAAGACTGGTCTGCTCGATCTGGCATCCGTGGCTTTCTAGGAGCTCTCATTGGATCCCACCATCAATACTACGTGCTTCATATTTTCGCCATTTGCACATGGACTATCAAGCAGCCCAGTGAGCGCGCAATCCACCTCTTGGATACGGCTGAGATGCCGGATGAGATGCCGGATGACTGGCCTCAGGCGGTCGGGGAGATAACTGGGATCGGTTAGAGAGAACCCAAATGCACGGAGCGTTTGAGGAGACCGGCGTATGACTCTGGAATATGCAGTTGTGTTTTAAATGTATTCAAGAGGGAACAGTCGCACATTACATGTTTCAATGTCCTTGCTTTGAGCACCTAGGTAGAGGGTTCTGGCCTCGAGAGAACGCGAATTTCTCAACCGCTCTTACCTTTTCTCGGGTAAAGACACGTTTACCGTTGTCGTTGAGTATATTAAGTGTACACACCGTTTCTCCGACCTACCTAAATCGTTTTCTCTTCTCTGTACCTGTAGCATGTTGGATGTCACACGTGGCTGCACGCATTAAGTCATGTGATTCGTATCAGTGTATTTAGGCATCGCATTAGAAAATTTTACAAGAGAGAGAGATTTTACCTAACCACTATGTAGCCTGCCCGCTACCTCGAGTTTAACATAGCATACATCCAGTATAGTTTTAGTTGGGCAGTTCTCTACGATCCCGATAGTGGGCGTGTGATATGTTTCTCTCTTCCCCCTCTCTCTCTCTCGCGCGTTATTTGGTTCCCGTTTTCCTTTTTTTCGTTAGACGATCTAGTGTCGAAACACGATGTCGGGTCTCGAAAGACAATAAAATAGACGATTAAAAATGTCTTCAATCCAGCGCAGTGTATAATCCAGTAGATTTCAACTATCAATAACAAGTAAAAAGGTTCACACAGACGAGCTCCTTTGGTGCTGGTCTCTATCCGCCAATATCCACGAATACAAGCGTATTTACGATCTGCGACAATTATTCCATCCGTTCATGTCCCAGTCGACGAGTTCTGGTTTAGTAAACGCGTTGGATGGCACTCCACGTTCATTTATTTGTGTACAATGGAATGGGGAAATTCCACCCGGGGGCCGGGCTTAGAGACCTGGATTGGTATTCTTGAAGTGCTTACGGTGTGAGAGTCGCATGGTTGTTTGTCTATCCTTTCCCTCCGTGCCCCACTTTTAGCAGCACGCCTCTTAGCCGTTTACCGTGGCCCTGTCGCGCATTTGTGCCCCATATCTGACTATGTTTGTGCTATGTTTAAATTTCATGTCCGGGTCGACCTCTGTGTTCGTGTAGGGTTCTAAATATGAATGTTGTTTGTGCATACAATATGACGACGAGCAAATGCATTGCGCTTCGCGTATTCCACAGTTTGGCACTGTGCTACGCATTGAATATCTGAGTTGCTATGTATTGTATTACAAGCGATGAACGACGAGCGTCTAGTAACTGTATTGAGAGCGTAGCTCTTGCCTATGTACATTATCCCGTCTGTAAATCACATTCTATTACTATTACTAAGCATACATTCATCAATCGGTGCCAAGTCAACCTAGCAATTCTACCACCACCGCGAGTACTGCCCAAAATCCCACGGCCTATCCGAAGGCCTGAAAATGCACACAGGAACGAGGGCCCCCGGCTTGGGACGTTTCTTGTGGTATTTTGCGGGACTCGGGCTCTATGCGCTTTCCTGTGGTTAGAATATCTAACGCTTTAATTTTTCGTGATAGATCCATCATACGAATGTTCCTCATTTACCTACCACCTGTTCATCGTTGATCTTACCTTGGAGTCACATCCTTATGTTCTACCCATGTGCATGAAGCGTAGGCCGACTCATCCACTGGTACGCATCTCACGGCATGGGGTCAACGTCGTCCCAGGACTCAGGGCGCCCCAAGTCGAGTAAAGAATCTCGTCTCCGTGCTCTCGCCTTGATTTCTGCGCTTCAATATCTTATGAGACATATATGTAGATGAGTAGTGTACTACGCTTATAGTATGGGTTTAAGGCTCACCTTCGTTGCAGCAAGAGAATGTCAAAAATCGAATTTCGGGGTTTCGGGCCCTGAGTCAGGCCTTGATGTTATGCCGCTACAGCAACTCTGTGCACTTTGACCTTTGTTTCTCTGCTCTGCAGCTCCCACGCCAAGCCTGCTATATATGTCTCATAGCGCCCCTGTAGCTTACGGCATCGCTCGGCCTTGCCAGGTTATGCTCTCGCGCATCGTTCTGATGTGTATGTTAAACCGGCTTTCGGACCTTGTATTCGCGTGTTTCACTATTTTATTTTTGCTCTGACGATGGCGCAACCGATTCTAAACGTGAGGGAGCACCGGAGGGAGGTGGGTGTAGGGGGCACGCCAAGGCATATATGCCGAATTTGGCTCCGACTCAAGTTTTATGGCCCTCTGGCTTTTCACTGCAGTTTTTTTGGGGCAAGACGGGTATGCGGGAGCACCGGAGGGAGGAGGGTATAGGGGGCACGCCAAGGCGTATATGCCGAATTTGACTCCAACTAAAGTTTTATGACCCTCTGGCTTTTCACTGCAGATTTTTTGGGGCAAGACGGGCATGAAGGATGAGCGGGCGAAAAATGGCCTATAAAAACCTGGGTCTGGCAGTCGTTTGGGCTTGAGAGAGCGATCAACCCCCCCCCCTTCTTGAGAGAAACCTAGCGCTCATCGAAGATTAACCATGGTCGCTCTCATTGCAAACCTCACTTACTCTCTCCTTGCCTCTGGCACGATCCTAGGCCTGCTGGGATGTGTCCCACCTGCGCGAGCCGTTACTAAAGACTCGCGAGCGCTGTAAGTGACTCTACCTCCCTGACCCGCTCTTTGACGCTGAAATGCTCGATGAAGCCCCAAGTCTCCTCCGAATGCCTTCGAGACCACCATTGTATCGAAGCCATCGCCCCCTCGACTCCTGTCTCGCCCTCCCTTCCCCTCCATCCCGACCCTTGACTACACAGCTATCCCAGCACGTATATTGGAGCGTGCTCGCCGGACTCGGACCCAGGCAATCGATGCTGGAAATTCGGTCTGGCATACACTATGCGGGAGGAGGCCTCGTGAGTACTCGCTGTCTACTGGGCCGGCTGGTATAGATGGCTCACGACGTCTTGAATATAGCGTTTAGCCGTTCGAGGTTCGCTCCCCGTGCATATTACGCATTATTCCGGGTGAGATTGGAGCTCTGCGGCCCACAGAGCTCAATAATCGATTCCTTGCCTCGGATGTTCCAAAAGTCACCTGCCCGACGGCCGCGACTCGCTATGCCAATCCTCCCCCCTCCCCCAACTCGCTCCTTTGGCAGTCGCCAACCGACCAGGTTGCGACCACCAGCCACTCCTCCGAAGCCAGCCCACCATCGACCCAGAATACCGAGGCCGACGTCTGACGAAAGCACCAGGTGGCACTCACCCGCAGCGCAGGAGCTGCGAACTGCTATATGGGCGACGTGGGTGGCAATTACTGAGCACGGTGTATGGCGACCACGCCTGAGTGCATAAAAATGTTTTTGGTTGGTCGTCGCCACTTTCATCTTCGGTTTCGGTATCGAGTTTTTGGACCACGCATACGGCGGCTTCCTATTCCTGCCACGAGTCGTCCCTTGTCCTCCACCTGCCCTCCTAGAAAAACAGCTCTTTGTCGACTACACTCACAAGCTCACGATCTTCGGCTACCGCGAGTTCTCCTCGGAACCCCCATTCCTCGACGAAACTCATTTCTGGGGGGATTATGGTATTTTCAGTGACAAGAAAATGGTAGAGACGCGAGCGTGGCACGTGATTGACCAGACGATCGCTGAATACAAGGCGCGCTACGGCCATTGGGACGACGCCGTCTTCGAGGTCCAGATCGTTAGGGGCTGGATCCACGAGATGGTGTACACGATGGCCGACGGGATTGCGCAGGTTGAGGTCCCACGGGCGGACTGCGAGCGTGTGTATTTGCCGTTTCCTCATAGTTTGCCGGCACTGATCATTGACTATAGCCGATATATTGACTTTTGAGGAGCTGACCGAGCGGGTCCATCGGTTTGACCACGTCAATGCATGGAGCGAGGACCGGCTCTGGAGCTCACCAGACAGCCCGACGCCGAGTCCGCCAGGGAGCCCGACGCTTGAGCCTGAGGACGCACGCCAACCGCTGGACGGCGTTTGGGAGTTATTCGACGATCGACCGACACCATGGGGGCCACAAGTGGTTGACCCGGAGGCGACGGGCATGGCGTGAACCCGGCGTGGCTCGAGGACGACATCGACGGCTTGCTCCACCGCCATATCAACGGCAGGGCGGCGCAATAGGTGGACACGAGCGGCGAAGGGCACGACACCCGCGGCCAGTCTGTGGGCGCCGACCGAGTCTCCTTGGCTCACCTGGCGCAGGGAGGACGTCTATCACACCTGGGCCAACCGTGCTGCCTGGCCCCGGCACGGCGGGGGTGTACGGACCGATTTCCCGAGCCGGTGGGACAAGGGACAAGTGGTCGGAGTCGCAGGGCATGAGCCTACGAACAGCAAGTTGTGCCCAATCCCTACCACCAAGAAGCCAAATCCTCGCCTGACCGGCTACCGAAGTGTTTACCCGACGTCACCCTCCCCTCCACCTTGCCCTCGGATGCCTGCCCCCACCCCTATCTCCTCATTCGGGACCGGCGTTTGGTACAACTTGTTCAGTGCTGACCTATCCATTATTATTGCTAGTAATTTATTCGCCTGTCTCTTGCTTTTTATTGAATACCCTGTGGTTTGTCGAGAATCGTCTTCGTATGCTCTTCCTAATAATGTCTTGGTGTTTCCTTAATGTATAATGCTCCCTGGAGGGGTTTTCGTATTCAATATATTATCGCGTGATCGGGGGGACGTAAGAACATATCGTTTAGTTTGACCGGAGGATAGTATCCCAAGAGGTGTCGATTCAATACCAACACCTAACCCGCACTCGGCCTGTATTACATCGACCTACGTCACATAAGCTGATTGCGGGTCAGAAATACTCTTTCGTGGCGCCCTCGTAGTGTCGCGAAACACATCTGCCCGCTAACCTTTCCACTTTTGGCGGCACGATAGGTGAAGGTGCCTCTTAGAAACCAACTCTTGAGGATCCGGTACAATCATCCGCCATCCCTCCAATCGATTCTGACTTAAGATGAGATACTTGGTTCCCTTCTACAAAATGAAGGCGAGTCGGCTAGGCACAGCCATTGGAAGGAATTGGTGAAAACCTCACTAACGTATTGGAACAGGGGCCAGCCAATATATCGAGCCGAGTTGGATTACTCAAGATCGAGTACCAGAGTCCTGCGCAATTCAACAAATATATGAGAAGCTAGAAGGAAAATACATTAAAATTCGGTATGATCCGGCTAGTCGCGGGTGATTGGGATGTTGTAAATGAGCCGAGCCGGATCCCAAGAGCACGCATACATGTAGCGAAATAGAATGAAAGACTTTAAATTTCCTGTTGAGTGCGCATACACCCTGTTGAATACTCCTAGCTACGCGTAAAAACAGAGAGCGAGGCAGCAAAAGCTGAAAGGCCTTGTACTCATCCACCCGTAGATAAGCGTCATTTCCCCTAGGTTGTAACATGATATGTCCTTCGGGAACTAATCGGTGACCTATTAGAAGAAAGATACGCTCCGTTCAAAAGTTGTTTGGTGTGTGTGTGTGGGGTTTTTGTGGCCAACGACACGAACATGTTGTGTAATCGTCGCGATATGAATAGTGAGAGCTTGCACAGTACCAAGGTTGATTAGCTCAGTTGGTTAGAGCGCCGAGCTAATAACTCGGAGGCCATCGGTTCGAGACCGATATTGACCACTCTTTTTTGCCAACAACCTCCACATATTCTTTCGTCCCCCCCCCCCCTCGGCGGGTTACTGCAGGACTCACCCATACTTTACTTTTAGGCCCTCGAGCCAAGTACAATTGGATTCTACTGTTCGGCCGTCTTGCCCTTGTTTGTTTCGAGTCCTTGGGTTGCCAATGGCGGTCAAATATACACCGCCATAGTGAAACGACGACTGGTAACCTTTTGAAGCTCTAAACCTCATTAAGCGGTCTTCCAGGCGTTTCCTGGTATACAAACGATGTGTTGGATAATCTTGCTATCATAACGTACAGAAAACAGGTCGAAAGCTGTCGTCAAAATAAACTAGTTACATGTAGTCCCCAAGACTAAAAAAAATAGATAAAGCGGACGCAGCCCGAAAAAGGTCATAAACATGGCGTAAAAGCAGATCAACGAAAGGCGAAGAAAGACGAGAAACGTAACGAGATATGTACAAGAGCAACCTCTATACTTCGTCTACCTCGACGCTCACCCCCGTGCTCGCACCCGCACTGAGCCCCCTGGTTCTAGATAAATCTAGGCTAGGCGGCGCAGCAACTCTCCCCGCCTCCCCCCCAGCCGTCGCAGTCGCCGCACGTCGCCTCCTCACTCCAACCTCGGAGATCACGGCCTTGAGCTCCTGCACAACGTCTCCGCCCGGACCCCAGTTTTCGCCATCCGTACTCACACTCGACCGGGACGACTTTTGTTCTCGTTTGGCACGAGCAGCCGCGATGCGTTCGGCGCGGGACAATGTACTCTTTGGTCGTTTGCCACCAACAATCTCGGCCATGTCCTCGGTATCAGCCTCGAAGACTTGTTCGATTCCGGGCGGGGGAAGATGTTGCGCCGAAGTGCCGAGGAGCAAATAGTCAGATGCGTCGTCCTGGCGAACGTTGGAACTCTCGAGCGTGGACCGAGCGAGCGAGTCCCGGCCCAACGAGTCGCGTCGGAGAATGTCCGCGTTGGAATGGACCGCGTCGAGAGGCGTGAGCTCGTCCGTCTCGCCTTCGCCCTTTTCCGAACTCGCCGGACTGGACCGGCTGGCGTCCAACGCTGGCACGTCACTGTCTTCTCAGCCTCCCTCTTGGCACGTTGTTGTCTCAGGACTGCGCGCGCACGCTCGAGTTGGCGGAGAGCTGTGCCGAGTTCGCGTCTGACGCCTTCGAGTTGGGCGTCGGAGGACTCTGGGTCGGCGTCAAATGAGAGCGTGGACAGCGTCGAGGCAAGGTCCTTTGCACGACCCGCAGCTCCAACAAGCTCCTCGATGTTCATCGTGAATCGTTCCTTTGGCGAGGCGGTTGGTGCAAATCCGGCCGACATGGGTGTCAAAACGCCCATTCCCAGCTCACTTCCAAAGCTCGAATCTCCCACCCCGGCGCCGCCTCCTTGAGCACTCTCAACAGCCGCGCTCAACCGCCCGGCACCGTCCTCCAACCCGGCGCTCAAAAGGCCCATCACGCTCCGGACGTCCTCCCAGTACTCGCCGTCTCCGTCGGTGAATCTGAGCGCCATAAGATGGGCCGCAGTGTGTCTCCTGCTCGCGCGTGCAACGGTAAGCGCATGGCGCAGTGCAGCGAGCGAGGCCGTCTGGATCTGGTTGTGGTGTGAAACACGGCGGAGGGACGATAGCGCGATCGAACCAAATGAGGAATTGGGTGTTGACGCCACATATGCTTTAGACCGTCGAGGTGGCGTTTTGGGCGAGACCACTTCGGAATCGGAGCCGAACTGGGGGAGTGGGGCGAGTCGCTCGCTCACTTCCCCAATGTCTGAAGCAACCCTGGTCTCGTCATCATCCTCTGGCAAAGGAACATGCAACGCGCGGTCCGGAGTAGCAAGCCGGGATCTTCGGAGGTGTGCACTCGTCCGGCGTCGGCCGAGACCGAGATTTCCGTAGTTTCCCCCGGTGCTGAATCCTCCTCGAACTCCTCCCCCGATTCCAGGACCCCACGTACTCCGCTTGTTCTCGAGTGCGCTGGGGTTTGGAGAAGGTGATGCGTCGAAGCTCCTCGGACCAGTGCCGATGCTGGCGTATCGCGCATGGCTTCGGACGCGGACGGGTGGAGGGGATGTTGGTGGCGCGTACATCGCCGTGAGAGGTGCCAGCGCAGCAGGTTGTGTGAGTGGGGCGAATAAGCCTCGAAGGGTATCTGTGGTATTGGTTGCCGCATTTAGCTCAGATGTGAGCGCAACTCTAAGTGCTGAGATGGCTGGTGAGGTGCGGCAGGGGAAGAGGTATAAAATAATCTAATAGGGTGTCAGCTACGAATTGAGCATGGTCAAGGCTAGTGGCATACGTTTGTTCTTCAGTCTCGAGGAGACCGATTGCGTCGGAGACGGCTGCATCCCAAGTGCTCGTGGCTTGGACGCATCGGTCGAGAGCAGCGAGCATGACTGGCGCAGGGTCGTCCTCCCACTCGCCGAGCCAGCCGCTGCTCCGTAATTTTCCGCACGCGGTTGCTAGGAACCTACGTGCATGGTGCTCGGGTGCGATTCCCGTGGTATGTGCGAGGCCAGCTGCGAGAGCTATTACGCATGCGACCGTGAATCCGCTGGTGAGGAACGCGGCGAGGACGAGGATGGCGGCGGCGATTGGCCATGCGTGGACTGGATCTACGGTCGATAGGTCTGACTCGTCCGTCGGAAGGGCGAGAGGATGGTGCGGGATGACCGAGGTATTTGGAGAGGAGGTGGAGGGGGATGTGCTGGCGAGGAGGGGCGAGAGGATGATAGCGTGGGTGAACCGCTCGGCAAACTCTCGGTGCGCAGTCTGGCGGGAGAGCTGCATGATGGTGTGTGAGAGTTGCTGGTACATGGCAAGGAGATAGAAGGAAGAGATCAGTTGAAGCGTCATATATACGACATGATAAGAACATGTGTGCGGGGCGTGGAGCACTTACACTGAGCACAGACACGAGCGGTTCTAACACGTCCTGGCTTGAGCTTTCTGTTTCGGTTGTGTCTGCAGATAGTGGATTTTCGCCTCCAGGCATAGTCATGCTCAGAGCTTGTTCACCAACCTCATCTACGAAATCTTCAGCTGGGGCGTTCGCCATAATCAAATAGCACCTACCCTTGAGGTAGTCTCCAAGCGGGTGCTGGTCGTAAACCACCTGAGCCATGTATTAGAATAAGTTATAAGTGTGCGAGAGAGTATCGTCGCCACTAGCTCAGTACGGTGTGCTGGGCAGTGTTGCTGCGGCTGAGGCTCGAGTA
The DNA here is from genome assembly GCA_030998015.1 of Ceratorhiza oryzae-sativae. NCBI lineage: Eukaryota > Fungi > Basidiomycota > Agaricomycetes > Cantharellales > Ceratobasidiaceae > Ceratorhiza > Ceratorhiza oryzae-sativae. Next base: position 1,481,826 of record JARWMV010000238.1, read on the forward strand.
CGATTCTCCGGCGGACAGGGATACAATTAGATAGATGCGAGAAAAATGAGCGTGGGTTGCGTCGATTGGGGTTGTTAAAAACAGTGCTGTTTCTGCTGCCTCGAGGATCGTGGTCGTTGCAGGAACAACGTTGCGTAACGCGTGGCACGTGCCCCAGTCTGCCGAGCCTTCATCTGGATCAGGGACCGTTCCAGCCTGTGAATCCGGGCGTTTCAAAGTAAAAATTATGTACATGGTTGCGTACAGATTTACACCGAGTGTAGTTCTTGCGCGCGGTCGGTCAACCCATGAACATTCAATGAGGCCGCCCAGGAGCATATACCTCGTCCTCGTCTGCCCTTTTCTCCGTCACCATCATCACCCTTGACGTTTGCCTAGTCATCCACGCTACCACGCCGGCTGCCGAAAATCCTCCCTTCTGATCCGCGCATGGACGCCCACCGACCCCGAATGCGCTGTTCACCTGAATTCCCAAAGCTATTTCAGCCATCCTAGTGCTCTAAAAATAACCTTACCTCTGTTGTCCCTTCACCGCCTAAACGCAACTTCCATCTGGCTCGAAGCGCCCACAGCCTCTTCTCTCAGCGACTCGCACAAGTTCTCCAACTGAATCTTTGTGCTCTGATCGCCTGACCCAGAGCTTGCGCGAAGTCTGTCCTCGTATTCTTCGAGAAAGGAGGAGCAGAGCGCGTGCATGTGCGGAGTACTCGTTGCTTGTTGAGATATGACATTTAGGCGGAGGGGGGTCGAGAGGCGGTCTTGGGACGCCATGGCTCAGTACAGGATGGTGGTTGGGGAAAAGATTCGAGGCATGACATAATCAAGATCAAGTGGCTAATGACGACATCGTGGCTATAATCATGTGACTCCAGACTCGCGGCCTTCCCTCAGTTCCCACTACTCATTAGAGTCACAAAATGCCTTCTGATTGCGCAGATCCCTACGCCTATGCTATTTTCGTGTACTTCGAACTAACCGAGATCGTACCCCTGGGGATCGTCCGCGGCAGTCACACCGCACTTGATCTTCTACCGCCGAGTTTTGTGCGATTGTGGCACTAGCACAATTCAGCCATGATGCTCAATCTCCGACTCAATATTGATGCTTCGCCCTCACTCGCTTGCCCCTCGCCAACCCCAGGCGCAAACACTATTTGCACATGCTTAGCTGCGGTCGGCTACCTCATTAGTCCCATCAACCACGACGACCCTCGTGCAAGATCAATGATTCATTCGCCACATAGTCGGCTACTCCGACTCTTTCTCGGTCCGAAGTCCACATAATCAATGGACCCACCGCATTTGAATCAATGACCCTTCACCGCACATCGACCATCAGTTCGTCTATGCTAACCGGGACGTTTGGAGCTGTTGATAGTTTCACTTGACGCTTACGCTGCGACAGGACCGCAAGGCACCCGGCGGTGAATATACTTGATCTGGGATGTATTGAGTGGTATTGTGTCAATGGGGGTTGGGGACATCGAGAGCGGGATATGAGGGCCCTCGATGGATCACACAAAGAGCCTAGGCATCTGATGTTGGTTTTGCCCGCAGGCTGGTATAAAAGAGAGAGAAGCCCAAGCTAAAACAGCAAGCCAGCTGGCGACTTGATACTCATCTCCCGTCCAAACCACTCGTCGTTTCGAACATGCGATTCGTGTCGCTTCGGTCGCTCTTGACGGCGACGATACTCGCTCCAAGCTGTTTAGCTGCTCTTCGTCAACATAGCTTGGTGGTATGTTCCTTTTGAGTCTGTCTATGACGTCATTCTGAGCCACTCGTTAGATTACGAATGGAACAAATAACGCTGATGGAACTCCTCGACCTTCCTGGCTTATCAACGGCCAGACCCTGGCCTCATTTTGTCTGGGATGAGGGCGACAATATTTCTGTATGTCAATATATTGGCTATTTCGCTCGATAAACTAACACTGCTCGTAGGTCACCGTGACCAACAAAGGCTTCGAGCCTATTACTATCCACTGGCATGGGTAAGCTACTTGTCACGTCACGGCGCTGCCCCTGGACCTATTATTTTCTTAGCATTTCACAGTTCGGGACCCCTTGGTCAGATGGGGTTCCAGGTCTTACTCAGTATCCCATTAATCCTGGCCAGAATCTTGTATACAACTTTACCGTCAACCAATCAGGACATCATTGCGAGTATTTCAATCCTGTGTGTAATATATCGAAAAGCTAACCGCTGTATTATTACAGGGTATCATTCTCATAGCGTATGTACTCGGCTGCCATGCAATCTACTCTAGCCTGACTTTTTGATCGCAGAAATCTCAACTGGACGATGGCCTCAAAGGTACAGCAGCTTTTTACACAGTTCATTGTTCCTTTGTACTAATGATATTTCAGGCACCTTGTATATTAGGCCAAAGTCTACTCGTCCACGACCATTCACCCAAATCACAAACGATACTACCGCCCTAAAACAGCTACTTTTGGCCGAAAGTAGACCCTTGCCTCTGAACGTGTGAGTACCACCGAGGTTTGCTCTATATTATGCATCTGGCGCTCATGCATGGATACAGATACGACTATAGGCACTATACCTCTGAATATCTGATGTCTGAATGGCATCGCACAGACATTGAGCAACTGTGCACGGACAACATTCTCGGTAGGTCTCTTTCCGGTGGCGTACCGCTTAGAATCGACGTTCATGGTCTGGCTAGTGAACGGCAAAGGTCCAGTGCAGTGCCAAGATATGGCACTGCTCAACTCGGTCGCCAACCCGCTGCAGCCACCATTGACCAAGAAAGGGTGAGTCAATTATCGTTTACAGGCGAATTTAAGCTAATTAGTGGATGTTGCAGATGCGTAAGTATTAATAGATGATATGTGTGTGCCGGGCCGCATACTTATTCGACCTTCTAGATGTATCCGAATAGCACCCTGATGTACCCATTCCCGGACTCCAAGGTATTTTTCCACTTGAGGATCTATTCCATCCTGCTAAGCCGCCATTTGAATAGCCTGATTTGGTCAACCAAGAAATGTGGTATCAATGCAAAAATTCGTCAACGAGCTACGAGGTATTCACTGTCAACAAGGCCGATGGCTGGGTTTCGTTTAACCTGTTGGTGAGCAGCTCTCGTTCGAATATTTTCTGCGAGTCATATGATTGATTTATATGGGGTTTAGAATAGTGGAGGTGTTTGGGACTTGCGCGTATCCATTGACCAGCACAAGCTATATTTCTGTAAGATCATTTCCTGGTACTCCTTGTCGGCGCAACTGAAATGTAGCAATAGACGCCGCTGACGGTGGATATGTGAATGTTCAAGTCGCAACTTCGGTGCTTATACCGATTGGTAAGTCAATCCAACTCGACCCGAATTTCATTTTGCTGAATGCCATCCTCATAGGTGAACGTTACCAATTCTTTGTCAAGCTTGACCAGCCAGTCGCCGATTATACGATTCGTGTCGCAGCCGTAGTCCTTCCACAGATTATTTCTGGTCATGCAATTCTTTCGTACACAACAACCCTTTCCACTGGAAATGGGCTCGTTCAGACATCCGTGTTGCCGACTCCCAAGACGCCGGTATGTGACGTTTTCATGTGGGGTGTATGCGTGCTTACCCGAGTCTTGATGGAATAGTACATCGATTATGCGGGTACCATGTAAGTATTTTCGTCTGATGTGTATCGCTCAACGTTTACTGACACTCTCTGTAGTATCAACGGGGGAACTGATCTCGTAACGGCCAAGCTCGCACCATATCCAAACACCCCTCCACCTCAAGGTCAGTTTGCTTGCGCGATAAAGATATGCGGCGATACTAACATATTACCAAGGCAAACCGAGTCTTACCTCAGTTTAAACGTGACTCGAACGAACGAGTTTGGCTGGGTCCTCAATGGCAAGTCTACACTCATCTACGGCTGAACTCATTTCGCTGATATTGTTCTCGGATGCAGGCAATACCTGGACTCCGCCCCCGGATAACGCTGTCCCACTCCTATTCCAGCCCTCTAATGTGGCTACTTTGGACCCGAAAGTTTATTTCTCGTACATGAATGGTTCAGTTGTGGACCTCATCTTCACCGTCACGGCCGGAAATCCAGCACTCCATCCCCCACATCCTGTAGGTAGAGCAAGCTGGCTATCACTCATAAACTAACGTGGCGTCCGATACAGCTTCACAAGCATGGCTTGAAAGCCTGGCACTTGGTGTGTTTCGCAGGTCGCTAGACACGGACTAGGTAACTGATATAAGATTAACCTTGTAGGGCTCAGGAACTGGCGATTTCCCATACGCTTCGATCCCGGATGCGGTTGCTGCTGGGTACTCGGGGATCAACATGAAGAATCCCCCTCTAAGGGACGACTTCGTTACGGTATGGTTGTATCTCGAGAACACCTTGATGTTTTGCTTGACGAATCCCTCATAACAGCCTGTTGATATTACTGGCAAGGCCTGGTCGGCGGTCCGCCTCCTAGCAAGCGATCCGGGCCCAGTCATTATGCATTGTGTAAGTAATAAAAGCGTATTATTCCTCTGACTCTCGCTTACGCGGTCTACTAGCATATTGAACCGCACCTCGCCACCGGAATGGCAATAGTTTTGCTGGAGGGGGTATGTACTTTTACGGATATTCAGATACTCGACTAACGTTTGTATTTTAGCCTGAACTGTTGAAGCCTGGCTACGTTCCTAGGTGGGTGAAATTCAACGTTCATCCAAAGATTTGCTAATATGATTGTTCCAGCTATTATCTCAATGCGAATAAGCCTTAAGAGCAACGTCGGCTGCATGCGGTTTTGGGTTAATTGATTCCATTCGCTGAGTTTAAGCCTGTGTCTCGAATAATATCTTGAATACTATATTCCTATCCCACTATACCGAATAAATCGTCACGAAGATTAGGTAGACTCTCCAAGTTCAAGTTCATCAAGGGATAGTGATTTACGATCGAAAGAATATCTCTGATCTGGAGATCCAGATAATGTCGTCTCTATAAGATTTCTGTGGGCTAGGGTCGTGTATTGTCTCTCACCACAAAGCTGGAAAGATGCTTGGAGGCAAGCTGAACTCATAGAGCATGTGCAATTGGAGTTTGATACGGAGCTGGATTCTAATCGAGCCATTCCTGAAGGAAGGGACTAATGGTTTGGTCCGTTAGAGAAGTATAACCAAGTCAAATAGTCAGTGTTCAGTTGAACATTGGAAATGCGAACGTGCAACATGCTACCTATGTTAGTATTTGACAGAGCTCATATGATCCCCATAGCCAGCAACCTATATGCTGTATTCTCTAGCCCCCCCCCCCTGAGCATTTTGTCTTCCCATTTCGAAGGGGATCACGCACGCGCGCACCTTCCAACATAAGGTGGGCATGGATCGTGTTTAGAGACTTCAGGTTGTATAAGCGCCCACAGAACCGCCGACAAATCGACTGAAGTCCGTGTTTGTGGTTTTGGTTCTGTCCATCATCAAGACAAATCACCGGTCGACAGGCATTACCAACCTACTTGACCTGATCTCTATTTCCATATCTGGGGATGCTCACGAACGATAAGATGATTGGGGGTGACAGCCACCCTATGCAGCAGCCGAGATTCAACTTGAACGGTGATCTCAATATCATTGGACACGGCGTCCCTGCATCGTTCGGCTGTCTTGAGAAGTGTAGTTTGAACTTCTGTCAATACAAAACCATATCTAGCACTCTGAGGTCGCGTTCGTGACGGTCGAACAGGGCAGCCAACAACTCTTACGGGATTTTCTCTCGCGTACACTGCTCCTTGATACGATAGAATATGGTACGCTGATCTTCGCCTATCACTCGAAAACGTCACCCTCTTTGGTCTGAACTCAGCGCTCTTTTGTTTATGTGACGAGCTATGCTGTCGTTAATCTCACCTCTTGTGGACAGTCGCACGAATCATCACACACTGAAACCCCAGGCGTTGGAACTGCTGCACCCAACGATCCATACTGGATGGAAACGATCGCTCGCCGTGGCGATTCACCGTACAATCCCTACCCGTGGCCGTACAGGGTACGCAACACCCGATCTAAAACTTGATCCAGGTTGAAGATTTATTGCACGTTAGGTCTTCCGCAATGTCAAGGACTATGGTGCCCAGGGTGATGGATTCACTGACGATACCGCTGCAATCCAGGCCGCTATTGCCGATGGTAACCGATGCGGCCTTGGTTGCAAGTCCAGTACGTTTCTCCTGGACTGGTCTACTTTCCACCAGGCACAGTAAGAACCCCTTATTTTGATATGTGACGGTGTCACTAAATGCTTGCTCACATTTTAGTATATTGTCTCGAGCCCTATCATCCCCTACTACTACACCGCTATGGTCGGAGACGCCAAGCACCCCCCTACACTCCTTGCTTCCGCCAATTTCACCGGGATAGCAGTGATTGGTATGGGGTTCCTATCTTCTCTCTCAAATATCCCTTGAATCCTGGTTTACAGACGCTGATCCATACATCCCTGGTGGGGGTGGGGCTCAGTGGTGGGTCAACCAGAACAATTTTTTCCGTTCGACTCGTAACTTTATAATTGACCTGCGCCAAATGCCCGATTCCTCGACTGCCACGGGTCTCCATTGGCAAGGTCAGCTGGATATCAAGATCTTGTGTCTAGGACAACTAATACCGGCTTGCGTATAGTGTCTCAAGCAACCTCGCTGGTCAACATTCGGGTAGAGATGTCTCAGGCGACCGGGAATAATCACCAAGGAATATTTATGGAAAACGGTTCGGGAGGGTTTATGTCTGATTTGCACTTCAATGGGTACCGATTGCGCTTTCGGCGAGGCGAATTAGTATTGACTGTCACTTAGCGGCCGATACGGTGTCTGGCTGGGTAACCAACAATTTACTGTCCGAAATATCACTGTACGTGGGTTTGTCCAAACTTTGCCTCCAGCCATTCACAACAATTTCAGGTTGCAAATGCTCAGTCCGGTATTTTTCAAGCATGGAACTGGGGTTGGACTTTCCAGGATGTTAAAATAATGTATGCCTCGAGCTGTATTCGCCGTGTTTATGCTAATTTGGAAATGGAGCAATTGCCAAGTTGGATTCGACCTTCTCACAGGCGGTCTGACTGCGGAAACTCAAGTATAATTTCCATTTATGACGTCCCTTCTAGCCTCTGAGCCACCCTCTAGACTGTCGGGGCGGATGTCATCATTGATGCCGTTGTGACCAACACTCCCATATTCATTCGTACTTCGGCCTCGGCTCGGAATTCTCTCGCTGGCTCCTTCTTCTGGACAACGTCAGATTTAACTCAGTTCGTAGTGGTGTCGTCGACGGAGATGGAACGGTCGTGCTGCCGGCGGAGACAAAGTTATTCGTCAATGGGCACAAGGGAATGTGTATACTGGCACGAGCGCGATGTTCAAGTACGTTCAGGGGGCAATCAATGCTCCAGCCAAGCCGAGCTCCTGGTCGATTCTACAGGAAGATATTTTCGAGGTCTCGCCCTCAGTATATCAACCATGCACCCAGCCGTAAGATTTCTTTATTCGCTGCAGGTTTGTTCTGATCAAGGTGGTATTGTATGTAGAGTTTGTTTCCGTTAAAGCTCAAGGCGCCGAGGGGGATGGCGTCACAGACGATAGTGATGTCATTCAAGCTGTGTTCGACAGGTATTCTGGTAACAAAATCATCTACTTTGACGCCGGTACATACTATGTTACCAAAACCATCAAGATTCCTGTCGGCTCGATTGTGGTAGGGGAGATCTGGTCAACGATGATGGGCGGGGGCGCTGCATTCGCCGATCAAACAAAGCCAACCCCAGTGATCAAGGTTGGAAACCCAGGTGACAAAGGCGTCGTTGAGATTAGCGATATGGTGTTCTCGACGCGGGCTGGGAGCGCCGGCGCGATTGTTGTCGAATGGAATGTGGCCGATGCACCCGGTCAACAGGGTACGGTTGGGATGTGGGATGTGCATATCCGATTGGGAGGATTTGCTGGGACCAACTTGGACGTGTCAACCTGTTTGGCTGGCAGTGACCACTCTATTGATGAGTGTACCGCTGCATTCTTAGGACTGCATATTACCAAACGCGCAACTGGCGTACCTTGAGAATGCGTGGATTTGGACAGCCGATCACGATTTGTGAGTATCCTTCTTTCTCTGCCGAATCGTGCGCCCACAGCAGTGGCCAGGGAGGATCCGGAGGAACGTCAACTCGACATCTACACGGGTCGGGGCATTTTGAGCCAGAGCACAAATGGACCTGTGTGGATGATCGGGACTGGTTCGGAGCATCATGTGCTCTATCAATACAATATTGAGGGGTCGAGGAACGTGTATGCGGGTCTTATCCAAACCGAAACCGTGGGTTTCCTAGATTAGACGCGCGTAGAGACTGATTCTCGAGTCTCGATTTTAGCCATATTTCCAGCCATCCCCTGCCCCTCCTGCTCCTTTTAGTATCAAAAATGCATATGCGGACCCCTTGTTTACCAATGGTAACGCTGCTTGGGGCCTGCGAGTCCAGTCTTCATCGGAGATTTTCATTTACGGCGCAGGGCTGTACAGCTTCTTCCAGGTCAGCTCTTTTGGGCTTACCGTAGCTGAGCATAGACGGGGATCATAATTTTCGTCTAGAACTATTCCCAAACGTGCCTGAATACGAACGCATGCCAGAATTCTATCGTGACGGTTAGCCCTAACTCGACTGGTTTGTTGGTATTGGGTTCCATTGAAGATCATGCCAGCTTATTCTCGCTTCTCCATAGATGTTTATATCTACTCCCTTTCGACAGTTGGGACAACTAACATGCTGAATGTCGGATCTACCCCTATCGTGAAGGAGAGAAGCAACCGCAACGGGTTTGCTTCAACGATGACCATCTGGACGTCGACATCTGGTACACGCTGAGGGGAAAACCTCGCAGATGGTCGATTGCTCCCTATAATTATCAACATCGTCCAGTTTGATAGCGTTGCCGTTTCGTCTCGCTTGACCAGTCACGTGTATGCAAGGCTGGCGAATTATCACGCATTTTCATTGAATTATGTTAGCGCTGGAGGGATGGGCTGTGCAGTTCCCGACGACCTCACATCCACGAGCCACAGATTAGTTTGCGGCTGGCCACGTACCAATGATCATTCCGCACGTGTCCCATCGCCATTCAGCGTGTCTGCTGTGGGACTCAACACCTGAGTATCAATCAAACTACCCGAAGAAACTACCCGAAGACAGCCCCCGTCTCCGGTAACCCCGCCCAACACCGGGAGCACCCACAGGAAAGACGGTTTTGTGGCTGACAACCCCAGCCTCGAGAGTGTGTTGTTGCATGGCCCTGGCGACATTCCAACAAGCGTGGGCGTATAGCTATGCTATAGTGCTATACAAAATGCGCGGTCTAATTGTCTTCTGTAAGTGTTCTCTTTCTCCAGTCCTTGAACTTTTATCCCCAGATTGGACCAATGCTCCCTTTCAAACGGACTCTGCCTGTATTCTATCTTTCAATTACAATATGCCTGAGTTTTTTCAGCTATGCATTTGCGTTGAACTGTACGGATCAGGAACTTGCGAAGCCCGAGGATCCGTATTGGATGGAAGTAATTAGAAGGAGGGGGTCAGCTCCTTACAGCGCCAACCCCAACAGCTACAAGGTGAACCTCTGATCAGCACGGTTTCGATCCATCTAACCTGTTCTCCTAGGTATATCGGAACGTAAAGGATTATGGGGCAAAGGAGATGGCAAGACCGGTAACGTATCCGTGATTGCAGGCTGGTTCGTGATTTCTCTAAAATATCTTGAATTCCAGATGATACTGATGCTATACAACGTGCCATTATGGATGGTTCACGTTGCGGCGCGGGGTGCCAAGCCTCTACAGTCACCCCTGCGGTTGTATACTTCCCATCTGGAACGGTATATTCCAAGATCTCATCAGAGATGACGTCTGAAACTTACGTTCAACGTTTCTTAGTATCTTATTTCCCGGCCAATTGAGGTGTACTACTATACCTCGATGGTTGGAAACCCCAAGTCTCTCCCGACGCTTCTTGCATCTAGCGCATTCAAAGGCGTCCTCGGAGTACTAGGCGAGGTCATTTTCCTCACAACACTCTTCGTGCTGATTTAAGTATTCCAGACGCCGACCCATATTTCTCCAACGGGGCGAATTGGTATATCAATCAAAACAACTTTTTCCGCTCTATACGCAATTTTGTCATCGATATCACCCAAGTGCCAGCGAGTTCTCCGATGAACGGCATTCATTGGCAAGGTAAATAGTTCCAGTTTATGCTATATTGAAACATAACAAGCTCAATTGCCTAGTGTCCCAAGCCACTTCTTTGACTAATGTGAGATTCGAAATGTCTCGCGAGGAAGGAAATAACCACCGAGTATGAAGCCTCCATCAATATCAGATAGATACTTACAACAGGGTAGGGTGTCTTCATCGAGAATGGGTCCGGAGGGCTCATGTCCGATTTATACTTGAGGGGGTCAGTATTTATACCTGGTTTCGGGGGGTCACATACTTACAGTACTTTTTCTCTTAGGGGTCGCTATGGTCTCAACGTTGGCAACCAGCAGTTCACCGTTCGCAATGTGACAGTATGTTGGTGTTGTGTTGAACAAAGTCAATCTTTCATTTCGTTTGTCGTAGCTCGACAAGATCCAGACCGGAATTTACCAGATCTGGAACTGGGCTTGGACATACCAGGATGTCAAGATCGTGTAAGTGATATTGAGATATGGAACAATTTGACCTCAATTGGTTTGTCTTAGTGATTGTAAAGTCGGTATCAATATGACATCAACCGTAAGCCTTCCTCTCCGAATTCCTTGGTCTTTTTCAGACAGCAATATAGAGCACTGGCTCCATACTCCTTTCTGACGTCGACGTACGCAACACGCCCACCTTCATGGCCACGACTGGTCCAAATACCTCGAACATGACCGTCATTCTGGATAACATAACCTTCCAAAACGTGGACACCGGTCTCATTAGCGGAACAGACACAGTCTTGCTCACTGGCGGAAAGAACAAGGCCATCAAACGCTGGATACAAGGCAACGCCTACCAAGGCTCAAGTACAAAATACAATTATTCTAGGGATTTATTCAAGGCAGCTCGTCGGTCGCCCAAACTACTAGATTCAAACGGCAAGTATCTCTCCAAGAGGCGGCCCGAATATGAAAACTATACTCCAGATCGTGAGGAACTAATTGTCCGTATTTGTCGAGGTGCTCACTAGGTTTCTTCAGAGTTCGTGTCGATCAAGGCTCAGGGTGCCAAGGGGGATGGAGTGCATGACGATACCGAAGTGATTCAGAAAACGCTTTATGAGAACGGTGGCTGCAAGATTGTCTACTTTGATGCTGGCACCTACTATGTCACCAACACCATCACGATTCCCCAAGGTTCAATTGTTGTTGGCGAAGTCTGGTCTACGATCATCGGTGGGGGACCAAATTTCGCGGACCCGAATAATCCTCGAGCGGTGGTTGAAGTTGGACGTGGTACGCTTAGTCAAATCAAGTGGTGTATTCGCTGATTCCGACGTCAATCAGAGGGCGACAGAAAACCTGTTCAAATGAGCAACCTCGTCCTCTCGGCTAGGTCCGGTAGCGCAGGAGCGATTGTCCTGCGCTGGAACATCGGCGAGCCTACGCGTCAGTCGGATATGTCCGGGATGTGGGATGTGCATGTCCGCCTTGGCGGATTTGTGGGCTCCGGCGTCCAAGTGAACAATTGTTTGGCAACTAGCATCGGCAAATCTTCCAACGATTGCGTAGCGGCATTTATGGGAATCCACTTGACGAAAAACGCAGCTGTCTACATGGAAGGTGGATGGGTCTGGGCTGCAGATCATGACCTGTATGTCTCATAAGTTTGCTGTGATCAAGAATTCGCTTCTGATGTGTGTGGTGGACCAGTGATGACCCTCAACAGCGACAGATCAATGTCTTCGCTGGACGAGGCGTTTTTGTCGAGTCCTGCAATGGACCGGTATGGATTGTCGGCGGAAGTTCGGAGCATTTCGTGCGCCCCCATAGAGCTTGTATGCGTTGCAAAAGGAGCTAACGCCCGTGTATATGCAGGCTATTTATCAGTACAATTTGGTCGGGGCCAAGAACGTGTACCTTGGACTGGTTCAAACTGAATCAGCAAGTTGTTTATAATCCTCAGCTATCCGCACCCAATGACAGTACTCACTTTTAGCCTTACTGGCAACCGAATCCAGCGTCTCCTACGCCGTTCAGCACGTCCTTCAACGATCCAGCTCTGACATGTGGGCCTGCCGCCTGGGCCTTGGCAATAACCAAGTCTGCCGACGTATATGCTTATGGAGCTGGTTTTTATAGCTTCTTCCAGGTGAACGCCCACCCTATGTCAAAATTGATGGTGTTTTGCTTACACTGGGTTACAGAGTTACAGTCAGAAATGTGTAGCCGATCATGCCTGCCAAGATACACTCATCAACGTCGACAAGGAATCAGAAGGTATGGGTGAAACGTATCATAATCTGTCATTCCTGTCACTTTTTCGGTAGATGTTTACCTCTACTCCTTGGCCACTGTGGGCGTCGCCCATATGCTAGGAGTAGACTCGAAGGTGGCCATCAGCGAAAACAACAATCGTAACGGCTTCCAATCCAATGTTGCTGCGTGGACTTCGGATAAATGCTCTGTCTAAGTCAGAATATTTCGGACCCTCCACTTACTATGCCAATGATAGGGCCGAAATAGTATGTTTATGATAGAAATTGTTTTATTGATCGACATTTTTGGACATTTACGTGTTTTAGCCCGTGTATTCCGATTTCCCCGCTCTTTGTACACTGTTTATTTATTTTGATGTTTATTGCTGTTTCACGTAAAGTTAGCTGGGGGCTTACATTTTGATCAAATTAATACCAGCCCTTTCAAGCTCATACCGCACGAACAAACATGTTGTACAGCTTCTGTCCGGTACCAAAATGATCGCAGGAACGAAACGAAACGATTGACGGAAAGAATGTCAAATAACCCCGAGTTTCTCAGTCTTCAGCAATGCCCCCTACCGGTAGGACACAGATCAGTGGGGCTTGGGCTGTGTCGAGGACCAGGAGACAGTGAATCAGCTTTGAAGAGAGCGACCATGGTTCATATTTGATGAGCGTTAGGTTTCTCTCGAGAAGGGGAGGGGGTGATTCCTCTGTCAAGTCCAAACGACTGCCCGACCAGGGTTTTTACAGGCCTTTTTTCGCCTGGTCATCCTTCATGCCCGCCTTGCCCCAAGAAAATCTGCAATGAAAATCTAGAGGATCATAGAGCCGGAGATGGAGCCAAATGCGGCATATATGCCTTAGCCTTTTCTCTCTCGCTCTCCACTCTATTGTGCCCCGGCTGTATCCGAAAGGAATTATCGCCAACACCATGCGGAAAGGTGATCTTGCAGATACAGGAGCGTGCGCAAGCGCAGGGCCAACTGCGGCTAAGAGCCAAAGAAAAGATAGCAAGCTTGCCACCACAGTGGCAGAGAACAGGACACAATGCCAAACGTGATAGAGGCAGGTGATTATGGGCTGGTTGATGAGCTGACCAATGTTCCAAAGGCGTAATTCATGTTCATAAGAATGAACTGGGGTCAAGATCACTGCTAGTCAGAATTACTATTATGCAGATCCATAAAGCAGATAAACTCGTAGAATCATCATGGAGTGGTGATCCCATCCGTAATTAAATGCTAGAGCGTTCAACATCCTGCTACACAAGTCAAATACAGACTCGCCAAGTACCAGATCGACCCTATTCAAGCTCGAAGAACTCGTGTATAAATTTTCTTCCTCTTTTGCTTTTTGTTCGAGCAGAACTCTGGCCAGTGATGTAGGTGGTCAGCGGAGTTGCGAGGCCTAGACGGCATGGATTAGGTCATTCGATATCACGTGACCTGATAAGGACTGAAACCGTCAACTGAATAACCCATCGGTATCGCATGAGGGTATCATTTATCCAACATTACAACCGGATACAAAGGCGAGATCTTGAGCTCAATTAAAGACTCAATATTACCTAGAGATGACGTAGAAAATAAGCAGCATAGAATTTAGTCCAGGAAAATCGGCGCAAGCCCACAAATCCTTGACGATTCGGCCAGCTCTCATTGGCCAAGCTGGAGGCCCCCTTGCTCTATAATCCCAGATTTCGGGCATTTTTCGAGAGCTTGATAGCATATGGTCTGGAATTATGTCCTCCATATCATACCTGCACCCAAGTCGGGACATGTTAGCGCTTGATTCCACAGGTATTTGCTTGGCTCTGCTTATATGACCCTATGTTCGCCCCCGACAGCTCGAATCATGATAATCAGGGCCAGTCCCACCCACGTATCGCCGTTCCAATCCATGGTTTATCGTTATAAAACACGACGAAAAATCTCGATAACAGAATTGTCCCCTAACATACCAGCTATTTCATGAGATGGCTTCCAATCATCGATCGCATTCGAAAAGGCTGTGCATAATTACATCGGATGTTCAGCGCAGGGTAATGACATTCCGTTGAGGTCTGAAATCCCCTGCGTATATACGGATTGATATAATGGATGAGCGAGTAGAACTTCATTCAAAAGACAGGATCTTTTGCTTGAAAAAATGATATACACAATTAACCAATTGGGCAGTGATCTATCCTACATCACTCGGCTGTTGCAAAAATGATATTGAAGTCCACAGCAACCGCACTCAAACGCAAAATCCTCGATACTTTGCGCATCAAATGAATCCAAGTGGTACTATTGGGTATGATTCGGCTGCATGGGGTGATAAAGGCTGCTGGCGAACTCGCTACAAGCCCGTGAAAGGCCTCCATATGCCTATATGCAATCTTAAATTAATACACTTACGAGGGTAGAGCATGATATATCATCCAGTTTGGTACCTATGGGAAACTTGGATATTGAAATGGTGCGTACAAACTCAAGGCTTACCTGCCTGAATAATCCCTCATGATATGTGCAAGTAATCGAGCGCAAGCAATACTGTCACATAAGAACTTCGACTATTTGGGCAGGTAAAATATTGTGGTTTTAGCTGCAGTTTCAATCTGCCAAGGCTTAGTCTTAAGAGCTTAGTTATGATGAAGGGGTGAACGCTGCGCTCAGAGCAAGACCGCCTGGAGGGCGACAAGTGGTCGTTTGGAGCGTGAAACTGGTATAACCGACGCGCTAGCAGTTTACAGCAAGTATCATTAGCCGACATAATACCGATCAGGTTGATCTCTTCCTCTCAGTTGCAGTCTGGCCTAGTTCATCCTGACCAAGTCCGTCAAACCAGTCTCCATCGGAAACACGCATGCGTACACCGCGATTATTTTGCACCATCTGCACTTCTGAAGAGGGCCCTCTTCAATGCAGTCGTGTCTGAAGCTTCTAGAACGACTTGCGCGAGATGCGTGGTTCGGCACGTGAAAGCGCTTCTTGTTTGGCTCACCAAGCCACATGACCCAATTAAATGCGAGGAGGTTGTCTCCAATCTTGCCCACCACCGCTTGAATCTTGGTACCAGAGCTACAAATGAACGGTGCTAACTAAATTGGCGCACTATCGACTTCAGCCGACTCTCTACTGCCGTATTAGGTAAAATCTGTGATAGGTACGCGAGCGATGAGGCGACGAGAAGTAACAGGTACCACATGAAGCACATCGTTTTGGCCCGCCCTATGATGGAAAAATCATTGAATATGATGTACCGTGGTATTTTTTGTTCTCTTGAGAAAGGTCCTTTCACCAAGGCCAAACCACATCGACCATACTAACAACGCCGGAATGTCAGTCATGCGGGACAGCCCAATCGTGGTGCTCGCATTTCTATAAAATAAGCTACGCTATGCCTGACTTGATACTCAAAATCTTCACCCACTTCGGCTTGCACTGGATGTACTCTCTCGTTTCGGTTGCGGCATTCGCAGCCGCATTTTTCGTTTCTTCTGTACAATCTCTTGGGTCATCATGCACTGTTCCTTTGGGTGTTGGTACTGCGGCACCGAGTGACCCTTTCTGGATGGAAACTATCACTCATCGTGGCAGCTCACCGTACAATCCCAATCCGTCAACATACAAGGTAGGCTTTACTCCATCCTCACCGCCTGGCTCGGGTCATCGATCTGTTTGGGCTAGGTTTTCCGTAACGTCAAAGACTATGGCGCTAAGGGCGATGGTGTCACCGATGACACAGCTGCCATCCAAGCTGCAATTACTGATGGCAGCCGTTGTGGCCTGGGCTGTAGGTCCAGCACCGTCTCTCCTGGGTTGGTGTACTTTCCATCAGGCACGGTCAGCTCAACAGTTCACAACTTGAGTTATGACACTGTTGCTCATTTTTATTCGTATTTATAGTATCTCGTGTCTAGCCCTATCATTCCATATTATTACACTTCTATGGTCGGAGATGCCAAACACCCTCCTACGCTCCTTGCTTCTCCTAATTTTTCGGGGATCGCCGTGATTGGTATGTATTCACATATGTATACGGGTTTTATTTTAACCTAGCTCTGCAGACGCGGATCCTTACATTCCTGGAGGAGGTGGAGCCCAGTGGTGGGTCAACCAGAACAATTTCTTCCGGTCAACTCGCAACTTTATCATTGATCTGCGCCAAATGCCCGCTTCAACCTCTGCCACAGGCTTACATTGGCAAGGTTAATCGAACATATGCTTACTTTACCTGTTTTTACTGATCCCCACGTTATGCATAGTTTCACAAGCCACCTCGTTGGTCAATATCCGGGTTGAAATGTCGCAAGCCCCCGGCAATAATCACCAAGGGATCTTTATGGAGAACGGTTCAGGTGGATTTATGTCCGACTTGTATTTCAATGGGTATGTAATACGACCGAGGAGAAGGCTCGTACTAACCACCATCATGCAGTGGCAAATACGGTGTCTGGTTGGGAAATCAGCAATTTACCGTTCGAAACATCACAGTACGTTTGGTTGCTTTCAACGAGCCTTCTGTTAACTAATGAAGGCCAAAGGTTGCAAACGCTCAGTCTGGTATTTTCCAAGCGTGGAACTGGGGCTGGACGTTCCAGGATGTCAAGATCATGTATGTTCTAGCCGTTATCTGATTCGTTCGCTAAGCTTGAAACTTAGCAACTGCCAAGTTGGTTTTGACCTGCTCACTGGTGGCCTTACTCTGGACACTCAGGTATTGATATATTATTTATTTTTTCTTTCAGCATCTTAACTATCCTCTAGACTGTCGGAGCGGATGTCATTATCGATGCGGTCGTGACTAATACACCGATCTTCGTCCGCACTTCCAAATCAGCTCGAACTTCTCTAGCTGGGTCACTTGTGCTGGACAACATCAAGTTTACATCTGTTACAAGCGGCGTCGTCGATGGGAATGGCACAGTCGTACTTGCTGGTGGAAATGGGACTGTCCGTCAGTGGGCGCAAGGCAATACCTACGTCGGTACAAACACGACCTTCAAGTATGTCCAAGGGGCGATGAATGCTCCAGCCAAGCCAAGCTCCCTGATCGATTCTACTGGGAAAATATTCTCGAGGTCTCGCCCACAGTATGCCAACTATGCACCTAGCCGTAAGATTTCCATGTTTCGGCGGGCTTCGTCTTTCTAATTATATGCAGAATTTGTTTCTGTGAAGGCTCAAGGCGCCAAAGGTGATGGCGTGACCGACGATAGCGCCGCCATTCAAGCAGTGTTTGACAAGTACTCTGGCTGCAAGATCATCTACTTTGACGCTGGAACCTACTATGTTACCAAAACGATCAAGATTCCCATCGGGTCCATCGTTGTCGGCGAGATCTGGTCAACAGTGATGGGCGGAGGTCCAGCATTCGCTGATCAGGCTAAACCTACACCTGTGATTCAGGTTGGGAATGTGAACGACAAGGGTGTTGTCGAAATCAGCGATATGGTATTCTCGACCCGGCCGGCAGCGCTGGGGCGATTGTCGTACAATGGAATGTGGCCGACGCAACTGCACAGAAAGGTACGGTCGGCATGTGGGAGGTGCACGTTCGGTTGGGGGATTCGCCGGGACCGGCTTGGGCGTATCAACTTGTCTGGCCGGGAACAGCCACACTATCAATGCATGCACTGCTGCGTACTTGGGGTTGCACATCACGAAGCGTGCGACGGCGTACTTGGAGAATGCGTGGATTTGGACGGCTGATCATGATTTGTGAGCACCGTACTCGCATGTGTTCCGTCAAACATTGTGCTAATGGGTGAATAGGGAGGACCCGACTGAGCGCCGCCTTGACATTTACACTGGGCGGGGTATTTTGAGCCAGAGCGAGAACGGGCCTGTGTGGATGATTGGGACAGGCTCAGAGCACCATGTGCTCTATCAGTACAATGTTGAGGGGTCGAAGAACGTATATGCGGGGTTGATCCAAACCGAGACCGTGAGTTTCCAGATCATTCCGTTAGCGCGCATGGTAGATACTGATTCCCGATTGACGTTTTCAGCCGTATTTCCAGCCCTCTCCGGCTCCTCCGGCTCCGTTCAATATTAGTAGCACGTATGCCGACCCCTCGTTTACTAACGGAAAGGCCGCCTGGGCTTTGCGAGTCCAGGTTTCGTCAAGTATTTTTATCTATGGCGCGGGGTTGTACAGCTTCTTCCAGGTCGGTTATCCCCGCATTGCCGAGATTCAGCATAGGCGCTGACAATGTATTTCACGCAGGACTATACTCAGACTTGCCTCAACACATACACGTGCCAAGATTCAATCGTGACGGTTAGCCCTAACTCGTGTGGTCGGTGCTTCCGCTGCTGCCTGACTTAGAAATATGCCGCTCAACAATGTGCCCTGCAGATGTCTACATCTACTCGCTTTCGACAGTCGGCACAAGCAACATGCTTAATGTTGGATCTACGCCCGTCGCGAAGCAGAGCGACAACCGCAACGGATTCGCGTCGACAATGACCATCTGGACCTCGAGCTCTGGCACACACTAGAGAGGAAGACCCGGTTACCTCTTTCAGGCTTCTATCCGTTTGCCTTTGTTCACTCCGGTTGCGTCTCGGTCGCGGTTGTATAGAAGATGTAAAATCGAGAGGCAATGACGTGTTTCATTGAATTATCCCCTAGCGAATACTTTGGCAGTGCAAGGCAGCTTCGGCTACCCTGACGCTGATCCGAGACCACGAGTTGTCGGCATGGACAGAAATTGACAACAGATGGATTCGTTCCCCGAGACCCAGCCAATAACATCAGATTGTCTGAGTCCCTCTCATCATGGTTGGCCGTTTTGTTGTTATTTTACCGCTGGTTATTGTTGTATCTCGCTTCAAGCAACTTTGGCGGGGTTCCGTCGCCGGTAGCACCGAGGCGCCCGTCAAATAGCGGCTTCGTGGTTGATGACCCTGCGGTCAAACGGACATCGATGTGTGGTCTTGGCAGCGGTCGATCCGAGATATGCCATTTACAAAAACACCTGGGTCCGCCGTGTCTCGTGCGTGTTTCTCACTCTTCCCTCGTCCTCCGCTCTTCTCTTCCGCCAGTCACACCAATGGTCGCGTTTAAGCGGGCTTTGCCTGCGTTCTCTCTTTTACTTTCGACATGTCTGACCTTATCCGACTTGGCTTATGCCTGGAATTGTACGGACAGGGAACTTGCGAGACCCAAGGATCCATATTGGATGGAAACCATTAAGCGGAGAGGCTCTGCTCCGTACAGCGACGGCCCCAAACGATACAAGGTGACTCGCTTGTGCGCGCGCTCTCGAGCAATCTAACGCCATACGCAGGTGTACCGCAACGTAAAGGATTATGGCGCAAAAGGGGATGGAAAGGCAGGCAAGGAATTTGACGTATCGCGTCGCCGTTGGGTATATCTAATCGCTATTTATCTTAGATGACAGCGATGCCATTCAACGTGCCATATCAGAGGGATCGCGTTGCGGCGCGGGGTGCCCGGCTTCGACCGTGACCCCGGCGCTCGTGTATTTCCCTTCCGGAACGGTATGTTTCAACGCTTGACAACCACCATATCTGAACTTGATATGACGAGCCATTTTATAGTACCTTATCAGTCGGCCCATTGCCGCATATTATTACACTTCGATGGTCGGCAATCCGAAGGCTCTTCCAAAACTCCTAGCATCACCCAATTTCAACGGCACCTCGGGTGTCATTGGTAGGGCCTACTATCATGGAATGCGTCCCATGCTAAGCCGAACCGTTTAGATGCTGACCCGTACTTTCCCAATAATACGAATTGGTACATTAACCAGAACAACTTTTTCCGCTCCGTGCGCAACTTTGTGATCGACCTTAGCCACGTGCCGGCCAACAACACCATCAATGGCATACATTGGCAAGGTAAGTAGCCTAAAAATATGCACAGCGTTCATTGACCGGAGTACTTATCTCTGCTCAGTTTCGCAATCCACGTCGTTGACCAACATTCGATTCGAGATGTCCCACCAGCGAGGGAACAACCATCAGGTAGGCACTAGTCGTATCACTAGCCACGCAGCTGGGGTCTCACTCATAGACTAGGGCGTTTTTATTGAAAATGGATCTGGTGGTTTCATGTCCGACCTCTATTTCAGGGGGTAAGTTCATGTATACTCTGAAGAATCATCCGCTCACGGCACCGTCTGTACTAGAGGCCACTACGGTCTCATCGTCGGCAACCAGCAGTTTACCGTCCGCAATGTAACAGTATGTCGGGATCAGCCTATATAAAGCTCGATTCTAAAGTTTTATATTTTAGTTCGACAAGGTTCAAACTGGAATTTTCCAGCTCTGGAACTGGGCTTGGACATACCAAGATGTCAAGATCATGTAAGTGGTGCCCATCTATAGATCATTCAATAATCCAACATTACGAATTGTCCTTAGCGATTGCGAAGTTGGCGTCAACGTTACCTCTGCCGTAAGTTCTCTCTTTTCTTATTCTTGGCTTGGGTATAACGCAAATGTATAGAGCACCGGTTCTATACTCCTCGTCGATGTTGATGTGCGCAATACACCTATCTTTATGGCCACGACTGGCACCTCCCCCGCCGTCGCCAATGTTACTAATACGTCAAACACAACCATCATCCTCGATAACGTCACTTTCAAGAACGTCAAAACTGGCCTCATCGATGGAAATAGCACTGTTCTACTCGCTGGCGGAAAGACCAAAAGGGTGAGGCACTGGATCCAGGGGAACATTTACCAGGGCTCGAGTAGGGAATACGATTATTCCCAAGACACGGTCAAGAATGTCCGTCGGTCGCCCAAGTTGCTTGATTCCAATGGCAGGCTGTTTTCGAGGAGGCGGCCAGAGTACGAGAATTATACGCCAGACCGTGGGTTGATAATTGGTGCTTCTGTCTGAATAGTGACCCAGCTGTGTTTTTTTTTTTTTTCAGAGTTTGTGTCGATCAAGGCTCATGGAGCCAAGGGTGATGGCGTGCATGACGATACGCACGCTATCCAGAAAGTTCTGGACAAGTATGGAGGCTGCAAGATCATCTACTTTGACGCCGGCACGTACTATGTCACCGATACCATCAAAATTCCGGAAGGGTCGATCGTCGTTGGTGAAGTCTGGTCTACGATCATCGGCGGAGGATCCAGGTTTGCGGATCAGAAGAACCCTCGGGTGGTTGTTGAAGTCGGGTGCGGTAGGTTTGATCAGTCCCAAGGGTTTTGAATGGTGTGCTGAATTGAGCAGAGGGCGACAAGAAGCCCGTTGAACTTAGTAACCTTGTTCTATCGGCTCGGTCTGGCAGCGCAGGGGCGATCATCTTGCGCTGGAATGTTGGCGAGCCCAAGCGCCAGTCGGATATGTCTGGAATGTGGGATGTACACGTCCGCCTGGGTGGATTTGTCGGCTCCGATATCCAGGTTGATAACTGCTTGGCGACGGACACGAGTCACTCCGTCAAGGACTGCATGGCGGCGTTCATGGGCATACATTTGACCAAGAACGCGGCTGTGTATATGGAAGGCGGATGGGTTTGGACGGCAGATCATGACCTGTTCGTCCCTCCATCTTCTCGCCTTCTTAGAAATGTCTAATATGCTCGGTGCCGTAGCGACGACCCACTTCAACGACAGATTGACGTCTACACCGGGCGAGGCGTTTTCATCGAGTCTTGCACAGGGCCGGTGTGGATCGTTGGTGGGAGTTCCGAGCATTTCGTACGTCCAAAGATCGTGTCGTCTTGCGCATAGACCAATATGGGGATATACGTAGGCCATTTACCAGTACAACGTGGTGAACGCCAAGAACGTGTACCTTGGACTCGTCCAAACCGAATCAGTAGGCTCTTTGCATCCCCTTGGCTATCGGTATCTGAGAGTACCGTTTATTGCTAGCCCTACTGGCAACCTACGCCTGCACCGCCAAAGCCGTTCGGTTTATCCAAGGCCTACCACGATCCTGCCTTGACAAAGGGGCCTGCTGCGTGGGCTTTGTCCATTACTGAGTCTGCTGACGTGTACGCCTACGGTGCCGGGCTTTATAACTTCTTCCGGGTGAGCTATAGCCCCCGCATGTCAATTTGGACCCTTTGACTTATGACTCCCAACAGAGTTACAGCCAAAGTTGCTTGGCCAACTATACTTGTCAAGATACTCTCATCAACATCGATAAGAAATCGGAAGGTACGTAGACTGGAGTCCACAATGCCTCTAACTTATTGTCTTCCACAGATATCTATATCTACAATTTGGCAACTGTCGGTGTCACTCACATGCTCGATGTCAATTCGAAGGCGATTATTGATCAAAATGACAACCGCAACGGATTCCAGTCAAACGTCGCCGCTTGGACTTCGGAGAAATGCTCTCTCTAAGCATGAACATTTTGGAAGTTTATTCATTTTAAATATGACAAGACGATTTATGTTATTGATCCTTGCTATAACCATGCCTCTCCCTTGTGTAGACGCGTTCTGTATTGTATAATTGGACAGTATGAGATGCATGATTATTATTATTTCCTTGGTATCCGCTGAGGCATTACGACGTCACTTATGTACCACAGTCAAGGGCCATTGCACATCCGAGTAGGTCCACACTAGTACGATGAAATGCTGCTTTAAGTACGCATGTATGCGCACTTTAGAAGCAAATCCGGTAGTAACAACAGGCAGCAAACGCCCTATTTCCCCAGCCTAAAACACCCTCACGCCGTTTGCCAGCTGATTCATAAGCAGTCGTATTTCGAGTAGAGTTATAAAGACGACGTTGAACCAGATGGATCTAAGGATTTTGAGTGTGAAACGCAGGACAGCTACCTATTCTATGTTCTTATTCCTATAGGATATCGTATACCAATAATAGTTATCAAGTCTCTCTAGGCGATTGCTTAGCAGGATCGACGCATCATGACGCCCATACGTGATAGATGATGACATATAAGTTAATAAAAACAGTTCCCTTGATAGTTAGGCAACGATACATGGAAAGGGGTTCTAATCGTTTTGTACAAACGCATGGCTCAGTGGAACCCACAAATTAGCATAGCCTGAGACTGTTCTCGTTCGTAAGCTTTCCGACCATTTTTCTCAGCCCACGTTCCAACCTCGCAGAACAAAACCACAAAACACAAACAGATAAACGTAAATCCCACCGGAATGATTGCTACGGTAGTGTATGACCCAGCTTGCGTAGCCACGGTCTCTCCGGGTCCTCGTATGATCATAGCGGCGAGTCCAGCCAACAAGGCAAATGATGAATAGGTTGTGAGGGTCGTGGGCAGCGCCATTACTGCCGCTGCTGGTCCGATAGGTAATTTTTGCCCTTCGAATAGATCGCCTGTAGCTATCCGACCGATCAATTCGTCAGAGGAATCACCAGCGGCAACAGTGATGTAGGTGATTATGATAAGACACTGGAGTGACATCCCAAATGCTATGCTGTAGAATGCTGTGACGAGCCAGTATGTTTCGTTGGGGTTGGGGCCAGCGGATTGTATGGCAAGCGCAGCAGCACTAGTAGCAGTGATGACCGAGACCTTTAGATGAACAAGTCAACATTCAGCAGAAGCGGGCCTAAAATCGGATGTTGCGTACGGCAATATTCAGTCGATCCCACTCTTCCTGTAGGCAGCTCTGTCAATAACTGGTCTGCTCCACCTAACGTGGGGAAGAGGTAAGACCCACCTGCTGTTTCTGTCGCATAGTTTTCACCCCGTTTGATATACCCCGGTCAGAAAATACCTTTTCCTGGGACCATCGCGGCTTGGACTCGGGAACAAGGTTCTCGAAATACTTCAGCCGATCCAGGTATTTTCCCGGGAACCCCAACATAATGATGCAGGTTAGAACCCACACGGTTGAGCAAAAGAAATTTTGGAGACACGCTAGCATGTAAACTACTCTAGATTTAAATGACGATTGCATAAATGTCGGCAGCCGAGAGGTATAGTGTGGCTAGTCTATTGGAAGGTCGTGCGGAACACGGATTGAGGGGGGTAGCGAAGGTACTTTGACCTGGTGGCCAGTATGGAGGTCATTCATTATATGGTTATCCTGCGTCCATCGAACTAGCAAGTATGGAAGGAAACGAGTCTGCGAGACGTGCAAGAAGCGCTTGTTCGAGCCTTGAGACTTGTGAAAGTTATCCACGAGGATGGGGGAAGGGAGGTTCTCCCAGCTCAGGTATGCGAGCGATACTCGAAGCGGAAATTGAGGCTATGCTAACTGGCGTTTCCGACACTGGTTACTTGGCGCCGCAGTAGCACAGCCTTAACCCTAACCCAACAATGATGCTCTTCAGCGCTTCCATGTTTGAAGGATCGCGGGTGATTGGCGCGAACAACAACCAGCAGTTTGTGCTCTTCATCCGTCTGGCTTGAATCGAAATTGTATTCAACTCGAGTTGTGTCAATAATAGCCCAGGCGGGCTATTCTGGACGGAAGTTCCATATCGTAGGCGTCGAGGTAGCCACCGAGAGTATAATGAATGAGAATTTACTTGAGGGTTTGCCTGGGGTGATTTTCGCCCTGCCTTAGACCGAACGATCATCCCGCACAGCAGCAAGCATCGTTTTCGTGCAAGAGACTGAGATACGCATGATAATAATCCGATATTGGTATCTTTACCTATACTCATTTCCTGAACTTCCAGGGGTCTATCGAGGCACTTGCGCCGGCATAGCGCTGTCTCGGCTTTAAATACGCTAATCAATTTCAGCTCCTAGCGTCTCTTAAACTTCCAACGCTGCGCTCAACAGCAAAAGTACTTTTCAAATATTATGGTCCCATGCCGTTTAGATGAAATCTCGCTTTGTGCGTGCCCACCCCGAATAATTTCGGCCTGCGAGTTGGCGCCACACGCATGGCGAGAGGCCAGACACGCGGCTGTACGACTTTGCACCCGAAGCAGTGGAGAACCACATTGTTCTCCAGCTGAGCAGTGAAAAGGTTTTGTAACGTCAGCATGTGCGGTATAGAGTTCAATAGATATCAGCTGTCCAAATCGATCTTTCGTCTAAACATACCCTGAAATACGGTTTGCTCCTCGTGTGACTAGCTCGGGGTATGATCCGAACCAAGAGCATTCATTTACTCGAACTGCCCCCTTTCTGCCAAGTGGCTGGAATGCCGCAGAAATGAACATTGCGATGAGCGCTCGCAGCGCCGGTTTGCCATTCCGTGCATCTTCTTTGACATTTGTGGCTGACTGTATGCTGATGATCCAAGCGCGTATATACGCGGACTAGTCTCCGTGATCGATGCACGGGCATCGTGTGCCTGCGGATCGAGCCGAGTCCGTTTCGAGCGAAAAAAGGGAGATCACAACAGAGCACGCAACCGTCTATAGAGATATCACCGCCGGGAGAATTCAACTCGGCCCGATCTAAATCATGGATTCCGAGCTAAAAACTGCCGTTTCCGGTAACCTCCCGAGTTCAGGCGCATTGACCCCACGATTCACAATGCCCAAATGTGAGGCGCATAATATCAAACAAGTAGTCGAACGCTGTTATCACACAACCCTCAGCCTCGAGGTCAAGAAGCTCTGCTCAATCCCGGGTAAGTTTTACTGAGTCGCCGACAGAAGTCGGCATATATGCGTAACTAACTGCCCCCGCCGCCGAGTCTCGCCTGGGGAGCAAAAAGCCAACTCGGCAACATCGATTCCGCGCGTGCAGATCCAGAATGTCTGGCAGTCCGGAAATGAATGCTCCACAGCACCGGCATTCATCTAAGCGGCGTACCAATCCCAAGGAACCGATCCCGACGCCACGTTTGGCCTGCGCAAAAGACCCATCCCAACCAACTCTTCTTGACATGATACGTTTCAGACTCAAAGACGGGGCATAGTCTCCCGGAATATCATTTATGACGGAACACAGAGCGTCTTTTTTGGGATCCAGCCCTCTAATGTGTTCCTTGGAGCACAGAGCTGGTGTGGGAGAACAGAACGCACCTAAACTGACCAAATATGAATTCCGTGTTTCCGAGCCGTAAGGAAACGTACCATTCCGAGTCATTTCGCCCAGGATTCCCTGATATCAAGGTCGAATGCGTGGAGCAGGGAGAGACACAACCCCATTCAATCCTGATAACCGTATTCTCAGCGAAAAAGTGAATGATCTCCCAGCGGCCTGGCGAACGAGTGCATAGGTAATGATGAACCTATTAATCACCTAGAACGATGAAACAACGCCCAAGGGATCTGCAGACCGAAAAGGAAAACGCGGACCTACTCGCCCAGCCAACGATCGGTAACACAGAGAACTCGGTGCAATCGAGGATAGGGGGATCATCGATCCCAGGTTTATCATCACGAGAAGTCGGAGAGGTTTGGGCATAGCAGTCGTCGCGCATTCGGGCGGATCAGCCGGCGGTGTGTGCTGAAACACGTTGGGCGCTTGTGTGACCGGGCATTTACGCACAACGTCAAGTCCCCCCCCCTCCGTTTGCTCAGGTTGTGCGGTAGAGCCAGTAGAAATAATGTATACTCTCAAATTGTAGAACGTCACATTCTTAATTCAAGAGCTACAACAGTACATGAGAACTACCCCCCAAGAAAGACGAGGACAAAGGACCGACCGAAAAAAAAGAGGTATGTTCACTTGGGCGCGAACAAGTTCAATGCACAATCCCATCCACAACTCGCAATCATTCCCTCGTCGAACAAGCTCCAGGCACAGCCGACAACAAACTCGGTATGGACGTCGTATATCGCCAACAACGGCGGCCGACCAATCATCGCATTTGTCGTCCACCTATACGCCACCCTCGCAGCATCAGCTCCACACCAAGCCAAGCCAAGCCAAGAAAAGAAAAAAAATATCGATACGCACACTCGACACGTCATATCATAACTCGCAGTCGCGAGCAAATCCGGCCGGTGGGGGCTCCACTGAACCTTTCGCACCGCATACTCGTGGCCCAAGAGATCAATCTCGCACGTTCCCCCAACGGACCCGACCTCGCTCTGGTGTATCTGGCGTGCGTCCCAGACTTTGACGCTCTTGTCCACGCTGGCGGACGCGAGGACCCAGGGACGGTATTTGTTCCAGTCGAGGCTGAGCACCTCGGTTCCATGCGCTGGGATCGTGAGCGAGGGCCGTGCGAGCGGGGTGGAGCTGAGCGGGAGCGTCGGTGCGGCCGGGTTCGCGGGCGGTTGGAGTGCGTGCAGTGGGAGCCGGAGGTCAAAGAACCGGACGGTGCCGTCTGTGGAAGCCGTGGCGAGTACGTCGGGCGCATGAGGCGAGAACAGGGCTTGGTACACGCATGACGAGTGCGCCGGGATCGTCTGCAGCGAAGTACCGCTCATGGGTGTCCACTATCCACGTTCCCCCCATTCAATTCATCAAGGACACATGCATGTGAAAAAAAAACCCAACTCACAACTTTGACCGTTCCGTCCCAGCTGCTCGAGATGAACCTGTCCTTTCGCAAATTCGACCAGTCGACGCTGTACGTTTCCTTGGCATGTTCATGCCAGACTCGAATCGGTAGGTCCTAGAAAAGTCGCAAGGCAGGAAACGGGGAGAGGGGGGGATACTTTAGATCCTATGAGCCCCTGGAGTCGATTGGGGGAAAGGGGCAACGTACCGCCATCGTAATATCCCAAAGCCGGAGCGAGCCGTCGCCCGAGGCCGTCACGATCTGGTTCTCGTGCAACTCGGACCAAGCGAGGTCGTACAATCCATCTTGAGTGCGGTACCTACAGAGCACACCATAAACACCCCGCATCCCAAAGTCTACATATAAAAAAAAGGACAAGACAAAGAAACTCACGCTCGATCGACTCGAAGTGTGCTGGCGTCAAACCCAGAACCGCCACCAGGCAACGGCGGATGACCTTGACTCACGACGTGCAGTCGGCCGTTCCCAACGAGTCCATAGTTCGCCGATGACGCGAGCGCGAGCAGTTTGGGATGAAACGGTGAGAATGCGACCGAGTGGTGCGCAAACGGCTTGGTGCGTATCGACGCAATCTGGCGTGTCGATTCGGACATATGTCGAGTGCGGGGGTGCAAAATAGAGAGAGGGGTAGGTTTCTGCCCGAAAAATGCAAGGTGATGACGTATAAGTACTTGGGTATATTGCATATGCCCTTGGGCGCACCAGTACGGACACTATCCAAATCTCCACGACAATAATCGGGCTCTCTCTTTTAGGCTCGTATCGGGGGTTTCAGGAAGCGGGTGAAACAGCTGATCGTCACGATAGAGTCTAGATATGTACCAGGGGTGTGGTCATGCGCTATGGGCTGGAATGAGCTCCAGTCGTCGTGGTAAGATTTGCGGATGGACGCTCAGCCGATCTAGCCGCGGCCCAATCGGCAGTTTCGTTTGCCGGAGCCGCCTCCCGGATACGATCTAGTCTCAAAAAATTCAAAAGAATACAAACGGGCCGACGCTGCACTAGCAGGGTATAGAGTCGTGGGCCTGTAAACACGAGTCTCTGCAGATCGCTGGTCGTCGGATCTGGTTCTACGACCCAGAAGAAAGAATGTGTAAAATGCAATCAAGTATTCCCAAAAGTAAAAAAATGTACATAAAGCTACAATGGTGTATCCGAACCTCCAGGGTATGATCCGTCGCAAAAGGCATCAAAAGCCTCGGGCTCGATCGAACAAGACGTATCAAAAAAAAGGGTCTAGGCTGAGCCTAGTTCAAAACGGTGACAGAGTTGATCCTCCAAACAGCATCTGGATCCGTACTTGAATATCAACCCCTGGCGAGGATGGAAGAAACACACACCTTTAAAGTTGGCAGGATCCTTCAACCGGTCGGCACACGTGCCAGGACACCCTGCACTCGCATAGGTCGCACCCGCCCAATCACCACACAATGTTGTGTCAAATACCAGACTGTGGTCCTTGAAAAACTTGCTCGTGGAACACGCCGACGAGGCCCAATGGGCTTTCGGAGGACCCCAGGTGGTCGGATCGGCAGTGGCGCTCTTGCTGTCCGTCAGACACTGCAAGTCTTGCGGGACGCTCTTGCGGGGGAAGAACCAGACAGAGATACCATTGTCGTCCCAGAGCATAGCAAACACGCCTCCGCCCGCTGCGTTCAGCCCGGCACCGTAGGAAGCCGCATCGTTGTCGAGATAGGCGCATCCGGCGTTAAAGTTGACGGCGGCGTTGCAGTCTTTGGATATGATGGTGGACTTGAGTTTTTCGAGACCGGGATCGAGCACGCATCCAGAGGCGGTGTGGAGTGTCATTTGGTTGAATTGTTGCTGTCGGAGGGGTTAGTGGGAGGAGGTCGAGAGATAGGAGGTGGCGCTTACATCGTGGACGCCTTCGAGAATGTCAATCTCGCCGCCGTTTGGCCACTTTGCAAAGTTTAGCTCGGGGCACAAAGTACCAGGGGATTCGTGTGCTTACCGAAGGTCCAACGGTCCACCAAGCTGGCCAGACCCCGCAGCCATGCGGCATGGTCTGCACATCCAACACGAACAAGCCGCCCGTGTAGCTCTTGGTCGTGGAGATTCGAACCCTGTGCGGTATCACCAATGTTAGCTTGAAACGGACACGGTAAACAAAGCCAACTCACGAGTCGCGATTCTGGCCAGCCCCGATAAAGTTGGTATCGTCCACCTTCATGACGGCCGTGCCATTCTCAACAAACACAAGCTTTTTCGCAACCGCATCGGTCTTGTTGAGATAATTGACATTTCCGTTTGTCGGGTCGGCTTCGGAGAAAAAGTCCCAGCCACTGGAGATTCAAGCTCATCAATCCAAGGTAGCCAGGAACAAAAGAGAGTTTGATAACCCACTCGAAGAAGTTCGACCCTGTGTACTGATCTGTGATTTTGAAGGCCTTGGGTACGCGTCGGTGCACGTTGGTGGTGGCGGTTGCGTTTGTGCTCGTGTTGACCCGGCGGTGTTTGAGCATGCGGGTTCCGCTCTTGATCGTGTGGCCCGATGCGCTGACGAGGAGCGGGAGAGAGAGGAGAGAGAGGACGATGTGGAATATCATGTCGACGGTGAGAGACAGAGAAAGAAGACTAGAGAGTGTTCAAAGAGAAAGAAGGTCGACCGGCGGGCCTTTAAACGAAAGGAAAACACGAGTCGATCGTGTGTGACAAGGTCCAAAAAAGACCTATGAAAGAATGAGTTGGTGGGCAGCGGGGCAACGGGGGGGGGCGAGCGAGAAGACCAGCGTCCATGTCTATATATACTCGGCTCGACCAACAAGAGCAGCGCATGTGCAGACATGCGTTTGATTTTACGACAAACGGGTTCTTGGAGACCAATAAATCAACACCGCTTTTGTGCAGAATAAAGGAGAATCGAGGGCTTGGGCAAGGCGACACAGGGGCCCGCCGATATCGGACTTCCGGTGCTTCAGCGTGGTCTGGGCACACATCGACGCAGCCACCAGAAGCGGTCGACTGTAGCGTAACGCCCACAGTCACGTGCGTGATCGGCAGCGCATGAGATCATCCACCTGTCTACCACCCAGTTGTCCCAGTCTCGACAACGATGGCCAACCGCGCACTGCTCGAACAGATTAAACGCATTATCCCACCCCTAACCCCCAAGCTGCACAAAGGCCAGGCCGGGCGTGTGGGTGTCATTGGCGGGTCGGAAGAGTACGTGCATGTCGAGTATATCAACGCGGCCTAACGAGGATACAGCTATACAGGAGCCCCGTATTTCGCTTCGATATCGGCCCTTCGCCTGGCATGTTCTCTTCAGTCTCTCTTTGTGCGCACCCTGACCAACCCACACAGGGATGCGACCTATCTCACGTTATATGCGAACCTGGAGCCGGAGCAGGTATCAAAACCTACTCGCCAGATTTGATCGTACACCCTATCTTAAACGAGAAAGAGTCTGCTCTCCCTCTCCCTAGTCATTTATTTCCTGGCATACTCATTTATGACACAGCACACCAGAAAGCATCAAATCCAAACTCGAATCCATCATTGCCCGCCTACACGTCCTCGTCATTGGACCCGGTCTCGGCCGAGCAACGCACATGCAAAATGCCGCCAAGGTTGCCCTACAAATGGCAAGAGAAAAGGTAAGCACACCCAACGGCCATCGACGATTGCCGAGTAATCGCTACGACAGGAGATGTACGTCGTCGTCGATGCCGACGGCCTCTACCTCGTCCAAAACGAACCAGACGTCGTCAGAGGAAACTCGCGAGCAGTCTTGACCCCAAACGTCGTCGAGTTTAAACGATTATGCGATTCATTAGTGCGTCTGCCCCTCTGCCGCTTCTGACCAACTGTAACAAATCCATCAGAAAATCGATATGAAAGGCGAACCGTCCTCGTTTGCTCCGGCGTTATCCAAAGCTCTTGGCGGAGTAACCATCATTCAAAAAGGACCAACAGATTTGATTGTCTCTGGCGACCAGGTAGACCCCGTTCTCCGCAGCCTCTCTTCCTCATCCGGACGGCTACTCGTTCCCTCCCCCGTTACCCCTTCTCCCCGCACCGCACCGCACCGCACCGCAGCAAGCTCACGTTCCACACTTGATCCAAACAGGTCGAAGAAATCGACGAGCCGGGAGGACTAAAACGCTGCGGCGGCCAAGGGGACATTCTATCCGGCATGGCAGGCACATTCTTAGCCTGGGGCAAGTCCTACATCGAGGGCGGACTGGACGGAGGAGATGCTCAGAGTGCGCCTCTACTCGTTTCCGGCTCAATTGCGTGACTGATGACCCGAATGCAAGGCGAACGGATCCCCGAACATCGGATTCCACTCCTCGCAGCTGCGGGCGCCTCGATACTCACCCGAGCAGCGAGCCATATTGCGTTTGGAAAGCTCGGCAGAGGTGTGATCACAGGGGATATGATCCAAGAGGTGCGGTCCCTGTCAAGTGCGGCGCGTTTCGTGACTGAATGGTTCGGCAGATTGGTGCTGCGTATCGGGACAAATTTGGCGAAGACGGGGAGAAAGGGTGGAAAGGTGCGGCGTGATAGAGTGGAAGGAGACCAGGCAGTTGATTTTTGCTGTAGGACGATTGTAATCGACGTAACTTAGAAATACAATGCAATTATGAACGCAATACATACGAAGCACCAAACTGTTCTGTCGTCCCGTCTAAACATACAAGTCCAGCACACTACTTGCTCGACATGACATAGCCCGTGGTATCTAGAATCTGTTTCCCACATATAGAGCACAAGCCCTTTTTATACGCACATCCTACCAACCAAAACGACAGTCAGCCACCACCATCGCACGCATCAACGCCAGCCCAAAAAAACAAGACGCACCATGACAATACTTGGCCCCATTCTGCGTAACAGAACTTTTACAGTCTTTGCATTTACTCTGATATGGTTGGTATCGCTTGGAAGATCCCGCACCTCCAACGTTTCGGCCAGTGAGAAGCTTGTTCTCGCCGATCTTGCGTGAGGATGAGGAAGGTGCGAATGGATCCGGGGCAGCGACTTTAGAGAGTTTCTTTATAGTGAATTTATTTAGCAACAGGACCGAGTGGAGGCAAGAGAGCACCTACCTTGGTGCATTTCTGACAGACCATGTCGTTGTCGTAAGCAAGCGAATGGCAGAATAGCCCTGTGGCTGTGCATGTGTCAAGCACCGAGTCACGTGCAAATGTCTCATCACATGTGGCTTGGTTTCTACCACGATGGCGCCACGGGGGGTGACAATCCCACATCTCCAGTACACATGTTGACCGACTTTGAGGAACAACCCCCGCCAGACAAAGGATGAAACACTGCTTTCTGGTATCATGATTGCCGTCTCTCGAGGAAAAAGCTAGTTGATGAACTGCATATGCCGTTTTGGGATATAGTTGTACTCGTTGCAGTACGAGCGTGCAGACAAGAGTCTGTTGGTTGTACTTCCTTGGAAACATGCGAGATGTGCTCTATTCGACTGTTCCTGGCCTTTCATACCGCTACTTGGCTGTGCCCTCCTGGATAATCTACGAGTCCGATCGAGCTGACCTTGTTGACTTTTTCTCAACGTTGACCGTTCCTACATATCATGACGCGTAAAATACCGTGCGTCGTAGAGGCTTATCCCACGTTTTTGCTCAGCCTTGGTAGTTTTGGGTCTGTATCGTCACGTTGGGCTTTCCGGGCAAGTACCTCGAGCGACTTGCGCATTTCGAAGACCTCATTCCAGAGTCTGGTGATCCAAACCAGCCGTTCGAGCCGTGGTCCGAGCCAAAGACATTCTCTCATCCAGGAGCCATGGATGGAAATGGTCAAAAAAGAACACCATGCGACAGAAACAGCGGGCGAGTCATTCGCGTCATTTGCGACAACATCGGTCACTTATGGTGTCGCCCATAGGAAGAGTGGGATCGACTAAACATTGCTGTAAGTAGCTTTGCATCATGTGCCATTTCCGAATATATACTTATCATGCAAAACATCGGTTTCAGTCATTACTGCGACCAGCGGCGCGGCACTCGCGATCCAATCTGCCGGTCCTAATCCAAACCAAATCTACTGGCTCGTCACAGCGTTCTACAGGGCGGCATTCGGAATGTCCTTGCAATGTCTTATCCTCATTACGTACATCACCATATCTGCTGACGGCTCCTCGGACGAACTGATTGGACGACTTGCAAAAAGGCGATCTATTCAACGGCTAACCGGTTCGGCCCGTAGCAGCAATCATGTCGTTCCCCGCGGTTCTCACTACCTACTCGTCCTT
Source organism: Ceratorhiza oryzae-sativae (assembly GCA_030998015.1). Lineage (NCBI taxonomy): Eukaryota > Fungi > Basidiomycota > Agaricomycetes > Cantharellales > Ceratobasidiaceae > Ceratorhiza > Ceratorhiza oryzae-sativae. The sequence goes on from JARWMV010000238.1 coordinate 1,515,889, forward strand.
TGCTTTGTTATCCAGGCTCGTCACGATGGCCCTGCAAGGGCCCAGGGAGAGCGTGGCTACACGAGGCGGATCGTATATTGCCGTAACCATCACTCTTGTGGGAATCACGTTTATCTGCTTGTGTTTCACGTTTTTATTCTGCGAGGTTGGAACGTGGATCGAGCAAAACGGACGATGGCAGGTGGCCGAAAAAGCTCGAGCTAGGTCACTCTCCACGTTCTAGGGGGCCCGACCGTGAGTAACATCTTGGTTGATTGTAATTTCCCTCTATAGAATACCTCCTAAGCATCTCTTAATGAATTCATTTTATCATTTTATCCATACCGCGATGTATCAACAGCTTCTTGTATCAACCTTCGATTTCTCCGTTGCTGGCTTAATGAACCTTCTCGTGTACATGTCAAGTCTTTTCAATCCAATTGAATAGAATAAACAAGCGCGTGGAATTTATGTGGAATATATGCTGGTGGTAAATTGATGTTTCCCATACGGCCAGTGACTGAAAAGACGACCAAGTAGGGATATGTCCGGCTTTCAACAATGGCCTTGCGAGGCTTTTGGGCCTACATGATAATTTCATCACTACTATCCTCGTCCATCTTACTTGGATTGGATCGCGGTCAGATAAGGGGCGGACTCGGTGCTTTTATGAAGAAAAGGGTGAATGTACATAGATTGGGCGCCATTACAGGAAATTTGCTCTTCACTCTGAATTCGGTTCGGCTATCTTGACATACCACAACATCCATCCTCTTCCTTCAGAGAAAACCTTGTGGTCAGTGGGTGCAGGTATTAGCTTTACCCACACTTGGATTTTGATATTTCCTCCCTTCTCCTTGACTGCGCTGTGCCACATATCTTCCCAGCTCTGCGGAGAGTGACAAAATGACGTGCGTCCTATTCCGCGCGAGTTTGGATATAGCCCGGGTGTGGATCCTCCGACATGAGAGCCGAACACTGTCGCGCCGGGAAGACCGCTAAGTAGGGAGATGCACCCGCGAGCAATTTCCATTTGCTTCTCTGCCAGTCGCTCATCTCTATCGGCGGCATAATCAAACGCATATAGTTGTACTAACCTTCGGAAAACAAGTGGAAGAAGGATCCCGCACGAATGAATGATACGTGGCCCAATAGCTCCGTGAGATTCGTCAACTTGTGCAAGTCTGGTCGTTCGCTCTTCTTGGCTTTACTTGGATCGAGTGTCTCTGGTGAGAGAATATCTCCAGCCACAAACGCCACGGGAAACTTGACTGGGTCATCTTTGAAGAGCTCAAATCCCAGCTCCCAAAAACCTACATGCCGTGTATTAGACAACAAGGCAAAACAGCAGAAGTGGACGGAGCTCGCCCGACTGTAAATCTGTAGCGACTATGCTCCCTGCGGGATATCCATCTAGTACTAATTTTCTCGATTCTTGTGCGACTGCTGCAAGTTGAGATGTCGAACATCCGAGGAGCTAGATGGGCTTACAGCAGCAACCCAATTCGAGGTAGATAGCATCGGGATGATTTCTTCCGTGTTCAAGTACATGCTTGTAGGCGGGGTGGTCTTGGATATAGAGTCTAAAATCAAATGAGTTGCAGAGACAGGAGGTAAGATGGGAGCGGGGTTATGCAGGGCCTACTTCACAAAGGTAAACATTCGAATACAAGGGTAAGGATAGATCTGTCCAAATCGTCATATCGCTTGTATGTATTCACCTGAATTTCAGCATCCAGATCCTCACCTTGTATGCTCGGGCTTGAACGCCAAGTACGTGCTTCTTTAATTCAGCTTCATCATTAATGCCCGTCCAAGTCTGATAAAAGTTCAGTTCTTCGGGCGTGAGTGAGTAAAGACTCTCGTCTAGCTTTGCTGGTTCTCCGGACATTAGCGTGGGAAAAGTGAAGGCCGAGTCAGATGCGGGCCACGCTGAGGCTTGAGAACGGGAAGCTGGCCCCAAGGCATCCTTCTATTTATACTTCAACCACACACGCCACGATTCTCTTTAGATCAGGATTAGATTACTGGACGGCTGATGATAGATCTCGCTATGCAAGCTACGATTCTCCTTTGAGACAAGGCTGGCCTTGAGGTGTGCCATGCACCGAGAAGTCGGTCGGGTATCTCGGGGATGTCCCCTGGAGGGCGGCCTTCAGGCTATTTTCACCCAGCACCTGGATATCTGCTGATGGGTGAAGATAAGGATATTCGTTGTATCGTTTCCCTGTCTAAAAGTTTTCGCAAGTGTAAGTTGACCTCGCGTCGAACAGGAATACTAACGGCGCGGGCGGCATTTCGGGGGTGGTAACCAATGGTCATTGATAAGTACTGATGGGGAGCATTCAAAACCGATTAAAATAGCCACATGGTTGGTCCGATGTGCAAGATCATGAAGGGGGGGGGGAGTACAGCGGGGATAATGGCAAGAAATGCAAATATTACAGATGAGAGATCCAACAATGACAGCCAAAAAAGGAGCTGAATACCAATTATAAAACGTATGAAACACATCTACGGTCGTCTTACCACCGCAACGACGAAATCCCATCCCCACCACGCGTACTTGATTTCTACGAGTCGTTTGACCTGCCTCCATCCGTCCGTGTCGAGATGTTCGCTTGTTGGCACGATTGGACCCATGTATATGAAGTCGGCTGGTGAGATGAGGGAGCGTAAGAGGGATCCAACTAGGAATGCAATAAGAGCAACAATGATAAGTCGGGCGCCTGAGTGTCGGCGATCAAACAGGAAGTTTTGAGCGGGCGTAGGTTGTTGAATTTGGACGGCAACAGGTTCGGGGATTGTTGGAACTGTAGGAACTGGACTCGGAGGAGCGGCGGGCTTTGACTCTGGTTCTGTATCATTGATCGGAGGCATACGCGGAGCTGGGCTACTCGTGTATGATGAAAGGAACCCGAATATCGCAGATGCTGAGGGTCGTCGACTGGGTGCAGGACGAGCAGTTGTCTTTGGTGTCTGAAGCAAGGGTCAGCTAAAGCTATCAATAAATATGAACTACATACGGATATGATAGGAACATCAGGAGACACAGGCACCTCGGCACTTGCTGGCTCTTCGATTGCCTTTTCTTCAACGACGGGAGCAGGCTTAACCACCGGCTCATCGGAGTACAAGTGTGTTGCAGCTGCAACTGGTGATGTAAGCATTGAGGGCACCCTCTGTCCTCCCTCAACGTGCTTGACTCTGTGCACTGGGGTGTCAATATGTGTCGATTATCAAGATCGTTTGGACTCGCCTCTTCAACAACGGATACCCAGCAATGTACTCTTCCTCTAGTGCCGCCCTACCAAGGGCAACAACCGATTTTTTCTCGCTCAGCACATCCACAATCGTTCCGTCCGCTCGGATCTTGTCCTTGATCGCGCCAGGCCCGATGGTCACTCGGACGACCGCTCGTTCGGTCGCGAGTCTCTTTACCCATTCCGGTTGCTCTGGTCCTCGTCGCGTTTCTCCAGTGAGTGGATCGACGACTTCACCTGCAGCTGGGGGTGCAGGTGGGAGGGTGACTCGAATGAGCTGTCGAGTCGGTTGGGCTGATGCACGCAGTGGAGAGAGTGGAATCGTGTATATCGAGACTTTGAGTGGCAGATCGCGGGTAGTCGCAGTCGAGCCCTCGAGCGGAAGAAGCGTCACAGGTTCAGACGCATCTTCGGTCAGGAACGTAGACGTAGTGGCCACATCATATCCTGTCGGGAACAGCCTCGAATCCACCACAAATTCGACAACGGTTACACCGTCCGAGGGGGCCTTTGCTGATGAAGACAAGGTCCGGCTCCTGTGCCGGGGAGAAACCGCTAGTCGACCTGCTACACGTCCCAAACTCGCTCCGCCTGCACCACCGGGACTTGTGCCACCGCTTACCCCTCCATTAGATACATGCCTATGATGACCTCCGACCGTCAGCATCGATCCACTCGACGGCTCGATCGCGCTCGCGGGCATTTGGGGCGAAGCAGGAGGTGGTCGAACTGTGGACGGGCTGAGCCTGACGCTAGCTTGAAATACGTTTGCTGTCTGATTATAGCTTGAACCCAAGAATGTTCGGCGTTGATCCTCATTACTCAGCGTCCACACCAATCCAGACTTGGCAGCCTCTTCTTCATTCTCTCGCACCACCCCAAGCACAGACGCTGGATACCGAACCACAGGAACCGACGCTCTCGATCCTGCACCCAAGAACGCCTCGACTCCAGCAATCGACGCACGAGGCAGAGTCGCGTTCACCATAGCGTTGTATGTAGCCGGAACCTGTCCACCATAGTCTACGCAGACATAGAGTGTGCATCGTGCACTCGGGATAGCATAGTTCTCTGCTGTGTACGGGTCTAGTGTTTCAATAACCCATCCGTAAAGTGGCATTTGTCCAACCGGAAGCGAGTACGGGTTCACTTTGCCGGGCGCAAACTGCTGTACCCCTTCAGGCGCGTACGATGAGGATGCCAGGAAGATCAAAGCAGGGCTACCCGAGGAGCCGGCGTCTTTACTCTTCGTAGATGACGCATTGGTTCGTGTCGTCATGCTCGAGACGTAGAACCCGCGGTCGCGGAATGGGAATCCACCTTTGAGGACGGTAAACTCGGTTCGCGCGCCGGCGCCATACTCCTCAAGCACTGCGCTTGCGCCTCCGTCGAACCAAGTGTCCCACTGGCGCCGGGATCCGGCGCATGTGATCGCACCTGCCACATCTTCGGCCGAAACGCCTTGAAGCACCTTAGCACATCTATGCACAGGCAACGCGGTCGAGAACGCAGGTTCTGTTCGGCGAGTGACGGTCAACCCGGCCTTGGTATTCACAGGAGTCCAGCCGTCGGCCGTCGGAATCGCATCTGGTGTTGCATTAGACGCATGCTGGCGCACTAAAAACTTGAGTGCGTCCAACGCCGAGGCCATTGGAGGTTGGGGAGACGCGGTGGGCACGGCCGACACCACAGGTGTATTCGTAACCAGTCGAAGGAGAGTCGAAGGTTGGGCTACAGATGTAACGACGGTCTCGACCCCGCTTTGTACATCCGGGGCAGTGAGCCCGAGCACTGTGGTGGCAGGAGATGACTCTTCGGGTCCATTCGTATTCGCCACGCTGCCTGCAGGCGCCCACATTTTTCCGAGGCCACCCATGCCGAGGCCGAGGGAGCCCATGCCTAATCCCCAGTTCAGCTTAAACCCACCTCCGTTGGCTCCTTCAGCCTCGGTGTCCGTTCCAGTTCCCTCTCCGGCGCCAGTCTCGACGGTGCTCATCGTGTCTTTTCGGGCACGCCGAGTCCACACGACGGGCGGCTCGTCCAATGGCACCCTCGCCGGTTTAACCCGCTTGGCCCGCGCAAGGGCCTTCGCCTCGGCCTCGGCCAATTCCTCCACGTCCACCTTGACCCTTGCACCATTCACAATCAACGTCGGAGGCCTTGACGTCGAAGTCACAGTCAAAGTGGTGGGTGACCGTTCTGGCGGCGGGCGAGCGTCGGAACCGGTACGCAGCCTCAACAATTCGTCGCGAGCTGTCCGGACAGCGGGAGATGGGGTTTCAGGAGAGCTATCTTCCCCAGATTCGCCCTTGTCTTTCAGGATCTCCCTTCCTGTGCCTGCAATTCCACTATTCCCCTTTCGAGCAACCACACTGATTCGTTCGTCCCAACCCGGCTCGATGGCATGCTCGATAGTAACCCATAGTCCTCCGCCGCCTCGCGCAAGTCTATGTCGTCGAAGTGCGCGAACAGAAGATGGAGGTGGATCGACCACAAGCTCGAGGGGGGACCAAGTGTCAGGATCAATTCGCAGCTCGAGCTCGATGGGTGGCAAGGGAGTGTCTTGAACATTCTTAGTCATGTCGGTGATCGTCGTGCTGCTATTATTCGATAATTCCATGCTCGGGAAGACAACTCCTTGGCTGGACGAAACAGAAGTCGAGGATGGTGCCAAGGATGTGCGAGAAATCGAGTCGGGCGAGCTGGACATAGTGGTAGACATGGACAGAGGAGAACCACGTCGGCGACCAGACCCAGGAATAATAGTCGCAACGCTCGCTCCCAGTTCATCCACCCTCTCCTCGGCCATGCCGTTATTTTCCTCTTCAAGAGAATCCTTCCGAAGAGCACTGATCGTAGCCCTCCGCCCTCCCGCTCTACCCTTTTCCTTGCCCTTGTCGTCCTCGGCATTTGTAGGACGTTCGCTCTTCTCATACTCGACCCTCCAAACGCCCCGCTCGTGCTCGTATCGCACCCTGGTCTTTCTCGCCCCGCTCAACCGACTCACAACCGGCGGCGCCCCGCCTCCTCGAATGACCATCTCGCCAATCCCAGCAAGAGTTGCAACCATATTAGCCGCCCCCGTCTTGGTTCGCGATTGTTCAAGCAGTGTCAAGAGCGTAGTGGTCGGCGAGAGTGCTTCAATGGCAAATCCGTGCAAGTCTACGTGAGTTCTGATCGTTGGGAGTTCAGGCGCAGGCAAGGTTGGGAACAGGGTCGAGTCGGCTGTGGAGAATGAGAATACGTGGGCAGCCGTGGGGGATTTGTAAGAGGTTTTGAGAAGGAGCGTATCCCTCGGGCTGCATAAGACCTGGATTAGTGGATCGTCCGTGCAGCCAATGGCAGTGAGACTCACTTGACAGGCCACGCCGCTTTTTGCTTGACCCACCACAACTCGGTCAGCTCGTTTACATCCTCTATAAGCTTGACATCCTCAATCCCCTTTTCCCAGACACTTCTGGCCGGCTCGCACCCCAAAGCGCCCAACAGATCCCATACCCCTACACCCACAAACGTTGCCTCTGCCCGGTAAACCACCAGTGTGGGGTCGATCGAATCCAGTTGGGTAACAGTAACCCCTCGGGATTCAAGCAGCGGTTTCCATTTTTGGTCAGGCTCTTGGAGTAGGGCAGTAAAATATGTATACGATCGTCGAACGAGCGTTTGAATCGCTTTTTGATGCGAGGACGGCCGAATAGCGGTGTTCGGGCTGAGACGGGAGCTGCTGGATATGCTCGTAGCCCGTGATTGTGAGGCTGCAGTTGTAACAGTGGTGGAGCTGATACTACCCGGCCCCCCCGCTGGAATCCCGTTGGAAGTCTTGTTGGTCGTAGCCGGGAACGCAGATAGTACCTCCGTGTTTGTCTTTGGCGCAAAGACAGGTCCGGTTTCAGGTCTGGGCGCTGCTCGCGCTGGTGATACGGCGTGGGGCGCACCGTTTACGCGGAGGGACCCACGCGACCCGCCACCGAGCTCGACTACGAACCGGACTTTGAGGGCGCTCGGGCTGTGAGCCGGGACGGGCGTATGAGCCACTCGAATGATAGTCCTATCCTTTTCCCCGCCGTTGCCTGAACGCGAAGCGTGCACAACCCACGGAAGGCTGGCGACCTTGTCGCTCGCAGCGCGAGTAGTGATCTGAACCTCCCATGCATGCGTCACAGACAGCCAGACTTCGACTTCGTAGGCACCAGCGCCCGATGGATGATCGTCTTCCGGTACGATGGTGTAATCGAGTCGTAATGCGGCACGACCGGGATCATACGATGATGCGTCGATCACAGCTCGTGAGCCCCATCGGTGCAAAAGCGGAGCACGAGGGGCGCGCTGCGCAGCAACATTATAGAGCGCAGGCAGGAGTGACGGCAGAGCAGTGCTGGGCGAGGCGGACGACATCGGCCAGGCATTGCGAAGATCATGTTGCCAGTAGAGAGTAATCCGAGTTGATGTCGCAGGGGGAGTCGGCAGTTGTATATGCCATGCGAGCACTGGATCAAAAAGGTTTAGAGTTAGACTCGGTATTGATCAAGTTGCCGGCCTGTGGGTGGGACTTACAATGGACGTGAGAGCGAACGGAAGGCGGGGCAGGGCGCAAGAACGCCGGTTCGTCAGCTGAGCGAGGCAGAGACGTGGCGACATCAACCAGCGTGTTGTCCTCGTGGATTGTGCGAGAGATCGTGATCGCGTCGCGGGGACTGCTCTCGAATGAATGTCAGCGTCTCTAGAGCGAAGAGTCGAACATACTTTGCAGGCCATCCGAGCACATAGTCCGTCTTGCTCACACGTGTATTCGAGTCAACCACCTCCAACACTTGCGCCTTGTCCACCATTCCATCCCACTCTTTCCTCAGCTCGGGGGCACCAAACACAGCTCGCCAGTCGTCCACATCGGGGATACCGGTCTCTGCATTGCCCTCGATCTCTTGCACGACTCGTAGGACTGCCCCCTTCTTGTGCACCGACGACGGGCCGGTCCCGCCGATGCGAATCCATCCGCTGGTCGTCCCCGCCAACGCCTTCAACGTCGCCGACGCATCGTCCAGCGCCGTTGACCACAGCTCGTGTAGTCTATCGCCAGTTAGCTGTCGCGCATCGGTCGATGTTCCCCAACCAACTCACCTCGCCCCATCGGACATGACGGAGGGAATGACAGGCGCGAGACCCAGACGTCACATGAGGTCTTTAGGCTGAAAGCTTATCAAGCGACACCGCCACTGATGCAGCCCGAGTTCTGAACATGACCACCACCACGCCCCAGCTTCTGCCATTCCATATCGAGCATGACGGCCCAGCCCCAATCGACACCTATTTCCATGTTGGCGAGGACCACGACGGCAACAAGACTGCAGCTTTCAGAGGGCGAGAGATGTATGGCCTAGACCTTGCTCTCCCAGAAGGATACGCGGGTATCGTACTGCGAACAGGACATGACAGCGCGTCGGAACCCGTGAAGAAAAGTCGCGTGGTAAATGTCGACGCAGATGATGATGATGACGCGCCTGGGACGCGAATTGGAGGCGGACAGCCATTCGCCACAATTAGGCTATGGCGGGCGGACGTGCCTGTTGACGTCAAGTCGGACGAATATGCGCGTGCACTGGACGAGTGGACACGAATGGCCGCCCTTGTGAGTCACAACTTTTTTTGTTTGTCTGCTCCATCTGGGTGTACGCGTTGCCCCGAATGACAAACTAACCGGTGTTTGTGCTCAGGTTCATTCAACAGAAGAAGATGTGATCAAGCCTGACCAGAATTAGGGGAGTTGATACACGTTCTGTGACTCCTCCAATGAGCTTGCCCTGTCGCTACATAGCTATTCGCCATTCGCCTCCGATTGACATCTTACGCTCCTCACCCCCCGCGCGCTGCAGCTACATTTCGCCGTGACATTTAGAATTGGTTTCTCTCCTTCCGTGATGCTCAAATACCATTAACCTCAAATTTTCACCCCGCGTTGCGGACGCAGGTTTATATATATATATATATATATATACATGTTGAACGCCAAATTAAACCAAGTAGCCATTCCTCGAATTGATAACCCGCGTTTAATTATCCTTCATTATGTTGAACCCCAATACAAATGCAACAAATTGCGTCAAGGACTTGCTCGACATGAAAGGCCGTTTTTAAGAGTGAGGCGGGATATATATTAACGACATTAGACTCAGCCTAAATGCGTCTCAAAACTACTATTGGCAAGTTCCACAGCGAAACCACGACTGTGACACCTCACATCACCTGCCCAAACTTTGACAATAAATCCAAGGTTGAATAATAGGGGTTACGGCCACAAAAGGGGCTACCCACGTTCTCCCAAAAAGAAAACAGGGGAACAATAGTTCAAGATGCCGGTTGTCCACCGAAATCAACCTGCCATATCTAGCTGTGCAAGGTCATCCGATAGCATCGAGGTCGGGGAGTCAGTTTGTTCACAGGCCTACATGCAATGAATATAAGTTGAACGTAATAGCAGACAAAAATGAGAGGCAAATGTCATACCGTTGTATGCTCATTCTCAACCTCTATCCATTTCCGTCGCTCCTCTAGCAATTTCTCTTCCTCCTCTATCCATTTTCTTCTCTCCTCAATCCGTTTCCCTCCCTCCGCTATCTGTTTCCTATCCTCTGGCTGTTTCGATGGAGAGAAGGAAACGGGGTGATAAGGAACGGGGTGATGAGGAACGGTGAGATAAGGAACGGGGTGATAAGGAACGGGGTGATAAGGAACAGAGCTATGTAGGTTCCAGATCCTAATAGTCTCATCCATTGACCCAGAAATAAGACGAGCGTTATCAGGAGTGAATGCGACATCCCAAATTGGGCCAGTGTGCCCATATAATACGTTATGAACTGCGCCGGTCCTCGCATCCCAGATGCATACAGTCTGGTCCACCGACCCAGAGGCTACACTCATGCTGTCAAATGAGAAAGCAACCGACAAGACCGGGCCCGTGTGAGCCGGTTGTCGGGTGAGAGTCTTACCGAGTCGACAGAGTCTGTGTGACCGACACATTGGAAGAGCCTAGCGCCAGTGGGTAAATCGTACGCCACCATGATCCCCCCGTTGAACCCAGCTACAATCATGCTACCATCCGCAGATGTGGCCACCGAACATGCTCGAGCAGGTGTTTCGATTGGTGATCCAATTGGCTGTCTATCGGGTACGTCCCATAGACGAATAGTGCTACCGCGATATCCAGAGGCTAGCAATCGACCGTCATTCAAGAACTTTACTGAGAGAATCTGATAACCAGGTGCATAACATTGACTGCGGGTAGGGGTAAATTTTCCCAAATTCCAGACAAAGATGTGGTGGTTCTGTGGGTTAGAGGCAACCATTTGACCGTCTGGCGAGAATGCCACGGAATGCAACTGGCTAGGTCCATTCAACACAAGCATAGTCTTTCCAGTGTGCGCATCCAATATCATAACTTTGGCTTCGACAGCAGCGGCGAGGCGAGCGCCGTCTGGAGATACCGCGAGCGAGCGGACCGGGCCACTAGTGGCTACATATCATTATCGTCATGAGCAAGGGCCTCGGGTTGTATTACTCGGCTTACTTGCTAGAATCACTTGTTGGGGAGACGAGCCTCCCATACGTCTTCCCCATGACCCGCTTGGCCCCTCATTTATACTAGATAGCGCTGAATGGATGTCGCCTACACGATCTATAATCTGATGAGTGCTAGAAAAATCCAGGTACATCAATGCCTACGTTTTTCTCCAGGTGTTACTCGAGGGTTCCACATTTTTCGCCATTCGTTTGGGTCTGGGTCTGGTACCATATACCGCTGGTCGGCCGTTGGCACATTATGGGCCGTCGCGAGCCGGGGGGCATTCTGATAAACACTACTGACGTTACGAGAGAAAGTTTGAGAGGCAGTGGAAGGTGACAGATGATCGGCAGTTATCGAGGAAGTATCTCCAGGATAGGACAATAAGTCCATTTTTTCGGGGTACGGAGCTGAGCCCAAGATATCCTCGAGACTTGGCACCACAGGTTTGCGATGACCAAGGAGCGGCGACTCGTCAGGCTCTGGCCCCTGAGTGTCGATACTACCTTGTACTATAGGCAAATTTCTATTTTTAGACATCTCAACAGTTTATCAGTCAAGTTAAACATGTAAGATTGACACAGCCATACCGAGGGCTGTCGCGGATCTGCGTGACGAGTAAACCTAGTGCGTCGCTTTCATATGAGAGGATGTTGCCTCACCATCTTGGCTTGACAAATCAATATCTGGGTGGAGACTCGGTGTATATGTTAGGGGTGCGAACGTTTCTAATTCAGCTGCGTTGATTGATGGATTGGACACATTAGAAGGTCGTATCGGCCACGTTTCCGAGCGTAAGGGCCTGTCCTCTGGGACCGCTTCCCAACACTTCTCCACGAAAGCCCAATAGACGTGGAAGTCGTCGCCAGGTGCCGAGATAATAGTGCCAGGTTTTTTGCCCTGGATAATAACCCGCCTGACTCCCAGCTCGCGCTTGAACTGCTTATAGGGCATCTCCCAAGCTATAACCTTGAGACATTTCGACTATCAATAATGCTGAAACCCCCATCTATACAGAAAAACTAACCTCAAGAAGCGTGCATCCCAAGGCCCACATATCTGATGCCGTGGTGTAAGGAAGCCTTCCATCCTGCGTATCACTCTCAACCAGTTCCGGGCTCATCCATCGACTAAGGCCTGCAAGAGATATTGCAGGCGCAAACATGGCAAAGCTGCTGGTGAGCAACGATAGGCCAAATTCGCCAACCTTGGCTGTGCCGTCCTCAGTAACGAATATCTTATCCTGATTAGACCGATATGAAATTGTAATGGTGATTATGAAAACGCGGGGCACACCATCTGTAGGCAGCCATGAACTACCACAGGATCGTGGGTGTGTAGGTACTTCACACCCAACAAGACTTGCTCAATCTGAAGGGATAATCAATATACGTTTTAGGCACATTTTCTACACCTTACTAATTGTAACTTCGTTTGCGGGTTGTCTTTGTGTTTGTCCAAGTACTGCCGAGCATAGTTCTGATTAAACCTGATGCAGATTGGGTATTTGTTATCAACACACCTGCCGTGCTGTCCCATTGCCACAAAATTCGACCCTCAGATCTAGGTTGTCTCCAATCCCAAATATTTTCACTATGTTTTGATGTTGAAGATTGATCCACTGTGCAGTTTTCGTTCGAAATTCCTGCAATTCTTTTGAAATTAATTCTTTGTACCTCACTGAATAGCTGGGCGTACTTGAATGAACTGCTCAGCGGGATTATCGGTCGAACTGCGAACCCCCAATTGAGTGCCACGAGACTGGTCATCGCGGGTTTCAAGCCGGGAAGTAGGAATATTTTCTGTGCTTAAACGCATTTGCTTTAATACATACTACGAAATCGTCGCTCGCACAATGTATATAGGTGTGGGAGTTAGTGGCTAACTTTAGAGTGTGGGATCTCGACCCTATAGAAGTGAAATGGTTTGTTAATACTAATATGCTTCAGCATCCGAACCTACAGCCAAATATCCGCAGCAGTCCCTCGGTCGATATAGGTAGTGGTTCCTTGAGTAGAAAAGGAGAGCAGAAGAAAGGGGACCGGTCGTGAATCCGATACGACCTGGAAACTGTGTGAGCTATATATGCTGTGATTTTGGATATAGAAAGACGGCTACCTCTCTAGAGCTTGTGTGGTCAGCGCTGGACATTGCGTTGTGTCGATGGTCGTTGCTGTGATCCGCAGGACCTAGTTTAGATTACACTAGAACCCCATAACGATGATCAGGGATATATGGGCGCCAAACAGCACCATGTTATCCGCTGTTCCCTTCATCAAGCGAAAACATGTCTGCCTGCACACACGACCTCGCAATACGTCCTGTTAAGATATTCAAATCATGCCGGTTCCGCAAGGTGACAAGGATGTTTTTTCAAACTCGGGCGGATGTTATTTGGCAAGTGTGGCCATGGCGTAACGATGGATATAACTTACGACTTCGTCTGCGTTATCTTCAATAGCGGTCTCATGGAATCACCTGAATCCGAAGTTATAAAAGAGGTTTTTTTGTTTATAGCGAGCTCTTTCACTCGTCCTAACGTGATACAAGGTCGCTGTTAAAGGGTTCATTTTAAGTAGAGGAAGCGAAGAAGTGAGCATTGTAGTAGTAGGTGACCGGGGGTATGCCCCCGTGGTAGTGTAGTCGTGCGAGAGCGTGTCAGAGAATCTTATCCTCTTCCACCACCTCTCTCGCCCGTCTCCACCGTGGTGACGGGAGTGGTCTTACTACTCGTATCTGCCTTACCGCTCGACAGACCGTTGAGGCAAACTGCCCTACCGAGATCCTAAGACCGGGCGCTTTGCAGCCCCACCCCAAGAGGACCCCGTCGATCTGGAAAGCGACACTAGCTTAGTCGAATCCGTCATCACTGTTGAAAGCGAAGACGAAGCAACAAGCTCCTCGTACGAACGAGTTTACAGCAGCGAGGCCCCGAGCGTCGAAGCGTTTAGCGACGACGACCCAGTTGTCGCATTGACACACCAACCCAGCTATCTGTCTACCCCTCCGCCCACACGCGGGCGTACCCGAGCGAACTCGGACTCCGAGCACACGGTCACAGCAGGCTCACCTACCACGGTTCTTCCGCCTGGCTATTGGATAGCACAGTCCTCACCTCGAACACCTGCCCGCGGCGAGGCCTCACTTTGGCCCATAACCCAGGGCACACACCCACTCCCACCGCACACGTTTGTTACACCCGTTAGGCTGACCGCTAGAGACCTTTACGCTAGTCGCGACTTGCCCCCACACATTCCTAGCACCGTTCCAATACCCCAAACAACCCCACAGCCACCTGCTGCCACCCAAGTTACCCAGCCACCACCGCCACCTCACGTGATGGCGGATAAAGCTGATATGCACCGTGCACGCAAGCTTGTGCTTGCATTCAGACAATTCGATGGGGATGAAGAGAGTGAACGAGAGGAGGCATGGTGGGAAGAGTTTGAACAGATTGTAGATGCATACGGAGTTGATGAATCGCAGAAGGCCCAATTATGGCGGTTGAGGGTACCGCCATCGTCGACTGCAGGACGGTGGGTGAAGCAGAAACTGAGTGAAGACCCCGATTCGTTGAACGAATGGTCAAAGATCAAAGCAGCCGTAAAGCAGCAGTGGCAGCCGATCGACCAGGCGGAACTGCAGAGAAAAGCGATGAAGGAATGGTATGACCATAGGTTTAAGGAGGGGGATGTGATGACGAAGGTGAAGGGGCCTGGTGGGGTGGAGGAATTGTTCTATGTTGGGTGGGCTAGGGAGCATCGGAAGCTGGCGCAGGCGCACAGCACAGGGGGCAAGACAGACAAACTACATCATACTTGGGAAGTTGTGCTACCAGAACCGATCAAAGGAGCACTGCGGAAAGGACTATCAGATTATACAGACGTTTTAGTGTTGTGCTCAGACATTATGAAGCTGGAGAGCGGCCAAGTCGAAATGTGGACAAACCTTTCGAAATCAAAGAAGGCAGACTTGGTTGAGCCACCAAAGCAAGACCTTGCCGAAGGGATTGCCACGTTGTCCCAACAGATTGCGGCACTAAATATGTCTGGCTCTAGACCAGCAGTTCGGTTTGCGGAGCCCTACAATCAAGGTGCCAGCCCTGCACCTAAGTTTGCATTAGCAGGTCGTACGACCTACCCACGGGGAAGCGTAGCTCCACCAAACACCCCAGCCACGCAGCCCACCAGCCAGTCAGCATTGCTTAAACCACCGTTCACGCCAACACGAGCACGCCTGGTCGGGGGAGAACATTTGATGACACACCAACGGGGCGGGCGCAATATGCGACTGCTTTTGCAAACCGGCCAAACCCAGCAACCCCTCAATCGGCCTTCCCTCTGTCCCCAGGCACACTTCGGCAGACAGCAAGCGTATGCTACCGATGCGGGAAAGGCGAGCACTCAGATTCTGTGTGCCGGGAAATGCCACTTCCATCTGAGGAGCTCGAATGGCGGAAGGAAGTGAAGAGAGAAATCATTAATCAAACTTACTTCGGAAGGTCCCCTTGTACGCTGAGCGCCAAGTTAGATGCGTTCCAGATACTGATGGATCATGACCTGCTGGACGAAGCCAAGGCGATTGCAGATGGGCAGGAGGAGGTGTGGGAGGAGGTGTCGGGAAAAGGCGAGGGTCAGTGGTAGAGTACGCGCACCCCACTGGCCGAACCTCTTGCGCAAGTATACACGAGCCACATGGGGAAACTGTAGCTGAATGCAATTTAATTGATCTATATACAAGCTATGGCAACCCTGAGGGCACGGAAGACGTTGAACTGGCGGTAGAAAAAGAAAAAAGAAAGACCAAGATAGACGGTGAAGATGAAGGCATGGATGGCGTGGAAGCGAGCGAGCAAGTAGAAGGCGGACGAACGTACCCGGTGCTGCAGATACTACCTGATCAGCAAACACAAATCACGAACTTGCACACAATCCCATACCAACGATGGATCGAGCTGCATAGCACACAAGGATCAATCCTCGCACGTGGAACGTAGATGCGGGATTGCAAGCGAACGTACTTGATGCTACGCTTTGGGCAGCCAATGAACACCAACTCGGAACACTTGAGCCATCAACAACCATGCTGCAAGTCGCGGATGGGAAGGCGTCCAGATGCGTTGGGCGATGGCGGGGAGTCGTGAAGCTAGAGCAGGAGGCATGGAATATAACTTTCGAAGTCTTCGATTCAAGAGGCGCGTTCGAGGTACTGCTAGGGAAACCGTGGCTCACCTTAGCAAAAGCGGTCCAATCATTTGACGATGACACACTATGGTTGCCAGGGGGAGGCGGAGCACTCCAGAACCAGTACCCACTTGCCCTGAAAGAGGAGTCCGAACCATATGAAGCGATAGCAGAGCCAGAACCAGTTGAACAGGAGAGCAAGGAAGGACTGGAGCAGGTGGAGAAGGAAACCGAGCCAGTTGGAAGTGGGATAGGAGCAGAGGAGGAAGAGTCAATGGATAGAGCGATAGCAGCAAAGGAAGAGGAGACGGAGGGAATAGGGGTGGATGATAATGAGGATGATGTAGGATGGCGAAGGGCACCCGCCGGAGTAGAAGAATTGCCGATCTAAGCGAGAGGTACAAGTCGGATGCACATAAAGGGAAAGCGCGAGGCATGCGTCACGTCGACGTAGCGCAGGTGGAGAAGCTAGAGTCTATGGTCAAAGCGGAAGATACACTAGCCGAAGTCGATAGGCACGAGCCAGAGACGGACGCCGTAGGAGAGAGTATAGCAACGCGCTAGATCGAGCGGAACGCTCAGTCCGTAGGCAAAAAGAAGCAGAGAAGGTAGCAGGCGACATGATAAAGGACCAGCTAGGCAGCAAGTACGCTTCAGACGTATACCAAACGGAGTTCAATCACAGCGCGCACCTACCGGACACCCCATCTCCTCGAAAGGCCAACCCATTTGCCCCGATCGTGTAGCGACCATCCTGAGTAAGGTCTCAATTGGCACCGACCTCACAGGGGAAGAGCAAAAACAAGTCAAAGACCTAGTTGCCGAATTTGCCGATATTTTTGCGAACAATCTATCAGAAGTCCTACCAGTGAAAACGCACGCGCACCGGCTAGATATACCAGAAGGCGCCAAGTTCCGCAAGCGGGTAGCGCAAAAGCCCCTCTCGCAAGCGCAGAAAGACTGGTTATATCCAACTCTGGACCAAATGGAGGTGGCGAACATAATTAAAAGGGTCCCAAACACATACCCTCTAGCGGTCTCGCCAACCAATGTCGTACCGAAACCAGGAGGCACATCCGAGCCTTCACTCGAGTACCTCCAGTACTTGGCCAATAAAGCCTGCGAAGAAGCAGGCATGCCCACCCCATACCCCACAATCCAGACAGCTCCACCCCCCAGCACCTAAAGAAGCTAAATTCCGTTTAGTACATAACTTCTCCGAAGTCAATGATTTAACCAAAATTCCCCCATTCCCCATGGGCGACTTAGCGGCCAAGCAAAGGAGCGTAGCCGGGCATCGCTTTGTCAACACAGCTGACTTCGCGTCGGGATTCAATGCTCTGCCGATGGAAGAAAGGAGCATTAAGTACACGGGGTTCTACGTGGAAGGGAAGGGACATTATGTTTACCTTCGGATGCCGTTTGGGTTGACAGGAGCGCCCACCTCCTTCTGCGAAATGCTAGCAGACAGCCTACATGACTTGCTAGGAGATGGAACGGAGATTTGGATGGACGATATAGGGATGGGATTCGATGACTTCGAAGCAGGGCTAAAGAAGACGAGGATACTATTCGAGAGGTGCAGAGAGAAAGGCCTATCGCTCGCACCAGCAAAAGTTCTGCTGTTCATGTCAGAAGCTATCTTTGCAGGCGCAAAGGTATCTGTACGAGGTATCAAGCCAGATCCGCGAAAGGTCCAGGCTATACTCGAATGGCCAGAGCCGGGAACAGTACTCGAGCTCTTAGGATTCTTAGGACTCACTGGAGCCTTTCGGCCAAAAATACGGGACTACGCTCTCATTGCCAGGCCACTATCAGATCTAACCAGAAACGTGAAAGTAGAACGTAGAGGAGAATACAAGTGGGCGCTACAGAATGCAAGAATTGAACTCACAGAGGAAGGGAAACGGGCGTTTGCCGAGCTCAAAATTATACTCACTACAAACCCTATTCTTCGTGCCCCAGTGTACGACGGCCGACCATTCATACTGACCACGGACGGGTCCAAGTACGGTTTTGGGGGAATGCTCTGCCAACGATGGCCGGAACGTGATTCACGGACAGGAAGGATGAAAGACGTGTTATACCCGATTGGCTTCGCGTCCAAACGCACTTCAAGAACCGAAGAAAACTACGCACCATTTGTACTGGAAATTGCTGCTCTGAAGTTCGCGTTTGACAGCTTCGAACAAATACTGATGGGTCAAGAAGTCGAGATCGAAACGGACTGCAAGGCGTTAGCAGATCTTTTGGGAAACAAGAAACTAAACTCTACTCACGAACGATGGAGGGAGTCGATTATTTCACATAGGATTACGGCGGTTAGACATAGGGCAGGAGTTGAGAACACGGTGTGCGATGCACTTAGTCGGAAATGGCAGTATCGGGAGGAAGAGGAAGAGGGCGAAGGAAGAAATGAAACAATAGATCCAAGTTGGGAGGCGCATAAAGGGATGGCAGAGGATATGTTTTGGTTGGTTGAGGATGAAGGAAGCAGGAAAGTGTTGGAAAGGTTCGAAAAGGACGCATATTTTGGAGAAATCGTCCAATATCTGGTGTTGGGGGTGGTTTATGGAGACGATATAACGCCAACAAACGTAGAAAAGGCGCAAAAAAGGGCATCACATAGAGCAGTAGGGTTTGAGGTAGCCGACGGAAAGTTATGGAGGATTGCAGGGAAAGGATCCAATAGGGCACCAAGGGTCGAGTGTATTCCGAAGGAGGAAGGACCAGCGCTTGCATTGGCGACGCACGAATCGACAGGCCATTTTGGTCGAGATCTTACTATACTTGCTTTACAGGAACGTTACTTCTGGCCAAACCTCCGTTCAGACGTAGTTACAGCCGTCACGTCTTGCCCCAGGTGTCGAAACTTCGGCCCTAAACTCATGCAGGCCTTACTAGCACCAATCACACGGGCTCGCCCATTTGACCTCATATGTGGAGATTATCTCTCATTGCCCATCGGAACCGGAGGCTACAAAACGGTCCTACTATTCATCGACGTCTACAGCCGCTTCACATTTGGGTTCATAACACGCAACGCTGGGACAGGCTCCTTCACGGTCAAATGCCTAGAAAAGCTCTGCGACCACGTCATGACGCCAAACAGTTTTATGTCGGACAATGGGTCTCATTTCGACTGTCGCGAAGTGGAAGAATGGGGCGAACAGTGCGGAGCCTCTATACTCCATACACCTCCTTACACCCCATCGGCCAATGGTCTAGTCGAAGATGCCAATCGTATCCTCTTAGGCAGACTGCGCGCTCTTTGCGCAGGAGACGTTGGCGAAGTTAAAGGCGACCCAAATCGTCCACCGACGCCCCCCCCTCGCTCCTGGCCAACTTTCTTCAGAGAAGCCATCCGCCAAATGAACGACCGTATCTTGCCCACACTGGGATATTCCCCACGCGAACTTCTTACAGGGGTACTCACGGCCGACCGAAAGTACCAAGTCGGAACGGCTCTTAGACAGCAGTACCAAGGCGAGACTTTGCCACAAAACCCTGTCGATGTGAACATGGCTCTCTCATACGCACTACGAAGCGACGGCGCTGAACGCGCACTTACCCACGCAAAAGAGAGGAAACGACGCTTCGATACTCATGCCCGAGTCCTAGCAGCAGAAGCAGGCGACCTAGTCCAAAAGTATGACGCCCGCTGGGACAACACTCATAGTAACGACCGGAAATTGGTTCCCCGCTGGACGGGACCCTTCCGTGTTCGGGAGCGAAAGAATACGTCGTATGTGCTTGAGGACCTACAAGGGGAACTCGTCTCACCGGGGACCCATGCCAAGCACCTCAGGAGGTACACACCCCGTCCGGGCTCTGCGTTGGCTGCGCATATATCGAGTGGAGGCTCGATGCCCGTGCCAGAAGTAATCGCTCAAGACCCAGAGGCAAATAGTATGTTAGAATCTCGATGAAGGACTGTTGTTCTCGGCGTTCTTGCCTGTTTTGTTTTCTATATTTATGTGGTGGTTGAGTTTGGTTTATTATTGTGTTGAGACCTAGTATACACGAACACTCTGTACTGTCTCGGACACCCGAGGACGGGCGTTGTCATGTGGGGGGGCACCTGTAGTAGTAGGTGACCGGGGGTATGCCCCCGTGGTAGTGTAGTCGTGCGAGAGCGTGTCAGAGAATCTTATCCTCTTCCACCACCTCTCTCGCCCGTCTCCAGCATCCTGCTTCATAATCACACAGCGATTCCAGTGATAACCCTATTGATTCCCAGCGGCTCATCGAGAACGAGCTTAGGGCTTGGCGACTGGTCAGCCCACATCCTAATATCGCGTCATTCATTGGGATAGCCCCTGCGAATGAATATAATTCTCGTTACATGCCCACAGGCACTGTATCAGATTACTGTGTCAATGGAAACTTGAGCGAGGTTTGTAGCTTTGCTTTTCATGTAGTCCATTGATGAACCTCCTCCGGATAGTTCTTGAGAAAGATTGACCCAGACCGAAACGATTGGCGTAGAAGGCTCAAGCTGGTATAAATCACCTGATTAACAAATAATTGCACTTCCCCATATCTTCACAAAGCTTTTAGGTGTTGCTCGGGGGATGGACCATATTCATAACCAGTCGATCGTTCATGGGGATCTCAAGGCCGTATGTGACCCATGTTTATCAAGTGAGCTTATCGTAAAACATTTATGTAGGCCAATGTCCTCGTTGATGTCAATGGGATGATACCAAAAATATGTGATTTTGGATCATCGATCATCAATTGCTCATGCTATGATGGCCCAAGGGATCAAGAAGGAACAACCCCGTGGGATAGCCCAGAGCTAATAGAAGAAGACAACGTTAGGACGACTGAATCAGATGTTTGGGCGTTTGGCTGCGTTGCACTCGAAGTAATGTTCTATGAAAGCCGTCCTTTTATGGTCTTTAATATTTGTGATAGATACAAATGGGCACAATGCCCTGGGATCGAGACGGAAATATCCAAAGGGCAATGACCCTACAGCTTAGAGGCGGATATCCCGCAAAGGAAGAGTGGCTCGGCCTTGGTGAAAACCCCGCGTTACGTGCAGTCTGGAAACTCATGAAGGAGTGCTGGGAAGAGGATCCCTCTGATCGACCTGCACCAACAGAAATCGTGACAATGCTAGAGGGATTGGCAGATAACACCTGTGATCAACCTCGTTCAGGCGATTCAAAATACATCTTGAGCTAGGCTGGCTACTCTACCATCGATGTTTCTTTCTGGCCATATTTCTCCTGTAGAAGCCATATGAATCAAGGGAAAACTCATGAAGCAATGAATTTTTCAATATAAGCTAAGCAAGAGGCGCTACCGACTGTATCATTTGATTCAGGCCAGACTGACCAACAACAATCCGAACAATACCGGAGGAGCATTACGAGTGTATAATTTACGATTTATTTTATTTTAACCACAGTTCTGATAATATAAAGAATCCATTTGAATCTTGGCCCATCGTTTTTTACCAGACAAGGCGACTGATGAGGGGCCAAGCAAGAACAAGCAAAGTGAAGCCTTCATGCCAGCTCTTGTCATCCAGCCGTGGCTAGCTGTCTAATCACCCATCCGTGTGGCCTTGGACACATCTTGAGTCCCCCATTCTACCACGTCCCAACCGCTTCAAGAGCTCAAGCGTGCACCAATACTATTCCAATCTATCCACCCGATATCCTAAACGGATAGCTTGCAATATCTAAACACACAGCTTAGCAAGACTAAACTATCCTAAAGGTGAAGCGATTACAAAATGGCTTAGCTTTAGATCTTGGCGGAAGCTATCCAATGCCTCGGGTCATCATTCGGCACAGGCTGAGCATAACATGCCTGTGCCGACAAACCAAAATCACGATATATCGTATTCCAGGCATCGGATGCGAAGAAACCCTACTTAGACCCTGTTAGAGAAGCTCATGGAGGATGTCAAGCAAATGACTCGACTAGAATTCTGCAGGGCTGACACGGCGCCTCAGCCTCGCATCCGTGCGCTTCCTTGACAAAATACGCCCGCACATTCAACTTTCATAACTCTTCTAGTTTTATTTAGGTGAATAATTATTCTATAGGCCAACGCATCGCGTTTCCTTAAACCTGGGACATGCTATTTTTTCGGAGCAGGTGAATGGGTTCATTTCAAGGTCACCTATGCAATTTAATTTGCTTCTTTTCTGCCAAAAATTGGCCAGGTGGCATGGAGCTCGCCGTGATCTGCTTTTCCTTGTGGAGCCTCAGCGCCGATAGCAATTCTGTGCGTCACGTTTGGGTGCATTTTTGTATACCTGACCCTTATTTGGTGCCACTGCCAAAAACCAGAGCGACTCTGTCGCACAGAGTGTGGTGGCTCCTGCAAGCGTGGTGGGGAAAATACATATATCTAGTCGTCGGATATGCGCAAGTCGTTAGTTTGTTTATACGTATGCTCGGTGTGCAACAAAAATAAAATTTTGAAAATCGGTTGAAACCAGTCGTAATTTACCAAGTCTAGGCTGTGATGTAATCACCACCCGAGGGCAGACCCGAGGCTGCGAAAGAAACACGTCTCACAAATCATAGTTGCCTAGACCCACCTGTGGTTGGTGTATTTTAATTTCAAACCTGTCGATCCGGAATGACGTGCGCAAGAACCTTGCCGACAAAGATAGCGCGATTTCCACATGAGGTATTGATGACCCCTCACAAACCCATGTTGGGCTGAGATTCAATCGAGTCCCTGCACTCCATCCGGGGGCTTCCCCATATCGAAAATGTCAAAATTAGTGGCCTTTCAAAACCAATGGCTTCAAATCAGGAGTTTGGACTGTACTTGGAATCAAAGGTCTTCAGGAAGACCCACATACATTCTGCCATTTCCTGGTGTTCTTTGATGTGTAGAGTCAATTCAGGCGGAGCAAAGAAAGACCAATTGATTTCTGGTATTGACCGCACGTTTGGTAGCTCATGGGGTATATAATATGGCCTACATCTTTATCCAAGCCCCATCGTCTTGCGTTCACCCCCAGCTACATTCATTATATTTCAGCCCCATCACACTCGTTCGTCAAGCGTACAATCCTCACGCCATGCATTCATTCAGCCGACTTGCTACCTTCCTATTATTCGTTCTCTCCATGGGTTTCCTTGTCTCAGCGTTACCCGCTACCGCGCAGAATGCCCCGACAAACGCTCGTCATAAGCGCTTCAGCAGTCCTAGCCGTACCGTACATGCGCTGGCCAGTATATGTGCGCAATTGGAAGTTGACCTTCATCGCAAGGTTGAGACACTTGGTAAGCTCTGGTATCAATCCGAAGGAAAATAGTAACCGTTCTTGATATGCTAGCAACTGCCAATGCAATTACCGATGTCGGTGTCGCAGTCGAGGCAGTGGTTGGCACTGTGGAAGCGTCGGCGATAGCTATTGTCGATCTCGGCACCATTGCTGAGATCGATCCAGCGATCAAGGCCGAAATCGTTGCTAATATCGCTGGTGTTATAAGTGTGCGTGTAGACTCGAGTTTCTCCTTCAGAATTCTATACTTACCTCATTTAATCGTAGCTCATCGTCAACGCTTGCGTATCGGTGTCCCTCAAATTTGGCTGTACTGCTCTCCTTGATCTACTATCCAAAATCGATGTCTGCCTCAAACATTTACTTGTTAACCTTGGTTATTGTGTGGGAGGGATTATAGACTCAGTGCTAGTATCGTGAGTACATATTAGTTGACCTATCGCAAATCCTATATTTACGTGTTTTCTTGGCAGTCTCCGAGTTGAGATTCAAGTTTTCATCAAGAGTCACCTTCACCTCTTGGCTGCAGTTCTCGGGGTCGCCAATGCTTAGTGCTCTCCAATTTGGAAATAATATACCGGCCATTTCTTTCGATAAATTAGCATCTATTATATTTAGATACCCTTTCAATGTAATTCTTTCTCCCAATCGGTGGTTCGCACGAGACTTGTAGCAAATCGAACTCTGTTATAAATCCGCGCTTATGCAAATTGTCCATGAGTCCCAAGGGCGTTTATTAAGTAGCATTTTGTCTCTTGTCTATACACTGGGAGAATGAAAAGTCTTGGTCAAACGAGCTCATTGTATCCACCACCCCTCCTACTGACTATTACACAAATAGTGGCCAAGCAGGCGTATATAAAGTCAACTTGGTACTAATGAGTGTCACGAAACTCCCAGCCCCATCCAGGCTTTCTCTCGGCAAGTGTAGGTCGTTTCTCAAAGCACGCTAGTGATCCCCTTTATGAAAAAGTCAATTTGGGCCTCGCGTGGGTTTGTGTTCTTTGCAGATCCTATTTGGGGTTTTAGCGTTCACTCATTTCATCGTACATGGCTCATCGGTGCCCAGCCTGCGGAAAATGGATGCCTTACGAACTACCCAATGAATATGTTTGTCACGGCCCCCATAAGAAGAGCTCCGGATCGAATAGTGAATTCCATGGTCCCCGGGGAAGCCATCTTGGCGCTGGTAGACCCTCATCAAGGCTGACCTCCACGGCAGCAGGAGGCTCGCGCTAGTGGTATTTAATAGAAAAATGAAACACGCAAACAGTTCTGAGTGTTCGATCCAGTTGCCTCTCACCGTTATCCACGCCCTGTCCGTGCTACTGTCCCGATGCTACGGCAATGCATACATCTAGCCAACAGAATCACAGCCGTGGTTGGCTTCTCATCCTGAGATGACCGACTGTAATTCCTTTGTGTGTAATACATATGATATCGCTTTCCTACCCAAAATCCACGCCGAGGGGCGAACATCGTCTACATTGTGGCGAAACGGTCTGCCACCCAGCATCATCAACAAACCAACACAACATCAAAGTACGGTCACACTCCAGACCATGCTCCGGCACTCCCCGGCAAGCGGCCCATGGCACATAATAGGGCTCTTAGCTTCCTGCAGTCGATCTTCCAGCGTGGCGACGACTCGGATAGCTGTGCTCCCGAATAGCTCTTTCCACAACGTCGCCCAGCTTTCTGGAGAGTGGCAAAACATTTTGCGGTTGGCGCCCCCGATATTATCGTATATTCCCGGTTCGGGTCCTCCGACGTGAGATCCAAAGACGGTTGCGCCGAAACGCCATTCAAAAGAGCTACGCATCGTTCGGCAATCTTTCGTTGGTCCTCTATCGTTATATGATTCAGCACAGGGAATACCATGAAATGGGTCAATGGTGTTTACCCTCTGAGAATAGATGGAAGAACGCAGAGGCGTGAATAATGGCTACTTGTCCCAGCAAGTCAGTCAGATTTTTGAGCTGCAACAGGTCTGGTCTGGTCTCGTGTTTGCTTGCGCTGACGTCCAAGAATTCTTGAGAAAGAAAGTCGCCTTGAAGAAACGGCACTGGCCAAGTTGCCGGATCGTCCTTGAATAGCTTGAACCCAAGGTCCCAGAAATCTGCAAACATGTGGGATCAGAGTACAACGGATAGAAAAATGATTTACCTCGACGCAGGTCGGTCGCGACAATATTCTTGATAGGGTATCCATCTAGAGCAGCCTTTCGAGCGTCGTTGCCGACTATACACTAGGATTTTTAGAAGCGGAGAGCAGTTGATGTTCGGGGAAGACTCACAGCAACACGCCAATTCAAGAAATATGGCGTCCGGGTGCGTGCGTCCATACTCTAGTACATCCGCATAGATGGGATAGCGCAACACCTTCAACCTAGTCCAAGTTGAATGTCATGTAACGTGGCCTAGATCTTACCTACTTGGTAAACATGAATCCGCGAATACAGGGGTAAGGGAATATCTGCGACGATCCTCAAGTTCAGCGCCGGATCAAACACATGCAACGTTCGCACACTGTATGCTTCAGCCTGGATCGCGAGGATGTGCTGTTTGAGTTCGGCGTCGTCTGGTATGCCGTGGTCGTTTGATAGAACTCTCGTTCATCCGGTTTGAGCGAGTATCCCGATTCGTCAGCGGAACACGACTTAGATGCTCGAGGGACGCAGCGTCGCCGACAACAACCATCACAAGAGCGACTCTGTGGTGGACGAGAACAACTGGGTTCTGTTTGCATACATCATATGGTACATCATGCGACTGGAGCGCGATACGCACAGACCAGGCTGCGAAGCGCATTATAAATAGAAAATTACAGTCACATGACCATCACCGGCTGGACTGGTCCGGGCGCACCAGGCGCAATCTCATATATGCGCACACCACCGCATCTTGCCCTCGCAAATTTCTCGAGATCAAATTTGCAATAGTTGTCGCAGAGCTCGAGCCACATGTGTGTGAGCTTGCGTGCCATACGTGGGAACGAGAGCGCTTGGATGACCGCCGACGTCACGCTGCATCCCCCCAGCATGAGCCGTTCGAGCTCTGGCATCCGACTAATGATCTCGCAAAAGATCTCGGCGGGGTATGCGCCGCCTTGAATAGTAAAGTTTCGTACACGACGGAGCGAGACGGCGGGCTGCTTCTCCGGACAAGGCGTGGCGTTGGCGTCAGTGTGGGGAAATAGGGCTGGAGAACCTCGCATTGATCCTCTGCGTCAAACTCCAGCTCGAGTGTCTCCAAGTTTGGCATAGAGACGTGGGAAAGGAGAACAGGGATCAAAGCGGAATCGACGAGGCGTAGATTAAGGTATTTGAGTTTCGGGAGATTGATCACATCATGGCTAAATTCTTCATCCAGGATTTGGAACTCGCATTGATCGAGACGAGTTCTTCGAGGGTCGAGCTATTCCGAGCGAGAGAATCAATAAGCTGCTCCCAAATGATCGCGGTCTCGTCGGTACACATCGCAGTCAAGGAAAGTGTCGTGAGGTGGGAAAAACCGAGATCGTGCCAGGGAAATGAAACCGCCCGGAGCTTGAGGACCTGCATATTTTCGCCACTACCGCACGCAACGGCTCCGAACGAGGTATAAATATCCTGAGAAAGACTGGAAGCAAAAGACTGCATGCCGGAGCAAGGATCGTAGGGCAAACCAATCTCGAGAGCTTGGAGGTTTGGAATAACTCCGCATAGCTCCGCCAACGCAACCTCGACACATTCGTGGTCGGGGAGCACGAGGTTGAGGGATGTTATACGCGGAAAATGCGGCTCGAGAATGCGCATCAAGGCTGACACGTCTCGAGGGAAAGTGATGGACTGAGCGGAAAGTGGGTCCAAGATAAACTCGATGCCGCACTGCTCGCTACGAAGCAGAATTTCGGAGAGGCCAGCACCGTACGAGCATAGCCGAACTACGCTCCAAAGTGTGGGGGTTTGCAAGACGACGCTGCGCCAGCGCGAGCAGATCCACGAAGCAACCAACGCCAAACTAGGCCCTTCATTTGTGTCGTCATCGTATGAGAGGATACGAATGAATATCTCCTTTGGCAAGTCGTTGATAGTCAAGCTAAATGGCGAGGGGGATTAGTGCCTGGGCTTGTTGGATGGCTAAAATATACCTTGGGCGGTTTTCAGGAAGGCGGATGCTCTGAACTTCCTTAATTGGAACACTAGGCACAGGAAGTTTGGCCTCATCAGCGAGTTCGGTGGGCTCGTTACTTCGTATTCTAATTGACTGCTCTTCGAACACTCTGGTCTTTGGGTGAGTAAACAGCTCCTCGACTATGAAAATAACCCACAAAGCCAAGGACGTAGTCTCGGGCTGCTCCCTGCACGGGTGCGTAGGCTGGACCCTCTCCAACACGACCTGTTGTTGCCCCAATGGTTTTACCCCTCGCAACCGGAGAAGCCAACGCTTTAGGCGCTTCGCTTGAAGTGAGGCGAGACGGGGCATTGACGTCGAAGACTCGGGGAAGAACGATGATGCGGGTCGAAGAAAGATCGTCGAGGACGAGACGATATAAGAGCAGCAGGATAGGGGTAGTGATGCTGGTGACGATGCAGTTTACTCGCAGAGAGGCACAGATGAGGTATCTGGCACGTGGGGCATCGGATTTGTCAGAGCGGCCATTCCCGATGATCACGGAAGCGGCTTAGGATGCCTCTTGACGAGCAGGCGGGCTGATTATCTCCATAAATGTAAGACAGAAGCACCGGAAGTAACAATCAACGCAAGTCGGATAGGCATATGAATGCTTGGGCTAACCAAGTACGATGCCGCCTCGCTGAGCCTCATGCTTTCGCACGCCCAAATTGAAATCCAAGCATGGGAATTCATATCGACTGGGATGAGACTTTCGTGTCAACAACCACCACAACGGTGTCGGGCCAAGGAAACGGACAGCACATACACAACGATAAGACTACATACTTGGATGCCAGAACAATCAACCCAGCGCCCCTGGCTTCCCGTTAAATGTCTTTCCGTGACTCCTGAGACTAGTTGTGCTAGCTGTAACGTTGCTGAGGCCCCCACGTGCAGCGCCTGGCCGAACAAATCCAGCCCGCTTCGCGCCTCTGCCAAAGCGCACGCTTGTGGGAACGAGGCTGAGAGTCTTCATAGATGCAGCCAGGTCATCCAGGCCATCAGGCTGCTGAGGCGGTGGGTTGGTGGGACTATGTGCAACTTTGTGAGTAGAACTCTGCTCTGCAGCCGTCTGTGGTCCCGCATCAGCATCATGGATCGGGCGATCTGAACGGTCTAGCTCGCTATCGTCCAACCCGTCATCTCTATCGTTCTCGGCCACGTCGGGATCCCCTGCCCGCGATTTCCACTCTTTGCGAATAAGAGTAGCCGCCTCGCCGTATCGCGCGAGCAGCTGTCCGATCCCATGCTTGGTGACCGCGAAGAAGTAGAGTTTAGGATAACCGTGAACACTGATCAAGTGCAGTCGCCTACCCTTGGGAGTGCGGAACTTTTTTGGACAGGTTTCCAAAAAGCAGGTGAACTAGGGCGCCAGTATTAGTACGCGCTCCTTCGCCACAAACGAAGACCACACACAATTCTCTCTCCCCGTTCATTTTTCAGCGCTGCAATCTCGTCGTGATACTCCGTCTGGTGCTAAATGTCATATGTAAGTGACTGCTATGTGATCCCAAGCTAGAGTCTACTGACCAATTCCAACATCCTCGCGTCCGGAAATATTTTCGCACCCCCAGGCTCCCGGTGACAGTCGCCCTCTTGACAGACGTGGGCGTGGTACTTTGCATAGTGCGCTTCTAGTTCCCGGAGAGAGCCGAGCACCGTGGGATGACGAGGGGGCGCGCAAAAAGGGGGGAGGGAACAAACCAGAGACTGGTCTGGGGTATCCAGGGAAGCTCGAGGTAGTTTAGATTTGCCATCAAGATGCTCGTTCAAGTCTTCAGATGAATCGACAGGTTCGAGTTCTCCAGCGGAGGAAGCAGAGTTCTGTCTGCGGCGCTTGCTCGACATGTGGTGGTTAGCGATAGGAGCAGTAACGTGCGGGTTGAGTGTGCGGATGTTTGGCGGTTCGTGACTTAACAATATGGATGTCATTATTGATAGACTACGTGTGGTCCACGAGCGAGTGTGCGCGATATTACAGTAGCCCCCGTATTCCTTGGGACAAACGCACGTTGGGCAGATGAGACTGCGCAACACGTGGCGAATGATCGCCACCTGTGCTCAACTGACTAATAAATAGCGATCGATCCATTCCAAATCGTGCAGCGCTCAATTCGAATAGTCTTATGGCGTAACCTATGTCTCCGGACCCGGAACCCGGGTGACGAAGCGCGCCTTCTCCTCGTGTTCACTGGTTAACCTATAAGAGTTAGGTCTACGTGGAAGGCACCTGGCGAACCCTCGCACTTCAGCCATCCGCCGATGGTTCCTAGCAGCAAAGATTATTTTCCTCACTTGAGCCATCACGCTCCGCATATATCATACTTGGTCAATGACGGGGACGCGAATGAAAACGAGTCAGAAAATCCGTTAGCGCCGCCGCAACAAGCGGCCGAAACACCCCCCACTCTCAGTCCAAGTCAGCAACCGGAACCTGGTCAATCTATGAGAGGTTGGCTCTCTCACGGGCACCAAACAGTATCGTATATTCTCCTCCTCGATAAGTATTCTGATTACTCAAAAATAGAAACTCGATTCCAGGACCTTGGTTCCACGCCCGACTTTAGTCTCAAGCCATCCATAGTCAAGCGATATACAGACCGGGCCTGTCAGACAAGTCCCGAGCCCGAAGCTAAACCTTCTTGTTCCCCCAAACCCGAGCCTGAATGTCTGACCTTTCCGTTTGGGTCAACTATCGCCGACAACAACCTCTCTCCTAGCGTTCGACGCACAAAGGAGCTAGTTGAACTATATTTTCGTGATATAAAAGAAACGAAGCACATCCTGCTGCAATCAGCACCTCTTCCCACACTACCCGATGAAGTTTGGAGTGACATTTTGGCTAACCGATACGTCAACATCGAACGCATACATCTTGACTACAGTCTATCTGGATCTAGCATGGCTTCTCTATCCGAATGGCGCACAGCTTTTGATGCATATACAGCTGGTGTATGTGTTGCATTCCCTCACAGGAAGGAGGAGTTTGAGGTGTGGCTCAAAGCTGTGACCGAGTCATTTGAGTCGTGCGACGAAGTAAACCATCCTCTTGTTATTCAAGCCGAAAAGACGCAGCGCCAAGTCATATTCGACTCTCGTTCTCGCACTCTAGGCGATCAATACTGTACGAAGGAGCTGCATTCAAGGATTAAGGGTATATTTGCAACCAAATATCCAAAAGCGACAGCGCAAGATTCGAACCAATCTCATATCAGTCGTAAAATTCCAACCGGTCCGAGAGCCACTGTTCATAGTACTAAACCGGCTAGAGACATTCGGAAGCCAATACCCACAGGCCCAAAAGCTATGGTGCGTGGGATCAGATGGGAGCTAGCCAGTACACGCGAGATCTTGACAAACAGTCATTTCGGCAGGGCTCCAGAAACCTGTAGCAGGTCGAATGAGCAGCATTGCTCGTAGATTACACACGCGAAATTATGCTTTATTTTACTCATCGGAGAATTACCTTAATCAAAGCTGTGGACAGCAACATGGGAGGGTCGGGAAGCACAGAGATGGGCGAACTACACGCCGTGTGTGACTCAACGAATGTTTCGGATTGAATTGTTTGGGTGGATGAAGCCGCTCGGAGACCAGCTAGTATCGAACAGCACCTTAAAATGCTATATGCAGAATATCCCCTCGGATGTGACGTGGAAAAAGATCGTGTGTAACAGAAACGTCAAGAACCGATAGCCGATTGAGGCCTATAACCTCCAGCCATTCTGGTCCGACAAGTCTCTGGTGTCGACCGCCTTACTCTATGGGCGTCAGAGAATCCATTTATTAGGTTGCTGGCCTATTCTTTAGGTCACTTTTGACAAAATAGGACATTCTTGGCCAAAAGAGACCACTGGGCGCTCAGCACATTGTCTATAAAATAGGTGGTCATGGACTAGGCTCCAATTACTAGATCAACACAACTTATTACATGCTAAAACAAACCAAAAGGGACGCACTAAAAAGTAGGTGAAATGAAAACAGAGTTGCTTCTGGGGTGTCTATAGTTGCTTGTACTAGTAATTTGCGAAGCACAATGACCCTCCAAACCAGTGACTGATTGGATGACAATTCACATCGCATATAAGACAAAATTCTGGGACGCTCGTGCTTACCTTTACCCAAGGAAAGCAGCTTTAGCCGGCATGTGCATCGAGACGACTTACTTTCCATACCCCCAATATTTACTTTTAATTCTTGTTGGGATACAGCTTCGATCTCACATCCGCCTGGTGTCCGCAGCTAAATCGGGTTGTGATAGGACCTAATATCACAGGGTCTGTTTGTCTATGTATCAGGGCCCCCCTATTGAAGACCTCCTGACTGATCCCGAGTTCCATAAAGAGGCGCCGCCGTCGCCCACTCACCTTCGCCTATTCTTCCCACCAAATCAATCCATCCCTTTAAATTATCCCGACTCTCAGTATCAGCTATGAAATACCTAGTGATCGCGATAATTGTTAGCTTCATGATTGGCGTGCTTGTGGGTGGATCTTTGAGGCACTACGAGTATACATGGTACGCCCAACCTACCCCACGTAAGAGCCTACTGAACCTGATTTGCAGGACTCCGAACTGGCAAGGGATGGCTTCATCAATGAGCCTGACTATGCGTAGAGCAAGTATTCGTATCGCGCGCGGGTGGATTCCACTGCCCCGATTCCTTGGTGAGTACCGGTCAGCCAATATTCCTCATCAGGATTTTGTCAACATTTAATTTTATACAGTCTCCTCCACACCGGCTCAACGTGTACTTTTGCAAGATGTCGACGAGCAATGGGGCCGATCCGAGCTTAGCGTGGTAGCCACGGGATGCCTATCTCCATACTATTGGTCTTTCGCCCAGATCGTACGTACATCTGCTTTGTGCTTGCTTTGCGATTGACCGCGCATTTACAGGCCGGTTGAAAGGCCACACCTTTTTACAAGACGTGAATGAGCGATGGGGATCGTCCGCGGCGCGGGAGCTGAGTAGGATCTGTCTTGCCCCATACCATTGGATCCAACATTCGCGAGGCAGGTTCTGCGCTTTTCAATGGGTAGGGATTTGGGAGCTTACTGTTACGTTAGGTATTCATCGGAAAATCCCACGCATTCTCCTCCTGGAGGTCAACAAACGATGGGGCCGTCCTGACGCTCGGATCAGCCTTGCTCCTTACTACTGGATTGCCTGTCTGCAAGGTTAGTGTTTCTCTACTACACTGGACTCAAATGTCAGATATTGCGGTATTTACATATTAGCCACCGCCTCCACTTTGGCCATAGACATCCCAGAGCCACCCCTCGAGCACCCAAACTCGACTTACTGGCTTCCCCAAGGTAACCCGACTTCGTGATAGTGGCACAACTGAACTGAAAGCTGGACAGGTCCACTGCCGCACGGACTTCTCACTACTCGTGAATTAGAGCATGAGTCCTCATTAGCTGTGTGAGGATGTTCCCTTGTTGGCCTGGATCATTGTACCGGTGTTCTGCTGCTCGCTGGTGCGCACTTCGACCCTCGTTCTTCTATTAATGTCTCATGGCAGTCCCCAATCACAGGGCTAGTCCTGGTCCGAGGATTTCTAAGGCAGCATAATGACGGTGGGTGACCCGCTGGTT
The DNA here is from genome assembly GCA_030998015.1 of Ceratorhiza oryzae-sativae. Lineage (NCBI taxonomy): Eukaryota > Fungi > Basidiomycota > Agaricomycetes > Cantharellales > Ceratobasidiaceae > Ceratorhiza > Ceratorhiza oryzae-sativae. The sequence continues at coordinate 1,548,892 of JARWMV010000238.1, forward strand.
TTCAAGAATTCACAAATGAGATGGATGTGTTTAGGACCCGAGATACATGCGGTTCCGCGCAACTTAAGACCAAATGTCTATGTACCACCCCGCCGTATGCGGGCTTCGGGTGGTGACAACGAAGAACGAGGACACGAAAGGCTACCTGCTTTGAGGGGTGGAAACCGATGGGATCACGCAATGCGCTTAGACTGGACTCGCAGAGGTTAGTCTACGAGCGGCCTTCTTCTCTCTTTCATTTGTAATAAAAAAACTCTTTTGTGGTTTGGCGCTTTGTATGTTCTCATGTGTAAGCTTCTACTTATATATTATTTATTGCGAAAGAGCTTTAGGAAAGCTAAGGCGATCTGAGGACGCTGTTTTTGTGAAAACCTTCGTCTGTCTTGCATCATAGAGTTTGTCCTCTAGGAGCAAGACCCCTAGATGACGCATTGATTTCACAGCATTTAATAGTGTTTATTTTTGACAGATTACAAGATCGTAGTTTGAGTAGAAAAAAGTGTCGTTAGGCAAAATCTGTGGTGAGGCGATTGCTACATCCGTTGCTTGGGAGTCGACCTACGGAATTGCATGCATACACCGAGACTCGATCTACCATCAAGTACTCATAATCATTTATATGACAGCAGATGCCGTTGATGAATTGCCTAGCGATTAGTGCCAGTGGTCGGGGCACAGGTTTCTGGATGAAGCCGGTTAGGACGGGTGGCAGAACTTCCAAAAAAAAAAAAAAAAAGAGGCTAGTTACATAACAGGCCTACTCTCGTTTAACATCAGTTCCGCCGTTGCTCGAACGTGGCGTGCGGGATGTTGCCTTGGATTGAACTACTTAAGGGCAACCACGGGCTGAGACAATCCCAGTCAACAACCACACCCTGCACAGCTCCCCAGCGACCCCAACCTCGTGGATATCCCGAAACAATGTCTCTTCAGACAGAGCGTGCAAATCGCATACTTGACTCGTATGTTCCACGTCTCATACGTGTTACGAAAAGCCAGGGCCTCCTCACTTCGACCTCTGAGACTTACTCCAGAAGTAACCTAGCCGAAAAGCCAAAGCGGGAAAACGAGAGAACAAGATAATCCGAGGACCTGATCCTTGAATTGGGGAAGAAATTTTCGTAGGTCTATGCCAGTTTTATTATTGTAGCGTCAGAATAAATTTTCTATATCTGCAGAGAAGTCTTGTCCATCTACTAAACATCAATACCTTCAACAAGCTGAGAGTGTACGTTGGCAAGGGCGTCCAGCTGTCCACCCGCGGACTATTTGAACAGAATCCCTACCTTCAAGATCTTCCCATAATGCCCTTCTGACCTACGAACCCGTGGGTCAATACATCCAAAACCTCTACAGCGCTAAAAACGCTATATTCCAACTCGCATAGTTTCCGACACTTCCCGGTGACGTCTGAGCTGACATCCCCACCAACCGATTCGTCGACATTGGACGCATACATCTCGCGTACAACAGCCGTCCTATAAACTACATAATCACCGCGCTTGTTGACTGATACAAGGCGTTTGAAGCGTATAAAGCTGGCTTTTGTTTGGCTGTTCCTCATCACAAAGGAGAGTTCAACGCATGACGGAATAATGTTATGCTTTTCGGCTTACATACCGAGTCTGATGACCAACATCTTATCGGCTTGGAGAGCGTTCATTGACAGCGGATATTCGACAAGCGAAAAAGGGCATTAGATGATAGACAGAGTATCAGCGACCTTTGCTCAAGTTTCAGCGGATTCTTGGGAGAAAAAAACGTTCAGGAGGAGTGTAGGCCAAAACTCGAACCAAGAGGATCTGGCAAGCCAGCGCGGCGGAAGCGCACACCGACCACGGCCTGCTTTGCTCGAAAATCGAGGACCAAGACTGTCTCGTAGAGCTAGATTCAGCCTACAATGTTCTCAGTTGTTATATCATTTTCCGAAATGTTGAATTGTTTATCATGTGGTAAGCGTACATAAAGATCCCTAAACGTCCGGGAGAAAGTATTCGATAGCAAGACAACTAGAGGAGGCTACACAAATCTATAAACGGCGCCCAAGCGAGCAGGAAAAACAGCATATTATAAATACCATGAAGGGGATCAACCCCGAGTGTGCCCGCGTTTGGCACACTCCCCAATACTTCCGAGTTCCTGAACACATGGACATAATTCTGCAAAAGAGTCAGTAAATCAATCCGCGTGGGTCTAGTAACTGGACTCACTATAACCCAATAAGCATTCTAAAGAGGTTGTGATCAAGATTAAGTTTGTTGTAGCGCATGGCAAAGGTGAGACTTACATCAAAGTTCGAGGGACTCATCACTTGCTCTGTGCACGTTCCGGGACACGTTCCCGTCGGGCTCTGCGGGCTGGTATATCCGTTTCCGGCCCAATAGCCTATAGCATAACCGAATTAAACATGGCCCAAACGCGCAAAATGAAATAACGTACCACATATATCAATGTTGAATACGATCTAGAGGGTTTTGTGCATCAGTATCAGAATGCCGAACATTAGGAAACTTTGCCAGCCCAGAGGGCACGAGTTAGGTATGTGAAGCTTGAGACTAACCTGATGATCCCAGAAATGTTCCTTCGGTGGGCAGCTCGTGTTTGCTAGCAGTGCAGTGGGTTCTCCCCAGTTATCAGGATTGGGCGTGTTTTGTGTAATGTCATGGGGGATGGTTGAGCGATGGAAGAACCCTGTAATCAGGTCAGGGACACCACTTGGCAGCAAATAAATATTCGACTGACAAACGTATACACCACTCGAATCCCACCGAGACGCAAACACGCCTCCGCCCACCGCGTTGAACGGCTCCCCAAATGACGCAGCACTATCGTTGATCACACCACATCCGGCATTGCTCGCATCTCCAATCACGTTACAGTCCGCTTGCTGTAGCACGTCCAAACTCCATCAATCAAAAAACCGATCAGGCCGAGGGCAAACTTACGACAAACGATCCCGTAAACTTGGAGGAATTCGAAATCACGCAACCTATCACATAAAAAAAAAACGTCTGAATCGGCTGTTTGATGAATGCCGAGAGAGAAGAGTCGTACCTGGATCTGTGTGAAACGTAACTTGGTTCTTCGTGTTGAGATTCACGCCTTCGAAAATGTCGATCTCGCCGCTATATGGCCAGTTTGGACCGACTGTCCTGTTCGTGCAGTCAGGTGAGATGGGCGAGGAGGCGAGAGATGAAGGGAATTGTACCAAAAAGCGGGCCAGGTAGCTAGAAGACAGCAACGACACCTCAGTTCCGTTGAACTCCTGTGAAACTACGATAGATGCTCACAACATCCGTATGGTGCTTTATCAATATCGAGAATAAATAATCCACCATTGTATCGTTTATTGGACTGAATTCGTACACTGGAACCAATATCTCAGATACGAGATAACCAACATACGCCGCCAACACCCACCTCTTGCGCTGTTGGCCGAGTTGCAAGCTCGTAGTATTGTCTACTCTCATAATTATTTGCCCCTGAGGTGTAACGTATGCCAGGTTTTCGGCAAACGCTGTCTGTTGGTCGACATATTTGACTTGACCCCTGCGTAAAATTAGAATCAGTGTCTTGGCGGATACTCGGCGCCGAGCGTGATCCTCACCCTGTGGTATCGTCGTATGAAAAGAAATTAAATCCACTGGAAATTGAGGTTTTTTGTTTGAGAAAGCTTTGGGTTAGACATGCAGGACAATGACGTACTCAAAAAAGTTCTGGCCCTCGTAAAACGTATCGATCGTCCAGAGACTCGTGGCACTCGTATTGGCATTGAACGCGCGTGGGTACTTCATTCCGAACACATCATTCCCAAGAGCAAGGACGAAGAGGATGCCCAAGAGAGCCATGGGAACGAGCGTGGGGGATGGGAGACTGGAAGAGGGGGGAGATCGAACAAGCGCTCGAATGGCTCGGCAAAACATCGTCCTATTTATAGGCCGCCGAAGCGTGGCGGTAAACCCTAATTTACGCGCCTCGTGTTTCTGCCTCACGTCTCACGAGCTTGTAAACATAAATAGTGGAGAACCTTCGCTGATGAGTTAAATATATATGCGACTCGTGTGCCGAGGTTAAATTCGTTGCTGTTCATTGCCGATCTTCTCATACAAGAAGGTATCATAGTCTATTCACCCCTTCCCAGTTTGTCCAACGATCGCACCCCGCTTTCGTACCACTCTTCGCGCGTAACCCAGAACTCGTTGCGCGACTTCATGATATCGGCCAGCACTGCGCCGCCAAGGAAGACCATGTGCTTTCGGCGGGGCGGGTCTTCGATCCGGAGTTTGAAGTTCTGCGAGGAGCCATTAGAATAATGGAACGGGAAGCGAACAGGCAGAAAGGGGGATTGGCGGGAGAGAAAAAGGGGAGGGAGATGACGAGAGATAGACGTACGCGAAGCCTAGTCGTATCGCCACCGAGAACCCTGGAGAGGTACAATTGCTTCATCTCTTTCTCGAGACGCGAGGGCAGACCTGGGTACATGCTCGATCCGCCAGAGAGTACAATGTGTTTGTATAGCTCGGCGCGAGTGTCGACCGCTGCAGCTTGAATGGTTTGGAAGAGCATTTCTAGAGTAGCCAGGCAGCGGTGTCAGATCTTTCTAGGTATCATGGCTCGACGGGGCTCACCTGCTACACCGGGCTGTTCGACGTCGACCAAATGAGGTTGGAACATGCATTCAGGAGCCTCGAACCGTTCAGGCCCAATCTTGATCGTTCGTCCATCCGGAAGCTACACAACTTCCTTGTTAATACCCGTTCCATTCAATTCAAACTAGGCTCACCGTATAACTCTCGACCAAAACCGTAGTCTCCTCACTCAGCCTCTGATCCATCTCCAGATCGTAGCTGACGTAGCAGTGCTTTTCTTTGATCGCGCGAACCGTATCGAAATCGGCTGTTCGGTTGAACGCGTATCCACGCATGAGAAGCAGCTTGATTAGGTAGCGCGTAACGTCTCGGCCGGCGATGTCAAGACGGCGAGTGAGGTGAGGAAGAGCGAATCCGTCATAGACAGGGACAATGTGTGTTACGCCGTCTCCCGAGTCGACGACAACACCGGTCGTCAGACCTAGCCAAAAGAAATAGGGTAAGACGTAATCATTTGAGGAGCATGAAAGAACGCACCCTGCGCGTAAAGCGTCAACACTGCCTGAATAGCAACATACACACCTCCAAATCCGTACTCTTCAAACATGACTTGTGCCATCCTCTCCCGATTCTTCTTTGGGTTCATCGGAGGCTCGGTCAAGAGAACCTTGCGCCCGGCAGTATCGACGCGTAGCTTTTCGTCAAACGTGTAATCCCAGAGATGCTTCATGTCGCCCCAGTCTTTGACGATACCATGTTCCATCGGTTGACTCATTTGGAGGTACGAACGCAGGGCTTCGGCCTCGTCTCCGACCATGATGTCTTTGATGAGGTGTTGGCCGAGGCGTTCTTCCGCGCGGAGAATCGGTCGCCCAACGACAGAGGGAAATACTAAACAGAAGTGAGATGATTACACATTCAAGCAACACGTTGGCGGGCTTACCATGCTCTGGAAAGTTGGAACCAGCATATCCTACTTTGACAAACTGCGGTGCAATCAGTGTCTGTCCTGTCCCTCATTGGGTACCGCACTCACGCCGGTTCCGTTATCGACGACAAGAGGTGGCAAATCCATTCTGTGTTGGACCTCAGTAATAAATTTGATTCTTGGTTCATTTGGACAACATACCTCACTGCAATGGCAAGGTGGGAGACTGGGAGTCGGTGCCGCTGACGTAATAGATGGGGAAGGGCACCCCACGTGACCGTTCTCATTTACGTCACGTGCATTCTTCACGCTTGAACTCATGCAGACTCCATCGAAAAAGGGTGTCCGCTGGGCGTTTGATGTAGCCAACAGTCCATTTGGAGGCCACGCAGAGTGAGAATTAATCTATCTCATTTATTATATCTGCTGACTCGATACAGACCATCGACGCCTGAAACGAGCACTTCATCCCTCGCGTATGTCAACTCGCAGATCATCGCCCATGGATTTGCGCGTGCGCCGTTGGATCTGGCCGACCTTGGGCGAGATGAGCAGAACAAGGTTGTGAAATGTGTACTTGGAATGTTGTCGCAGCGCGTCGTACGTCTGAATCTTTCTCGTATCGTCTCTATGCTAACCCGCGTGGCTAGGATGATATGACACGCGCTGAAGACCTGTCTTCACGTCTTCGCACGTTGTCATATGAGCACGAACGGTTGGGGAATATGCTACGTTCTGCAAAGTCTCAGGTTGTTCAGGCCGAGAAGGAAACGGAGGCTGCGAAGACAAAGGCTAGGTACGTTCGTGCTATTGCTTCCTGCTTCGGTGACTAAGAATCCGACCGCAGCGCCCTGACCAAGGATCTCTCATCCGCCACGGCCGCACATGCTCGAACATCCAACCACCTCGCACAACAGACTTCTGCCATCGCCTCGTTGCGCCAGGCATCCACTGCGTTAGACCGAAAACGAGAACAAGACGTTGCACGACTCAAGGAACGATGGCAAAAGCTTGCCTCGGAACAATCCAAGCTCGGAAGTGTCGGGAGTGGGCTTGTTGTGCGAATTGGGCGGTTGTGGACCAGAATGAGCAGTATGTTGGTACGGGAGAAAGCGTGGAGGAAGGTGCGATACGGGACGCGGTTGAAGCGAGGGAACGGTTGACCGAGGAGAATGACGTTTTTCGGGAGGTTCTTGGAAAGCTGGGCGCAGTTGTTGGAGAATGCCTGAGGGAGAGAGATGTAGGTTTCGCGCACCTTCCTTGTAATATCGATTTAACATTTTGGATATAGGTGAAGGATGTAAAGATCCCAACCACTGCGGCGCTTTTCCAACCTCCGTCGTCGTCGGAAGATGCTGGGCCAGCATTGAATGCGTATCGCACACTTCGGGACTTGATACACCAACTCGCCATTTCAACATCCTCTACATCCGCAGCATACGATGAGGAAGAACGCGCGGTCGCGAGAGCAAAGGCAGAAGAGCATCGTGTGGAGATCAGCAAATGGGAAGAAAGGGTCGAGGGGCTGGAGAGGGATATCGCAAGACTCAAAGGCGAACTTGGTGCGTCTCAGCTTTTTTTTTTCAGATGGTGACTGGGGGATTGACTGTGGGGTGGGACCTGTAGCCGCGAGTAACGATTTCGCGGAAAAGGGAAGAGTATTGATTGAGCAGATGGCGAACGATAGGAAAGTACGAGAAAGGAAAGAAGAGGAGCATTCTGCGTATGTTCCCGTCATCCACTTTTCAGCCCGTTACCCATTAGTACGTAAAACAGGGGAGAAGCGGCCGCTCTGGCAGCTCAACGCCAAGAACTCGAAGCGGAGCGTGCGAAGTTTACAGATGCCGCTATCAAGCTTGCGAGGGAGCGTAGTGACTTTGAGGTGTGCTATCTTTATTGATGCAATCCTGAGCCGGGCTGACATTGGCATCTGGCATTCGTAGGCTGAGAGATTACAGTTTGCAGAAGAGAAACGCATATGGACGATGCAAAGACTCGAAGCTGAGCAACCCTCAGCTACCGCAACCGAGCCTGAGCCAGAACCGACGGCTCAGGCCGATGCAAACACGGTTTACGACCCTGCATCTCCGCCAAAGGCTAATTCTTCACTTGGTGATGCGCTACGAACAGTGCTCAAAACCGAGAAGGACGCAGAAAAGAGGAAGAGAAAAGAGGAACGAGGGAGATTGATGAAGCCTTCATCACCGGCCAAAACGAAGATCGGGAAGAGGGAGAGAGAGGGGGATGAAGGTGGAAAGGAAAAGAAGAGGCGCGCTCCCCCTCAGCCAGTGTTTGTCAAGACTGGGGGCGGGTCCAGTGGACAGGTGGTTGTCGGTTCAACTGCTCAAACCACGACGGGTTCTTCAGCTCAAGCCTCAACGGGACCGCCGACGGAACAGACAGCGGGTCCTTCCCAAGTCGCCGATGCCCCAAGCAGTCCCAAGTCTAAACCGACAGCTGTCCCAACTACACCCCGATCTTTGCACCCCGCTGCTCAACGTGCGCGAGCAAGGAACTATGCACCTGCTGTGCCGTCTCCACTGTCGAGGATTCTAACCATGGCTGAATCGCCCGAGGAGAGGAGAAACGGGCCTGGACAGGTGGCAGGTGGGCTAGGTGCGGATGATGCTCCTCCGGGGTTGAACGGAGGTATGGTATCTCCGGGCCGAGGCGGGGCCACGTCTCCAGGTCGAGGGGGTGGGGTGAGATCTCCGGGGCGACCCAAGGGCGGGTTGGCAGTCAAGTTTGCAGCTGCGGCTGCCAAGGCGAAAGAGGTTCCGAAGCCGGAGCCCAGGTTGGTGTCCATGTCTGAAACGCGGGCCGACAAGGGCAAGGGCAAGGCTCGGGAGGATGAAGAACGGGAAAAAGACGAAGGGCGAGACTTGGATGCGATCCTGGCTGCCCCTGTCGCCCCTGGTGTGGGCGCTTTGTCGAGACCGGGCGGCTCGAGGGCGGTGCCCAAGACGGCTGTGATGGGCAAGCCGATGCGAGTGGCGGTCAAGCGGGGCGCGACGCCACGCAAGGCCACCGTTGGAAACGTGCGGGCGAAGCGACGAGGCTAGCAACCCAGGGCTGAATGTATCGGGCTGAGACTCTGTGTTTACATTTTGAGCGCGACGAATAATGACCAAACACTGCCAAAGCGAGGGAGATTTGCATCCGACCCGAGGTCTCCGGGGGCACGTGTCATACGCCCAACGTCGCCGAGAGCTGCTTGCTGTCGTCGCACACACTCACACACCTGTATATTCCGCTCCCCGCGCGGCCCGCTCGCAGCCCACACCGCCGCCGCCGCTGCACCCGACGACGAGCACACCCCTTCTCACACTGTCCTCATAGACGCGTGGCTGGTGCGATGGCGTCGAGCCAGGCGCAGACGAGTGAGTATCGGCGCACGCTCCACGGCGCTATGCTGAGCTACCCAGACCCGAGCCCCCGCCCGGCGCACACCGCCGGTCCGAGCACAGCGTCGTCAAGCACGACGTCTCCAACCGGCACACACTCGACCGTGGCGACGACGATAGGGAATTCGAAGCAACGGTCCTGGGACGAGGACAAGTCGTACGTCGTACACTCGGCCAGTTTTTGTGCGCTACTAACAACCCACAGACTGAATCTGTACATACTCGACTATTGCCGCCGCCGCAACTTTGACGAGACGGCGTCGGCGTTTGAGCGCGAGGCAAAGATCCCGCGAGACGCCACGACGAGGTTCAACGCGCCCCAGGGACTGTTGTTCGAGTGCGTGGCTCGAATCGTTTCATTGCAGCATGCTGACTGGCGCTCTTTCGCCGCTCTGACAGATGGTGGATTGTGTTCTGGGAAACATTCAACTCGCAAATGACCCAGTTGTCTGCCCGAGAGTCCTCGGGAAATAACCAGAGCGATTCGCCTGGCCAGGTATACGTCAACGTGCGTGCGCTCTTCTCGCTTGCTTGCCCTGCCCCGGATCACTGACGTGATCGTTGTTTGTTTTTCCTCTTCGCCCGACGCTCTGCAACGACCAAACCCAAACCGAACCGATCACCCACCCGTCGATCTCGATCGACTAACCCCCGCTCACTCGCACGACACTATTACTTGGACGAATCTTGATTCGGTATCAACACTGCACACCGCTCGGCTACCATGCGGTGCTCGTGTCTGCCGCGTGCGCTTGTTCTCACTTGTGCTGCGCCCCTTGCGCCTGTTTTTTTGCCCCGCAACGATCTCTCAACCACCGTGCGCGACCTCCCACGGTCCGCGCTCTCCGTTGCCGGGCCTGTGCCAAACCCCCGCCTTATCTCGTTCCGGCCGGCCCATCGGCTCGGACACGGACACGGATCATTTTTCATTCCGCCTGGACCGTGCGTTGTACTCGGCCCTGGACCTGCATGGTGACTGTGAATGGCACATCACCGTGCGTTGGCCATGCTCGCGCGCTGTGCGACTTCATCTCGTCCGGTCGTCTTGTTTATCGATGGTCATCTGATTGGCCGTGTCTGCCACTGTTCCGAATCCGGATTTCTTGGGATTTCTTACACCTTCGGTTTCGGCCACTGCTCCGCTTGCTTTCCACACCACAGACTATGGCCCGTTTAAAGAAACTGGCAATGCACGAAAAGGAAGAGCTGACTCGATCGCGTGGGATGAGCATGAGCATGGGGATGGGAACGCCCGCTATGGGCAATACAGCCATGCCCGGAGTAGGTACCATGCCCGCACCAGGAGTGACTGGAAACATGACGGCGCCCGGTATCAATGGAGGAATGAGGCCGCCGTCCCAGGCGAGCACGAGATCTCAAAGTCAGCAGCCCGGCATGCCGCCAGCGCCGGGTCCGCAGCAAATGCGACAGCCGCAGCACACAATGATGGGCATGCATATGACTCCAAGTACGTATAGCTGTTCACTTGTGTCATTTCCTACTTGGTTTACTGATCGGTTCGTTTCAGCAATGGCACATACTCCAACACATACATCATCAACACCCACGCCTGCACCAGCACCGTCCCCGTCCCCAGCGCCCACGCCACCCCAATCGTTTGGCGGCCCTAGCTCAGGCCCTGGTCCTTCACAACAATCTTTCAATCCGGGATCTGGTCAGCCTCAGTTTGGCGGCCCGGGCCCTCAACCTGGCGGTCCTCCTCCACCCAGTGGTCAGCCAGGCGGACCCGCTGGAGGGCAACAGCCGATGATGCATCAGGGATATCCACATCCACCAGGACCAGGTCAAAACTCGTTCCCCGGTTCGGGTCCTGGGCAGTTCGCGGGCGGATCAGGCGGCGCACCTGGACAGTTTGGACCTGGTGGCGGAGGAGGCGCCGGATCCGGCCCAGGCCCTTCTGGATCCTTCCCGCCTGGCGGCCCGACAGGTTCCTTCCCGCCACCGGGCGGATTCCAACCTGGATCAGGCCCCTCGTCTGGAGGGCCAGGTCCCGGTCAGTTCTCAACCAACGGGCCTGGTGGTGGCGGCCAAAACTTTCCACCTGGAGGCGCAGGAAACTTTCAGTCTGGTGCGCCTTTCCCCGGACCCGGCCAACAATTCAACCCACGCGCTATACCTGAATGGGCTACGCGTCCAGGGCCACCTGGGGCAGATGGACAACAGCGAGAGCCATGGCAAAACGGTCGACCTGGGCATGGTCCAGGGGGACCTGGCGTGATGATACAGCAAAAACCGCTGATGCCAGGAGGACAGTCTATGCCACCCCAGATGAGAGGCCAGGCTGGGATGCCTGGGCGATTTCCCGGACAGCAGGTAATGTCTGGAGGTCCCCCACCACACATGGGTGGGCCTCCTAATAACATGATGGGGGGACCTCCAGGAGGGCAACCACAACAGATCGGCCAATCGCCCAAGGAAGGCTCGAGGAGCAATACACCCGCAACTGGATGGAATCCTGCAGGCGATCCACTGCAACAGCGACGGCCTGCAGTAGCAGCCCAAGGAGGGCAAACAGGCCCGTAAGTATTTTCATTATCTATCAGATTTGGTGTATAGACAGGCGATGTTCTAATGGAATTGGTGTTTGTGTTTGCGTTTGATTTTGTGTAGATCGATGTCGCACGGACGTCCGTTTATGGGACCTGGAGGAATGGGACCTCAAGGAACGGGTGGCATGGGCGGACCACCGGGACCGGGTATTGGAGGGCCAGGAAACATGGGAGTTCCAGGGCAGGGTGGAATGGGTCCCCAAGGACAGGGTGGCATGGGGCCACAAGGGCAAGGTAACCTTGGGCAAAAGCGACCAGGATCGCCCCCAGCTCCACCCACCACCAACCCAAGCGGATCTCCACCTGATGCGAAGCGGCCGAGACCAAACGACCCAGGACCAGCAGCGCTAGCCGATTCGAGACCCCCGTCGTCCAAAGGGGGGATGCAGTATGGCGCCGGTGGTCCGCCACAGCCGATGCACGGAGGCCCTGGCGGAGGACATCCAGGTATGATGAATGGACAGCCGCCGCCACCGCCGCAGGGATTACAAGTGAGCCCGAAATTGTTTGATGCCTTTGATTCCGATTTGACAAGCAGTGGGCTCATGAGCAGGATTACAAGCAAGAAATTGCGGCGATGAGTCGCCACGCGATTGTCAAACAGGGCGCGCAACCCCCACCGTTTGGGAAATCGAATGGCGGTCCGGCCTCGGAACCTCGGCAAATGACCAACGTGAAGAACAGTGCCGCCGGGTCAATGGGGCCTCCGGCTTCGCCTTCGTTTACGAACCGAGGGGTTGGTGGAGTGAAAAAGTCGGAGAGTGCGAATTCGAGCCCGGCGCTGGCGTCGAACACGGTCCAGAACGGAACGGCTGGAGATCGGAGTCGAACCCCTTCGTCCACGATGGGTAAAGTACCCTCGCCTCGACCTGGCCCGGCTACTCGACCTCAAAGTGCGACACCCACACTGAATAATGCGGGGACGCCCAACAATCAGCCACCGCCGCCACCCAATAGCGCACCGCCGCTGATGGGTCAGTCGCCCTCGAACGGGATGCCCTATCAACGACCCGGGTCTGAGCTCGGCCAAGATGGGGCCATGAGCGGTGCATTCGATTTTGGGCCAGAAATCGACTTTTCGCAGCTTACGAGCGAGTTTTTGCCGGAAGATCTCGGGCTGTTTTCACTCAACGATTGGCCGGGTGATCCACCGATGGGAGGGTAAGGGAGTAGTATCCACAAAACCATACATGGTGGCACGAGGTTGTTTTTGTCTACATTATTTACTTTCAAGATGTGTTATCACTACATGTCTAGATCTATTGGCCTCTTTTCTTCTCTTCTTTTTTTCTCGGCTCTGTTGCTTGGATTGGTCGGCTTGTGTGCTTTCGATAACCCCGCCTTGTTCATTCATTTCATTTCATTTTTTTTTTGCTTCTGTTCGCTGTACTTGTAATATCCCCTTTTTTGACGATTCGGACTTGTCTGTGTGTTGTCAGGTCAGAGGGCGAAAGCCGGGGGAAGAGCTGGGCGATATCTTGTGTATTTATGTTGTGAAAGATCGATCTTCAAACCTCGAACGTGTGGAGGACATGCATTCATTCAGTATTCACGGGTGGGTACATTCACGCAGCCGATTCGGGACCCCTTGGCTTTTCCAGGTCCTCTGGTCCAAAGCTGTACGGCAAGATGTCGCCCAGCGTGACGGTTGTGACTGTTTCCAAGGCGTTTTCGGGTGTATAGTCGGCGGAAACCATGAGGATGGGCAACTTGAGTGAACAGAACTCGCGGATAAATTGGCGACAGATTCCGCATGGGGAGATGGCGGATTTTACGTCTCTGTGATTGGGTGTCAGGACGGGAGGATGGTAGGGGCAGTGGAAGGGGAAGCGGCGTACGTAGTTACAGCAATTGCAAGGAATGTTTTTGTTCCTTCGCTCTTGGCATGGCTTGTTAGAACTACGTGTGCAAGAAGAGCAAATGGACATACGACTGCTTTTACGAGCGCCGTTCGTTCGGCGCATATGGTCCCGCCTGTGTCCATCACAGCATCGTCAAGCACTTGTATACATGTCAACCTGGAAACTCGCCATAAGAGGCATTCTCAATGTTTGCACCCTTGATAATGCGCCCGTCGGTGGTGAACAGTGCGGCGCCGACGCGGAATTTAGAATAGGGGCTATAGGCGCCACTTTTGGCTTTGGATAGCGACCATTGAATATGGCTAGACGACGTCGAAATGGGGCCATTGCTCACCCTCGATCGCAGCTGCTATCAGTTTTTGCTGTTCGTCGGGGTGAGCGCGCGGGGGCCGGTTGACGCCATCGTGGTCGATCAGGGACAGGGGCATAAGCGCCGGTGGGGCGGGATCAGTTTGGTCATCCGGGTCCAACCGCAGGCCTACGTCATGTGTCGGTGGCGATGATGATGATATATATATGGGCCAAGACCGCACGCTGAAACCACCGCCGACTGGGCTGAAACAGCGGGGGTTGGTCTCGCACATTCTGGCACCTTCTCTCGGCGCTTAGCCACCCCAGTCCACGTTTGTCCGTGGCGCGCCGGACGTGCGGTGATCCTGCCCGACGACGACAACGACGACGACGACGACGAGCAGCGGATCGATGGCGCCCGCAAACAAGAAGAAAAAGGCCGCTGCAGCGTACGTTCATATATGGCGTCTGTCCTGTGATTGATGACCAATCCCACTTAGCCGACGAAAGCAGCAGGCAGCATCGGCCGCTGCCCATCCTCCTCCTCCTCCCGCATCCACCACCGCCCCAGACATCGTCGTGCCCGACACAGACGACATGGACACCGACAAATCCACCGCCAGCGAGACCGAGCTCGATCTCCCCGCCCAGGCCGAAAAGATCAAGGAGCAGGGCAACGAGCAGTTCAAAAAGGGCTCGTACGACGCCGCGATCGAGCTCTATTCCAAGGCGATTGGTGAGTCGGCCGTGTCGACTGTGCCCGTCGCAGGGGATGATCTAATCTCGCCCGCCAGCGCTCAATCCAAACGAGCCCGCGTACTTGACGAACCGCGCCGCGTCGTACATGGCGCTCAAGAAATTCGCCCCGGCCCTGGCCGACTGCCAGTCCGCCGCCTCGCTCCAGTCCGCCTCGCCCGTCCCCAAGACGCTCGTCCGCCTCGCGCGCTGTCACCTCGCGCTCGGAGATACCGGCGCGTGTCTCGCCGCCATTCGAGAGCTGCCGGGCGAGACCGCGGGCGTGCTCGACCTCCGACGACGGGCCGAGGTAATCGATCTCCATCTCAAGCGGTTCAAGGAAGCCCGCGAGCGAAACGAGTGGGGTGTCGCCAGGCTGGCGCTCGAGCAGGCCGTCGACTCGTTGGAGGGCGATGTCCCCGTCCAGTGGAGGTGTTGGCGTGTCGAGTGCGAGATTGCCAGGGGGAGCTGGGTGGGGGCCCAGAATGCCGTCAGGTCAGTCCTAGCCCTTGTCTTGATGTCCCGTCGCACGACCTAAATGAATCCATCCCCCCGCCCCCTTCCCCACTCCCAGCGACGCACTCGACTGGCGCCAAACTCGCCCGACGTCCTCACTCTCCGCGGCCAAATCTTTTTCTTGACGAACCAAACAACCAAGGCAGTCACCCACGCCCAACAAGCACTCCGACTCGATCCCGACCACACACCCGCCCGCCAGCTCATGCGACGCGCACGCGAAGTCGACCGCATCAAAGAAGAGGGCAACACGTTCTTCAAAGCCGGGCGGCTGGGCGAGGCGGTGGAGAGGTACAGCGAAGCGCTCGAAGTCGTGGGCGACAAGATCAGCGAGGGTGGAGGTGGTCAGTTGCGTGCCGTGCTCTTGAGTAATCGGGCCACGGCGCAGTTCAAGGTGTGTGTGTCATTCGTTCGAGGAACGCTGATCGATTGTGTGTTGACCCTGTACCCCGCACTGGCTTCCCTTTGCAGCTCAAACAACTCGAGCCGGCGCTGGAAGACACCAACGCCTCGATTGCGCTCAACCCAGACTCTTACAAGGCGCTTCGTACCCGTGCACGTATCCAATTAGAACTCGAGCGCTATGAAGAGGCCGTTCGAGACTTTAAAGCTGCCGAGGAAGCAGCGGACAATGAAGGGGCCGCACAAGGGGAGATTCGTGCGCTGGCGCAGGAAACGAGACAGGCAGAGGTTCAACTCAAGAGGAGCAAGACAAAGGATTATTACAAGATCTTGAGTGAGTTTGTTCGGTCGAGCTTTTGTCAGAATAGCCTGACGGGCCGCGACGCATAGATGTCAGCAAAGACGCCTCGGACTCGGAAATCAAAAAAGCGTACAGGCGAGAAAGTTTGATCCACCACCCAGACAAGGTACGTCCGTCTCGGCCGCTTCCCCCAACCAAAGCTGACCGAGTATGTCCAACCCAGGGCGGAGACGAAGAAAAATTCAAACTCATCGTCGAGGCCAACGCAGTCTTGTCCGACCCCCAACGCCGAAGCCGGTACGACTCGGGCGTAGACGAAGACGGAATGAACGACGGCGGCATGGGCATGGACGATATGATGGGCGGCATGCACATGAACCTCGCCGAGATGCTCGCGCAGATGCAAGGCGCGCGCGGTGGTGGCTTTGGCGGCTTTGGCGGCTTCGGGGGTGGTGGAGGCGGCTTTGGTGGCGGTGGGTTCCCTGGACGAGGGCATACGCATGGCGGGTTCCAGTTTTGAGCGGGAATTTAGAGAAACGAGGATGTATATGCGAGTATTTTCTGTCGTTTTTTCTTTTTCTTTTTCCCTTGCTTCCAGTTAACTATGCTCCGATGTTGCTTGCTTTGTAGAATAGCTTGTATCGTTATCCGTGCAAGTCTTACTATGCGATGTTTTTCTCCTTCTCTAGTCCTCGCATTGCGTTTATGTGACCCTTTCAAATGCTCTACTATGTCCAGGAAGGTCATATTGTTTGCGTTTTCTTGGATACTCGAGCGTGGGCCGCACAGCCCCGGAGGATAGTTTGAGAAGGCTAGCTTAATTCACCCCAAGGCGAGCCGTCAGACAGGCTCACTATATGCATCCACCTGCTAGCCCAAGTACGATCATTTTTGCCGCGAGATTTACAATTAAAATAAATAAACAACCCAGTGGAACGTAGGGTTAAGCCGTAGCCACGTTGTTTCCAGACAGCATCGAGCAGCGAGGTATACCACAGGCCAATAGCAAAGGTATAAAAGAAATTCAAGTATTTCCCTTGACCCAACACTGGGTTCATGTCACGTCAGGCGCAACATGATCGATTCAGGATACTCGCTGAGAACCCCTTGGCCCTCGACGCCGCCTGGATCGGGGTGACTAGCCATTAAAGTCTGCCCATATCGTGTGGGACACACTGGCGCACTCGAACCGACTGTGTCAAAGTACGCAACACGCGCGTGCGTCCGTTCTCCTTGGCAAGAATATACCAAGGTTCTTTTGAGCGCGTCTGCCGCTAGCGCTGGTATATTACTAGGGAGCGGGGGGCACTACCGGGTTTACGATATATATAAAAACGTGTATATTCCGGCCGATTGACAGTACACCCCTGATAGTTCATTACTAGACCGATCCGAGCTCAACAGCCGCAGCAACAGCAAGCTTGGCAAATTCCTAGAACAGCCAGATGTAAACATAACGAACTCTATCAGTAGCACAGCCAAACGTACAAGAGAGTGCGACCAGCTAAAGCCGCTGACAGATGTGGTATCGCCAGTGCCATGAATCGCCTCGTTCTCAGACACAGTCGGGGCTATATAACCAATTTAGTTCTCTTCTGACTTCGATGCCTCACGTTAGTCTTGCTTACCCTCGAAGGGGAACGCGGAGGGATAACCTGCCGAGGTCCAGCTCGCGTGATCGGAGCATGCATATCCACACTTTTGCAAGATGCGAGTCAGGACATGATATATATGCGCGAAATCAACCCCCAACTTACATAGTCAGTTCCAGCCGGGATAGAGCAATAGGCAGATATGAGCGAGCGCAAATAAGTGTTGAGCCCAGAATCGACGCGATCTGTCACAAGCGCAATGACTTCCTGCGATCCCGGTTTGAAACTGGGGGGTGGAACTTGATTGAGTGCGTTGAACCACTATCGTGGAATAATGCACTCACTAGCCGGTCATGTCAAAGTTGATCATGGCATATACGCTCTTGCCCGCACTCTTGTAGTTGGTGGCGATTGCCTGGGAGCCAAGCAAGCCTCCTTCTTCTGCCGAATAGAAATGGAACTCCACAGGGCGGACCGGGGAAAAGTTGGCAGCAACAAGCGCGCGGAAGACCTCGATCAGGTTGACAGTCCCGGTTCCATTGTCGTCCGCGCCGGGGGCTCGCCCAGAAGTCGGGTTGTTAAGGTTGATCGAATCTTCGTGAGCGCCGATGATGACGCTCGCCGCGCTCGGCGATGAGCCGGCAAACTTGGCAATGACTGAAAACTGAGTCCATGAATGGGTAAACTTGGTAACGGTGACTCCGCTTTTGCCGTTGGCAATCGAAACTAGCTGGTTATAAATCCATGTGCTCGCTTGGTTTCCGGTCGTAGACTTGTAGTAGCGGTTGTTGTAGGCGGTCAAGGTCGAGAGAGAGCTGGACATGCGAGAGGTAGAGAGCGTAGAGATGATCGACTTGACTTGAGACGATTTCGACGGGGATGGGTCTTACAAACGCCGAAATAAGTCTCCAGCACTGTTTGACAGGCAGGCACTCACATGTCGCACGCTCGACAATCGCCTTGATGCCCTTGGCCTTGTGCATCTCGGTCTCATGGTACGTCTCGGTCAGATCAAACTACTCGGATATATCAGTATATTGACAACGGATTAGCACCGAGATCACTCACAAAGTACTTTTCCTGCTTGCGTAGATCAAGCTTCTCCTGCTCCGTCGCCCAGAACGGGGCGGTATCTTCCGAAGTCTGGATCAAACGAAGTCCCTTGCTCACATTCGCGTCGAATTCCGAGACCGGAACAGCGAGCGCAGTGTAGAGAAAAGCAGAGCCGAGGGCGAGCGCGCGTGCAAACTTCATGACGACAGAGGAGGAAGACTATCGAACAAGAGCCAGGGGTTCTCTTTTTATATCCCCGCCATAGGATGCCTGTCAAGCCAGAACAGTCTCAACACATGGAGCATCGCCGTTCGCTATTTGCAACCCGTTCCTTGAACGGCCTTGGGCGCCATGTCACAAGGCTGTTCAACCACAAGCGAGCTTAGATTCGCAAGTCATTTGACGAAAGAATATCTGGGGCGACACAACGGGGTCTGCGGAAACCCCCCTTATCATATGCCACCATGCGCTCATGTGAAGTTTAGCACAAGGTTGCATGTCGAAGTGCTTGGCAGAGTAGAAGAGAAGCGCTCGTACGCCAAAAGGCTGTCGGGCGTCGTGTGGTTTCGAACGCATGGATGCCAAGAGTTCCGAGTCGGCTTTGCCGAACAATAATTCCATAACGTCAGGATTTGTCATCTGAACACATACACCAAGATAGTTGCGGGCTCGATCTACGGAGCTGTGATTTTCGGATATTGCACTGGAGCAGTACTGGATGAGTGTTGTGTTGTCTGCATGCACCATAAGACTCGCCGATTGACACACGGCCTGTTGTCGCTGCGATGACGGCCCTTACGCGCCACCCAAACCTGTACCGCGAAGCTATTCGCGTCTGATGCATTGCCTCATATCTTATCTACATTAGTATAGCTATATGTACAATAAATATTATATTGAAATGGCGTGCTCGGGAAATGCACCTTGCTTGCCAAAGTACTCATGGTTAAATAAAATCATTGTAACTGGCTATCGTCGCGGCACTCTAGTGTTTTGATATTACACGAAAAGGATCAAAGATTTGTATTTCTTACCATGCCTTGTTTCATAGGTAGTTGCGTGCTTGTCAATTGCTTGGCTGCGAGGGATAAGTTCGTGCGAACGCGTAAGAACGACAATCCTACGTATGGATGCGGAGAGATTCTACATTTGGCAATCCAGGTCCGATTACAAATAGAACCCTTTGGACCCGTCACGTTTGATGGTTGCATTAATGGGGGAATGGCCTTAGCAAGGTGATATACACCTATGTAAAACGACTGGTACTGTACCATCTTCCAATATATATCGCTTACTGCGCATATATTCAACGGGTTGTTCAGTAGGTGAGATACAAATCGTTGCACATGAATTTACTGCCGAATCGACGGACGTTCATGAGCACTCAGGACCGCGACTAGCACTTCCGAATGGTACCTATTATCAAGAGGGATCACAAAGGCGCGATCATTAACAATCTTAGACTCGCATCTACCTAGGCCTGGATCGGTTTCAAACTTCTGCATCGGCCGGAAAACGCTGTCACTTCCATCCTTAGCATAGGTTTATTTTCTGCAAAATCTAGCAGCTGCTCAATCAAGTTGGACCGACCTGCGTAAAGGACGTGGTCTGGCTAGAAATGGCACGCATACTACGGCGCTTCAGACATTTCAATGCCCGCGGCAGAAGGTTCATTAAGTATCCTATTTGAGCCACCAAAAAGAAACCCCGTGCCTGGTGTGTTCGCATTCAATTCACGGTTTAAAAGAGCCAGAAAATAAACGGCCAGCTTCTTGCTATGATATTTTTTGTGAACCAAAAACTTTGAGTCAGTCGAGCGTACACTGAGAAAGCCTCTCAATAATTGGTGCAGAATCCGCATTGGTATCATATTATGATCTACCTTTCAGGTTCCTGTGAGCAAAGGACTCAGACTTTGTAGTGCGAAGTCTCCGGTTAGTGGGTGCTGGCGCAGTAGGTCCTCCATAGTCGAGATAGTAAGAGGCCGCCCAGTCGCAAGGGTTGTCCCCATCAAACTAGGACAGCTCTCTACAAAGCCCTCATCAGTCCAATCCAATGATCTCAGGATCATATTGTAAATTTGATTCATTCTGGTTTCAGCTGTGCTTGCTGAAGGATCAATTGTGGACAGATGATTTTCGAGTTCGCGAGTGGAATCTTCACGGGAGTCCAGAAAACCACATGCGGTTACGACCCGTTGGGACAAACCTCAAGAGTGTAACCTGAATTTCTTCTGTAGTGCTTGCCTGGCCAACGCTGGCCGAGCCCTCTCTTGTTGGCCAGTTTTCGAAGCCGATGTAAGACAAATAATGAAATACCATTTATATTTTCCCGGCTCCCGATCTCCAGTTCCAGCCAGAGGACGTGACTATTGCGGCATAGACTATCCAACTCCGGTCGCATACGAAAAGTCAAGGATATACGAAAATGACTAGGCAAATCAGCAACGCCATCGCGTAACGCATGAGCTAGGCCACTATCCCAATCCTCATCCAGGCCATCAATGACGAGTACCACGGGTTCATTCGAAACATTATCTCGGCATGGCCCAACCACCAACTCCTTGGGCTGGTGGGGTGTAGGCGCGGATGACAAACTCCAGTCTTGTCCAAGCAGTGCGCTAACTCGTTCAACAAGCTGAGGGTCCCTAATGGCAAGATCAGACGCAATTGTATTCCACAAGCCCGACGGGCTATTTCGACCAGCAGTTTCTCGATCAAAGCAGAACGAGGGTCCCAAGCACCCATTTTCGTGACAGCGCTGGGCCACCGAATGGGCAATTGTACATTTGCCAGCGCCGGCGACGCCAGTGAGATGCAGGATCTGTGCACCCGTTGAAGCCAGACGCGCGTATTTTGTTGAGGTTTTTTTCAAGCTGCAAGGGTCTTCGACCCATGCGAGTATTTGTTGAATCCAATTTGTACGAGTATTCGGTAGGCACACTCGGTCGGGATCCCAAGACGCACCATGCACGCGGCGAAGCTTCGTGGCAATCAACCAAGAGACTTGCGGAGTCTTTGATACTAGGAACATATATGAGCAAGTGTATGACAAACGAAAGAAGTTTGAACCGTATGCATTTAGTGGCTCGCTAGCACCGGATCGCGCGTTTCCTCGAGCTGAACGAGCGCATTCGCAGCTGCCTCCAGCTGATCAGGCCAAATTTAGGCCCATAAGGCGACGAATTATACACGTCCGAGAAACGCGCCTGGGATAATCGAAGGGCATCATCTAGCCTCGATTTCAAGTCTGCGATCAACTCGATTTCACGCTGCGACTGAAACACAAGCAGAAAACGGGGCTGCAGGTATCTCTCCTCACCTATTATTGTGATGATATCTAAGCCCGAGCATAAAATATGACCCAGAGGCTTTCGCGACTACGAACGTTACCTTGCCTTTGGAGGTTGTTTAATTTAGCCTTAGTGTCTACTCGGCCAACATCAGCCAAGGTGACTGAGTTAGCAATAATCGAAACAGGATTTTCAACGTATGTTCTGAGCTCTGCCTAAGCAGTTTCATTAGAATGGCGAACCTGCCATATATCATGTGCGCTAATTGCTAGTGTAGACTCAAACCAGTACCAACCTGAATAACCATGCCCAAGATGGCTTGAAGTGGAGGAAACACGTTTCCTGCGGTCCCCATTAGTGTTGGAGGTTGCCTTCTGGTTCTCAGACGCCTCTACATAATTGCGCCGAAGTGATTAACTAGAAGGGATGGTTGTTCTGGTTGAGCGGCGAGCGCTTAGATTCGTGAGACACAGTGGCAGTGCAATTGATATACCGGGTTTGAAAATGGGTTCAGGTTTGAACCATCAAGTCAAGGCCATGAACATATTGAGGCAACTCGGTCAAGCAGTCAAGAACAGTCAAAATCCACTAGCAAGTCACGGAAAAACTTGTAACGCTACGAATGTTTGAAACATTTGGGGTACGTTTGTGATTCCATAGACCTTACGACTAAAAAGCTCTTAATAAATTATGATCGAGTATCACAATAGCTTTCGTAGTGGTTAAAGCTGAGCGTTACTATGGCTCGGGCTAGTCAAAATTGGTGCTAGCAAGCAAAGCTTGCTCATGTGGGATGCGTGCAGCTGCGAATGCCCCAGTAACGTTGTAAAGCTCTGTGAAGATATGCAATCACTTGAGGGGATGAAAGTCCTAAAATGGTGGCCAAATTACTATCATTCTTTGTAGGCGAATCCAGGCTGCTATACAAACGCACCATCAAGCTTTAAGAAAAATAATTATAGAGAGGCAAAGCCTAGTTAAGTTGGAGCATCCGCGTATGGGCGATAAGGCACAAGAGCGAGTGGGGCAGCTGCTGGGCGTATAGGTCAAGTAGAGTATTTCGGCAGAGAAAACACGAGCTATAAATAAAGACTAAATTTCGGCGTAAGGTTTAGAGTAAAAAATGAGAATAGCTATGGGCTGGAGGTCCTTGGCGGTAAACAAGTAGACCTAAACGCAGGGGGGGGGGGCTGGATACGTTGAATAATATTAACGCACGTGCCTGTCGCGTAATACAGACTGTTTAGGGATACGTGGAACATCAGTTGCAGCGCTATATAATGCTAAAATTATGAATAGTTCACTCACGCGAGGCTTGCAAATGGTGAACGTTATCGCCCACTGTGTGAGATAGATTATTTATGATTTAGGGGGTCTCCAGAATGATCCCTTCTGTATGTTTTTATGACGTATACTCATAAAGTGGATCTTTGATTCGGGAGAGGATCCTCTGGGGGTCCATATGTCCCAGCATGCCACCATCGAACCGACGTCGCTTGGAACCGGCGAAATTGACCACTGTGTTCCTTTAAATAGACTGTCTATGGAGGTTTGGGGATGCTACCTGGCATGGGTTCGTCAAAATGTTTGCATATATATATATATAATGATATTATGATGCTGACCAGCACATCTGAGGATGGAGTGTCGGCTTCGGGCGTGTCGCATCCGAATGTATAGAGGCAGATATGAAACCCAACCTGCTTCCTCAGCCTTTATCCGCCTTCCAGCGCTAAGAACTGTGCCGGTGCCGTACTATAGTCTAGTCTAGCCGTTTTGTGTCCCCTATACCAAGCAATGTGCTCACTGGATCCTATCGGCTAGCCTTGTTGAGGAAAATGATAATCGGATAATCCGAGGTTCATTCCAGTCATTCCAACCCTTGGGATCGGCTTGCTCTTCGAAGCGAAAATGAATGGAGGCGTCATCAGCCGTCCAAGAGCAACCTAGCGAGTGAGACGATTCGCCCGACTCGGATGATCAGCTATGTTCTAGCCAGTTGGAGCAAGGGCTAACTCTGAAGAGCATGATTCGAGTGTTGACGTTCGTAATGACCCGCTGCTTAGAATCAGCCGGGGTTTCCATCTGATAGGCTTATACGAAACTGGGTTCAGGATTCGATTCCTGGGAGCATCCTCGTACGTCGATGCTAAGCGGGGACTTCATACCGTTGGTCGAGGGGGATAATATTCACACTATGGTTGACTATGTGCATATGGTCTTGTCTGCTTGGTGGAATGTGGTTGTCTACCATGGATTACGCTATGTGTATGCAGCCTTTAGGTGAATTGCCACTATCTGGGGCGGAGGCTGAGCGCTTAGATCTTTCGATCAAACGTCGATCCGCCTGAAGTCAGTGGCTGTGTAAACGATAACTTGACTATTGACCACGATATCTTTGGTTTGACCTTTCAGAAATAATAGTTTTGTAGATCACACAATGTCTGTTATCGCGCAACCATTGTCAGCGCTCACGAGTGGAGCTCCCCAACCCCAGGCTGGATCAGTGTCTTCTCGGTCGACGGGGCCGAGCAAGTATCGTGGTGCGGTAGTTGAAGTAAGTGTAATAGCCCTGTTTGCCTTTAACGATATCTAGCATTGTGCCGCGCTACGATTGATTAATGATACTATCTAATCCAATAGGATCTACAACTTCCCCCCGCGTTTGCACTTTCCCAAAGCGAACGTGTTGAAAGGGCTGTTGAGCTTGCGTACGATCGGGACTTTTCGTTTATTCCGTGCGTTCCTTGTTTCATTTTATCTTCCAATATTATTGATTTGTCCTTTCGAGCAGAGTTCTTGGAGCACACCGAAAGCCGGTTGGGTACATTGATGTTGCGAGTTTAAAGTCCAAATGGGAGGCTGGTACCGCAAACCCCGTACGCTACCTTCTGCTTCATCGTTGCTCCTTGACGTAACCTGCCGGGATGACAGTCGGGCACACTTGGAACCTTTATGACCAAGTTCAAACGGGGAACAGGTGTGGCTTATACTGTGATTACACCTGAAACGTCGTTGGAGGAGCTGGAGGTGTTTTTGGAGAAGAACAATTTTGCGATTGGTGCGTCTGCTCGAGCTCGGGCTCTAGTTGATTGAGTTTGATGAGTTGGGTTTAGTCACGGATGGGGATCGAAAGTTTGTGCTGGGGCTGGCGACAAAGGACGATTTGACGGTGAGCAGTCCGGCAAACTCGGTATGTACTTTTCTAACGCGAGGTCGGCAGAATTTTGTTACTCGACGGGGAACTTGATCTTGACGACCAGACATGGCTTTTTCATCCTCGTGTACATGTTTAGATTTCGGGTTTTAATACGAACCACGGTGGCTTCACACCACATGACCTGCCTCGCTGAACGGACGTTGGCTGGGGGGGTGCGTGGGCAACAAGGGATGAGTGTATGTGTCATCAAACTATATATCTCAGGGTCCCAGGGTGTGCCAGTTGAGAACGCGGCTTTGGGCAGCATGCGCACCGAGCTGACCACGACCACGACCTGCCACGACCAGTCCTCTCCCTCCTCTGTCGTCCCTGCCCCGTCGACACTTGCACATTTCGCGACGCCCAAAGCTGAGATTGCAGCGACCAAGCCCCCAATCGCACTCAAAAAGATGAGCTCGTTTGCACCAGCTGAGCATTTTGTCGGGTGAGAGCGAAAAAATAGATAGAATATCTGTGTCAAGTCTGACGTACGATTCGTTGCCTCGTGTCTGTCGGGCGTCGTCCATTTCGTACTATTGCTCGGGTCCCTGTTCCTATCTGTCATACCGCACTGCTCACGCGTTGTCCATCACGCTATGCGCGACCTCGCTTCACATCGTGTAT
Source organism: Ceratorhiza oryzae-sativae (assembly GCA_030998015.1). Taxonomy (NCBI): domain Eukaryota; kingdom Fungi; phylum Basidiomycota; class Agaricomycetes; order Cantharellales; family Ceratobasidiaceae; genus Ceratorhiza; species Ceratorhiza oryzae-sativae. The sequence goes on from JARWMV010000238.1 coordinate 1,574,250, forward strand.
CGTACAGCGAACGAGCGATGATGATGCCGGCGCCCCCTTCCCCGCCCGTTTCGCCCGGCGTCCGAAACCCCACGAGCACCATCCTCGTGCCGGTATTCTCGCCACCCACTCCCGCCCCCTCCCCTCGTCCTTTGTCGCCAACAACCGCACCAAAGCACCACCATTACCCTCTCTCGTTCAATCGAGATGTTCTGCCGTCCTTCGTCCACCTCTCAGCCTCGCAACGGCGAGAGTTTATCACCCAACTGCTTGCAGCATGCGACGTAGATCAACTCGTTCATGCCAACGCCCTCATCCAACCCCGACTCAAACGAGACTTTTTGCGCGAGCTGCCCTTGGAAGTCTCGTTGCTCGTCCTCTCCTTCGTAGACGACGCTCGGACTCTGGCTCGGGCCGCACAGGTGTCCAAGTTTTGGCAGGCGCTGTTGGCAGATGACGCCGCGTGGAAACGAATGTGCGAGGAGGTCGGCTACGGGGCGTCCAAATCCGCTACTTCCGTGCCTCGGTCTGTCGACGATTTGAGACGGACCATGCGCCGGCTCTCGCTTACGTCGTCCCCCTCGGTTGCCCCCCAGTCCGTGCACCAGCGGTTCTTCAAGGACCGTCATTTGACCGAGCGAAACTGGGCCCGAGGCGGCCGTATACTCGATACGCACACTTTACCCGACGATGGTGTGATCACGTCCGTCGCAATGGACGACGAATGGATCGTCGTCGGTCTGGCCAACCAGCAGATCCATGTGCTGAGCACCCAAACCGGACGCATGGTTCGGACGCTTCTTGGGCACACCCTTGGGGTGTGGACACTCGGGCTGGTCAGCAAAGGCGGCGCCAGGCGCGGATCGGGGGATGCCGAGGCTGACGCCCAAGTGACGCCTGGCGCGTTGAGAGGGTTCGGCCGGGACGACGCCAAGCGGGCCATGTCCAGCGACGTCTGCAACGCATCAGCCGGATGGGGTCAATCCGGGGCCATCGTCGTCAGCGGAGGATGCGATCGGGACGTGAGAGTCTGGGATCTGACGACTGGGTGAGTTGAGCTATCTCGATCCATCGATACCCGAGCTAATCTACCGATCTCTCTATCTAAAGCGCCTGCTTGCACACTCTCCAAGGTCATACGTCCACGATCCGATGCCTTAAAGTCCTTGACAACCGACCGGTTGCGGTCTCGGGCTCGCGTGACACGACTGTGCGCGTGTGGGATATCGCGCGCGGACGGGTGACGAACGTGCTCCAGGGTCACACCGATTCAGTCAGGTGTCTCGAGGTCTCGGGGAATCTGGTTGTGAGCGGGAGTTATGATACCACTTGTCGAGTGAGTATCGTTCGTTTTGTGTGGGAAGAAAGAAAGAAAAACTGATGAGAGTAGTTGTGGAACGTGGATACTGGAGAGTGTCTCAAGGTCTTCCGAGGCCATTATCATGAGGTGTACTCGGTCGCGTTTGATGGCAACCTCGTTGTCACTGGCAGCCTGGACTCCCAAGTCCGGATCTGGTCTCCGGCGACTGGGTATGCTCACGCGTTTCCTGTTTACTCACACCCGTTCTGACCTCCATTCCCAGTGAATGCATAGCCCTGCACCAAGGACATACCTCCCTCGTTGGTCAAATCCAACTGCTCGGCAACACGCTCGTGACAGGCGGATCCGACGGGCGCGTGATCGTCTACAACACCTCGTCACTCGATACGAATCATCGACTGAGCGCGCATGACAACAGCGTGACGTGTTTGCAGTTTGACCAGCGCTACGTCGTGAGCGGGGGGAGCGATGGATATGTCAAGATGGTGAGTCCGCGGAGGTGGTGCCTTGGTCTCGATCAATCGGCCAAATGAGGGAATTTCATTCATTATTTGCATCAACGGATAAATTAATTATCTTCCACCTGTCCCACTCGTTTCCGGTCCCCCGAGTTGGATGCTAATCCCCCTTGCTTTTTTGTTGTGTAGTACGACATGAAGACTGGCCAGTTTGTGCGTGAGATGACGAGTCCATGCGAGGCGGTCTGGCGGGTGTGTTTCAGGGAGGATCGATGTGTGGTCATGTGCCGTCGGAGCGGGAGGACGGTCATTGAGATTTGGACGTTCCGACCGACGGATGAAGAGCTAGGCGTGTAGAGTGCTCTGCGCAGGGGAAGGGTGATCTATGCGGAGGAGAGGACATGTGTGGGGGGGGGGCAGGTTCATCGACAGGACAATTAATACAGCACATTCAGCATATCTCACGGTCGCAATTACACTTACTACACGCATCTCAGTAACGGTTTCCCTCGCTCTCTTCTTTTTTTTTCGCATCGGGTCGTGGTTGTACTTTTCTCGAATTAATTCATGCTATCCATTGATTGTTTTCGTCTGTCTTGGATTTAATAGAAGTTTCTCTGGGTCGGTTCACTTGCGATTGATAGGCCGAATCTACGCTGTGGGGGAGGAGCTCGGGACACGGGAAGTGTTTGAATGGTACTGAACGGGACCATGCAGATGATCACGCCGATAAGCGCCACCGGTGCGTGGCGACAAAGTTCAGGGATTCTTGCCATGCCTCTAAACGACAGTGCTATTACTACAGTACAAGGCACGAGCCGCAAGGCAATCAATATTCTAGTCGTGAACCCCAATTCTTCAGAGACTATCACGCAGTCGCTTGTCGACCTCTTTCGCACATCACCCCCGCCGGCCCATGTCACAATCTCATTCTTCACTGGCCCGCCCGAGTGCCCCAAGTCTATCGACGACGCAGAGGGGTGCCACTCCTCCGCGCACACGTGCCTACCCCATTTATTGCCCGCGATCCAAGCCCATCAATACGATGCCTATCTCGTCGCCTGCTACAGCGAGCATCCGCTCCCCGACCTGATACGCTCCGCATCGGGAAACTCTGTTCCCTGTCTTGGCATCTTCGAAGCCTCGGTGCTGCAAGCCTTGGCCAAGCTCGGGCCCGAGGACACGTTTGGGATCATCACGACGGGCCACATCTGGGAGTCGCTCTTGACGGATGCGCTCCACCGCTTCCTGGGCGTGTCCGCCACCACGCGGTTTGCGGGAGTGGCCACCACCGGGTACAGCGCTGCCCAATTACATGAGATGCCCCAAGCGCAGGTCTATGACAAGGTCGGTCAAGGCGCCCGGCGACTGGTCGAGGAGCGTGGGGCACGCGTGGTGTGTCTCGGGTGTGCGGGCATGACGGGGATGGAAGAGGCGGTCTGGGGCGGGCTCGGCCCAGAGTGGAAGCGCAGGGTTCGGATTGTTGACGGCGTACAGGCCGGAGTCTCGATCTTGTGTGGTATGGTCTAGTCCCGTATTCTTGAATACTTTTTTTCTTTTCTACTCTTCCATTCTGGTGTTTCCTTACCGGATTTTACGCGCGGGCGTGGAATAATGGCGTGCATATGCGTCTCAGTACGCTATGTGTTTCGGGCACTGTCTTCAAACTTTAGGACACATCCATCTGCGTCCCAACAGAATTCCAATCAGATTCAAGGGGTGAGATACGCATGATCATAGAGAAAAACACAACGCAATACACACCGCATACATGCATCGCCCATCTCTTAGCAAATCATGCTTATCCGTCTCGACTGCTCGTACGTCAGCCGTTTGCGAGTCTCGTGCAGTCTAGTCTGGACTTTGCAGCCAAGGAGGGCAGGGCGTCAATACCGGGGTTTCGCAACATGTACCCGGACACGCGCCGAGCGTCACGTACGTCAATGAGATAGGATTAACCAATGTTATTTCCTGTGAGAATTGGCATACGACAGCCGGGGAGGCGATTTGCGGCTCCTCAGCCTTGATTAAAGCTCCGGAAATAGGCTCGGCAAACGTGCACGGCCGCTTGAAGCCAGAGTCCCGAATGCCCATCGGATATGGTTGGGGGAGAAACAATGGGAAGTATGAATTTGTCCAACTGGTAATAGTGCCTATAATATCACTTTGTCGACTAGGAAAATACCAAGATCCACCCCCTCCCAAACATGGCGCTTCAAGGCTCTCTATTCGGTCTGCCAGGTGTAGAAAATCCTCCCGAGTGAGTTCACGTCTAAATCATGTGACCCATGTTACCAATCAAGCACCTAGTAGGGAACCAGAACAGGACCTTCCTGCAGCTCCCGCGGCTCAAGGACAAGGCCAGAATTGAACCATGCTTTGATTCTGAGTTCGAATGAACCCAGGAGTCCAAGTAAGCAGCCTCGCTTTGACCTCATTGCGCCCAGACGCTGAGCCTCGTGCACCATCTAGTCCTTGCGGTTGGTTCCCAGCAGGGCATTACGAATCCTTGCACGGCCCCCGAAGGAATCGGCGCTCGCTGCAGTTTATCATAAATCTTGATGAATGCCAGATGTCGCTGCAACGTTTGTTCTTTCTTTTCTTTTCTTTTTTTCTTTTCTTTTCTTTTCTTTTCTTTTCTTTTCTTTCTTTTTCATTCGTCATCATGGGTTTGATCTCTACTGTAGCTTTGCAAACTTGAATTGGCAGAATCGTTTTAATCTGGTTCGCAACCCCTTTACGACCGGTTTCACAGGGAGCGCGATACACATAAAGCTAATCACCACCAGTTCGCAGAGGCGATTTTTAATGCACCCGGTGGCGGCAGCTGATCCAGACTTAGGCCTGGAATCAGAGCACACAGTGGATACATGGAAGATGTCGACTCCTGAGGCATCACAGAGGGGAAATAGAATCGCAGGCTGTTTGGAATTGATGGTAACTAACAACAGCAGCCTCTCGCTATTTCCACGCGGTTACGATAGAATCCATTAGAGTGGGAGACCTGACAGTGGGTCCTCATACATTGCTGCCGCTTCAAACAAAGCATGCGAAAATAATCCTGGTATATTAAAGGAGCGATACGTGTACATCTATGCATTAGAGGAATATACAATTACATCCGCATATATGCTACGGAACCCTAGGAGCCTGAATAAGCGGATGATTTGGCCGACTAAGACCAGAGCTTACAGTCCAGTAGCATTATCTCCCTGGAGTCAATCTCGCCTTCAAGCCAATGTGTTGGAACCCATGGTCATGGCTGTAGCCATAATATTGGCCACATTATCTCGAACAGCTGGAAGAAGCGTGCCAAGTGTTTTCTTCATCGAACTCAGATCGTTCCTGTACAGAGCAGTGAGTTTTTAACGATACGTCTAGGGGAGGATCACCAACCTGATGTTCAGCTGCGCAGAGGTCACCGCATAACCGCTTACGTGCCTAACGGTCTCCTCCATGTTCGTGATTGTCTGAAACCAAGTGTTAGCGCAAGCTCAGCCCAAGGTGATGAATGTAGCCATCGTACCAGTAAGAACTTGGAGAAACTCTTCGCTAGATCGGCATCTGTCACTTGGCCTGTGCCATCGACATTCTGATACAAGACTTCGTTTTTGTCACCAACAAACGACGTCATCTGACCCTCGAGAGTATGGACCACGCCGTCGACCATGGTGAGATATCCTCCAACGGATTTTTCAATAGAGCCGAGTGGGCCTTGCATGGCTTGTTCTGTAACCAACACAGACCCTGAGTTGGGCTGTTGTTCAAGACAAAACGGCAAACTGACCGATTTGGGGAGTGAGTTGATCCAATTGATTCTGGGCGTCTAGAAGCGAGGCGGCGAGCGAGCGACTAGGGTGAGATCGAGCTGTCAACTTGGAGGCAGGATCGGCTATTTCCGCTTCGACCTCGACCGGAACGATTTTCGTAGATTCGATTTCCACCTCTCGCCCGCCAGCTTCCCGCTCTATTTCGAGTTCGGCCAAGCCGAGAGGACTGACGTCCAGCTCATTAGGCCTGGGAATTGGTGCAGCCAAGGTATGTCCAGCAACCGAGAGCAGAGCCGCGAATGATAGTAGATGATTGAGGAGCATTTTGGTAGGGCAGGATGCAGCCTTTTTGAGAAATACGAGAGCAACCAGAGAGTGTGGAGGGCAATATGCCGATTTTACCAAGAAGAGAAATCGAAAGGAGGAGACGGAGTTACCTCGACGCCCCCCACGGGTATTTAACCCAGCCTCACTAGAGTGACGCGTTCGACTTCTAGCGTTTTAGTGAAAACATCTCGTTTGCCAAGACAATTTGCAAATGCGTTTCTTATCTGCTATTTGTCTCCAAGAAGGAGATGAAGTCCAAGCGACGGAAATGTCAGCCAGAAGGTGTCGTTTTGGTATCAAGGACACCCATAGCCATTGAAAGTCCAGACGCTTTCGGCCTTTCGACAAGGTGTCCATGGACCTGCTGAGGCGAACCCAAGACAAGCCGAGGAAGCTTGTACGCGGGGCACCAGAAATAGCGGCTGACGGGTCTCTTGGCACATTGCTTCTAAAGCCGCTTCGATGAATTGAAATCAGATTCATGGTGTCATCATCGAAACAGAAGAATCACAGGTTACACAGCGCCAGGAAAATCCGTGATGCTCGCGACAACACATCGAATTGGATGATTACAACGGCAGAAGATGCCGCGCTGTCCAGAAGTGCAATCTGCTATTGAGTCGTCTTAAATTATAGCGGAATGGAGAACCAAATCGGGTACAGGTGTCATGCAAGCGGGACCCAAGAAAGTCGGGAAAATAAATCCTGGATCGAGGGCGTTGTAAGGAATTCGGCAGCCGAGCAACGTACACCTCGACAAAACTCCAGGTATGACGGAATAAGCTCTCTATCCGCCGGCGGCGCATATGGGCGACCAAGAAGCTCCCAGCATTGTCTCATGGTTTCCAAGAGCTTGGCGACACATGTTCGTGCTCGTGTAAACTCGGCGGCAGAGGAATCTTCGTGATGCGCTTGGGATACACGGAGTAAATTCTGGAAGATACCTGCGATTCTCAACCGTCAATACCTCAAGGGTAATCGATTTATGGTACGCACATCGTATATAATTGCCTCTTTCTGCCACCAACTCTGAGCTAAGAACGTAATACTCGCCCCTGTCGTTCATTTTACAAGGCAGCCCTTCTAGAAGAGGGTTGTTCTTCAGCCCCAATTGGCATATCAATGCGGTATACTTGTGTTCGATCGTGTAGCGGTGATGAGGTAAGCACCGAAACCATGGTAATAGGAATTGGTGTTTCTGCTCCTATGAGATGGCGTGTTAAAGTATGTGAAGCGGCAAAGGCAAAATCTTTTACTTTGCTACCACGCTGAACGAGGCTAGGAGCGTGCTTAAGAGCAAGATAACAGAAGTATATACGCACACGGCGTTCAGCACCAACGTCAATGATGCGCGATATCCTTTCATCCTTTGCGCCACCCCAATCGTTCAGGTAGTCCAACCATGACTTGGAGACAACAAATTGTTGAGAGAAGTGAGAGAAGTGGGGCAGTGCAAACCACTTACCCGTCTGTGATTCTCGACTACAATTTTAACACATCCGAACCAGACCCGAATCCAGGCAGACTCTTCCGCAACATCATATCCTCGTTCGGGGCTATGGGACAACCGGCGATCGTCAAGCCCGAAACCAAGGATCATATTTTCGAAAACAGCGGGCGAGATGACCTTGTTGAAAATCTGAGCGGGCAATATTTGTAAGTGTTACAGGACAGGGTGTTTGGGTTCGCACCTCGGCCGTGCGTCGTTCCTTCAGCACCAGAGGGTCAGGATGCACAGTGTCCGGCAGATCGCCATCGAACGCGTCTAGGCCAGCAAGCACCTCCGGGTTATCCAGGTCGAGGTCAAAATCCTCAAAGCCATAGCTTTCTTGGCTTTCCTCCTCGACCGTCGCTTCCGGAACTGGCTTGGCTGGTAGTGTGGCCAAAAAAGCATCTCTGGTGTGACAGAACGCCTCTAAAAATTGTTTAATTTCACGCCGGGCAGCTACGTTGTTCTTAAGATCTGGCAGAAAAAGTGTCCTGCTGAAGTCTAGGTAGCATCGTGAGCACGGAGTCAGCTGGAATACGCATCCGAACTCACCTTCAGTGAGCAACGACGTTTCTGGATATGTTTTCTTGCTGTTTTGGTCGAACCCAGAGGTGCTCGTGATCGCAGCTACACCTCGGACTAAACATAGAACCAACAAAACTAGTCTGTTTCGTTGTGCCTGTATGGTGGCTCCTCGTATATCGTCTTGAAGAGACTGAAGAATAAATTGCAACCAAGAGACAAGAGGTGTCATGTCGAGGTCAAAATGCTTGAAGAGCAGCCCCAAGTACTGAAAAGCACGAATGCATGCTTCTCGAGAGCGCATATCAGCTGTTTTGAACGGCATTAAGCTCTGTATGCGCCTGACACAATCCGCGCCACGTTCGGAGTTTGGGTCGGTAATCAGGGTGACTATAAACATAGAAAAACTGTTAAATAGCCTGGACAAGTCCATATCGGTAGCGGGGTTTTCGTTCGTAAAGTTGAGTACGGCAACTGGAGCATATGCAGAATACAACTTGCGCGCGCTAGCAGGGTTGTCGATGATGGATCTCCGGAATATCTTCAGAAATATGCTCCAAGCTGTGTCGCCTTTACTAAATCGCTCAAGGTGTTCGAGATCCAAGTTACGCACAAAGGTAGGGAAATCTGTTCGTTCATCTCGGAGTTTAGCTAATTTTCGGGTTTGGAATACGGGGTAGAGGAGGTTGAGCAGACGGTCGGATCGAGCATAATCCCAGCCCCACATGGTATGCATCAGCCAACACCTAGCGGTCACAGTACGAACATAATAATCGATTCGTTGACGCCTTTGTTTGGCCTCCTCGACCACCTTGTCCTCTTTAAGACGTATATCTTTAATCGTTCTGCAAACCCATGGCCATCGGGATATGGGGAGACGGGAGGGAAGCAGTCGCCCTGTTTGAGGCGAAAAAGCTTCGAGTGCCGCAAAACTAAAAATATACTCCCAACGACGCTCGCTCTCGTATACTTTGTAGGGAAGAGCAAATTCAGGGGAGCCAAGCTCTGCTTCAACCCGACTCCAAAGAGGTTTCCATCCGGCTATACCCGCAGGTTCTGTCTCGTCAACCAGATATAGCAAGCAAACCCAAATTTCCAGCACAGGATCGTCAATGTCGTTATTAGATTCATAGGCCTCGCGAACATTGTCAGGGAGATTATGACCAAGCAGCAAGCGGATCGTCCTTTGGATTGAAGCATCCAGATTCGTGGAAGCTAGGCTGGCTGTTTCAGATAATCGAAGTGCACGCTTGCGATTACCGCAAGCAATCCGAAAGGCCAGTTCGACAACAAACCAGTGAAACGAAAGCCAAGACGTTGTCGAGGGCGAAGAATCGTCCCTCATTGCAGGGTCAGTCAAAGCTAGGGTAGTCACGATTTTGTAAATCTCTGTTGCATCTTCTTCCATAAATGCTCGGGATTCTGACTCGATTTCAAGGCTTCCCTCACTTAGTTCATCATCGACTGATTCCAAGAGGAAAGTAACCCTGAGCGCAACGAATCGAAAGCTACGGAAGACATTGGTATCGTTCTCATTTTGTCGGCCAGCTAGCCAATCGGCCCAATGGGGAATGAGCCTCTGTACTTGGCCTACAAACTCCGTCCCGGTAAGGCGTATGTCCAAATGCTCGCCAAATACAATGGCAGGAGTGGCTTCAACAGGTGAAATGTCGGCCGACGTCACGACATTGATAAGGTTCTGTAGGTAACCTCGCCCAAGGTAACCGGAGGACAAGAACTTGATGTGTGGTTGAAAAGGGACAATTCCAGAATCGGTCGAGACAGTCCTATGGCCAAAGTTCTCGACTTTGGCGGGGCGGAGAGTGACAGAAGGTTGTCCTTGAGAAAGCTTGGGACCCTCTCGAATATGGACCCCAGCAGAAATAGCCCTATTGTGGGCTGCGGCCTTATTTTTGCCAGAGTTGCGTTCCAAGCGAGGCAGGGTGGTTGCATCCAGAAGCTCCGCGAGGTCACCTTGAATGGTTAAGGCACGGCCAGGCCTGGAATTGCGCGTGGCCCCAGCTACTGAAGAGCCACCAGCACGTGCTCGTGCCTGCGCATTCTTTTTTGATTTGGATGATCGGTTGCTCGCCCGGGCTCGGTCCTCGCCATCTGAAGACGAAATATCAAGCACGCCATGGTGTGGACTGGAGGCACGAAACATTGATGTGAGCTTGGCTTGCTTGAGCTTATTCCCGTCTCGGTCATAGCCGGCTCGAACTTTCCGAGACTTTTGTCGTGTATCGTGAGCAGAGCCGTTGGTCCTACTGAGCATCCGATTGATGAGGTCACCACCACCACCTGTTCTGCCTTTCGTCGTTCGGGTTGGACCTTTGCGCTCCAGCCAGCTCGATATTTCTTCATCATCAACCCCAGGAGTCGTCATTTCGATAATCGACGAACGGTCATCACCTGATAAAAGATCTATGACATCGTTGCTACTGCTCTCGTCAGAACTCTGTATGAGCCTTTTTGAAGGAAACACACGTGAACGTGTGGATTTTTGGGTTGGAGGGGAAGAATTAGGTAGTTGATTCTGTTGAGCAGGTTGCGGAACATCATCATCGCTTTCAGAGTCTCCGCGCAGAACTAGTGGTGCATCCGAACCCTGTATTCGAGTCTTGATTCGTGCCTGTCCTGGACGTAACGATACTTCAGGTCGTATCCGATTAGCGGTTTTGGCCTCTTGCTTGCGCCTTTCCTCAGCCATTTGTCGTCGTACCCATGCAGCTGGCATCATCCTGCGCAAAATGCGGAAGCGTTTGCGCTCCGCTGCTGTAACCAGAGAGCCGGAGCTCGATGCATCGGACTTGGACTCGGACTCGGACTCGGACTCGGATTCGGGTGAGCTTGAGCTTGAGCTTGAACTTGAGCCCGGCTCGGGTTGATTAGATTTCTTGGCTGGAGACTTTCGGTTATGATGATTTGACAAGGAGGAGACCTGCCGTCGATGTTTGGTCGGAGGGTGTGATTCAGGTGATGGCGAGGGAGCAATTTGGGGTATAATTGATGAAGGACCAGGGCCAAGGGATGACTTGGACGTACTCGCATGAGGCTGGATTTTCTTCTATGCGGGTAGATACCTCAATGTAACAAGCTCGTCCCATATAGAACGAACAACTCACAGTAGTATTGAGGGGGAATGGCTTTGGTGCGGGGTGTACCTTGGCTGGAGGATTTTTCTCTTTATCTTTTCCCTTTCGAGCTCGACGTCTAGCAGGTGACTCGTCGTCCGAAATCATACCACCAAAACCAGCAAGCAAAGCTTCCATGTCGATGGAAGGCGCCACAGGCCCGGTAGATTCGCTTCTCCTCGTCCGCGGAGGAGGCGTAGCAGGAGGGACATAAATGTCTTGTGACTCTTCGTCCTCGGGTACAATGAAGTCATTCATGTCGGGTTGAACCTCGTTCGGGTGCTTGCGTGATTTCTCTTGTTCTAGGACCTGAAGCCGTACGATCGCGTCGTCCAGGCCAGCACGTCGCATTGCATTTTTATAAACTGCATACTCGAGTGCGTATGGGTGTTGCTGTCGAGCAGTTCTAGCTCGAAGGGCCCGACCGTGTGGGGCCTCGGGGGTTGGACCGGACGATAGGGGGGCTGGATCGGGAGGAACGGCAGTAGGCAACGATGGAGAATGTGATAGCGACTGGGAGTTGCTAATAGTTTGAGAAGCTGTCACTTTTGGCGGGTTAGTCTTAGGCAAAGATGAAACAAGTCGTGCATGTCCTGTTCGGTCTTCCATCAACACAGAGGGGGAAGGTGACGAGGGCAGTGTTTGCAATGGTACAGTAGTTGCCCCGGGAGCCGACATTTGTAACAGCTCGGCCACTTCACTCGGTGAGTCTGAAGGGCCAACATTAGGAGAGTTTACTAGCGACACTAGGCGATGAAAGGTATGAATATGGGATACCGAAAAGCTCATATGAGGACATACTTGCAGGAACAACCTCCGAGGCAGCGTCCTGATAACCCGGAGCAGGAACCCCAAGGGGTGGCTGAGAATTACCAAAAAAATTCTTTCCTTCCAAGGGTATTTGCCGAACCCCACTGGAGGAACCCGGATCCTCGATGGATTCAGCAGGTCGACCTTGAAAATGGGCCGGGGGTGAATATCGAGAAAAGGTGTCGTTCGGAGACGAAGATTGGGGCACATCCTCAGACATCGCATTTTCATCAGCGGATGTAAAATTGTCTTCAGAGGCTTGTGTCATATGTGTCGGACTAGAGGAAGGCGACATGGGATGGGACCGGAAACTATTGCGTTCCAGAGATATTTGTGGCGTTATGGAATCCTGCGTGGGACTAGCAGTCAAATCGCCACCTTCCCGACCTAGCTACAATTCTTAGTTGAAGGACCTGCTCAAAGGATATGTATACTCACCTTACTATTAATTCCCCGTTCCAAAGATGTATCATCAAAGCCGGAGCGATACTTTTCCAGCGATTTGTTGGCTAAAATCTCTGCTAGCTCTTCTGGGTCTGATGTTAGGATCTCCTCCTCTGTTTCCTCAGGTGACCTTTCCCCTTGAGTTACTGGGTCACCACTAGCAGCAGTATCATCCAGCCGGTGCAACGGTCCAAGCAAGTCCATCTCGTCATCAGATCTCTCCAAGTTGTAGTCCATGATTTTCAGAATAAGCCATAAACAAGATGAGAGCAATTCATCACAGTTTAAAACGCTTACAATTAGCGTTATGAAGACCACAGTTGGGAGACGCGTGCCACACACGGTCACGTGAATCACAAGCGCCGACATCAAATGAGCCCTTGATCGGTCCCCAGAGGATAGAGGCGAATCCCGAGTTCTCAACCACCCGTCATGGCCTCTCACCGAATTAATATTATCATGAATTCAAAATTGATTTTATACTCTGCAGCACTATATTCATGTTATGTGCATATATTCATCTTAGGAATCGACGACTTCGCATCGCTTCGGTGCGTCCACCTGACACCGTGCTACGACATCATAAAGTTTCTAATCCCCGGAGATATCTCAAACAGCTGCGCTACTCTAAATAGCTTGAAATACATTGGTAGGATCATGGTACGCTGTCTTCAAGCAATCGGCGATCGAGTCACTCCTTCGACGGCCCATCAATCTCTCGGTGAGTGCTTGGAAACGAAGTACCTGACCACACCCCATAAGCTGGCTGCACGCTGATAAACTCTGCCATTTACAATTTGCGTCTAGGTTTCGAACAAGAGGTTCACAAGCTTTGGGGCACCCTTTGGTTCCCTAAAGATATCGACGGATGGGCGCATCCTTCTGCTAAGCCACCTGGTACGTTTTAGTATGGAGGGATACCCGAGGTCCATGCACAACATATTTCCCCCATTTGTAGGCCAATGCTCTTTTGACTGGATGTGGAACTGGCTTGCGATCTGTCTCATCGAATTATGCTTCTTGATTCCCGCATTGTTCCTATTCCCGCGATCCAGGACTCTGTTCCGAGCAGTAGCACGGAACCTTTGGAGCCCTTCACTCCCAATTCTGTCACAGGACGCCCCTCCTACCTCTCGTAGGACAACTGGACCCGACTACAACGAATCAGATGATGCTAATACTCGCAACCGCAAGTTTGCTCTGTGGTTCTTTGTGATGGCGCGCCCTGATCCAGCCCACCGCTTCGACATAAACTGGATCCCCCCAAAGCTCAACGTGGCCACCACCCCTGAATTATTGGTTCAAACGGGACAGCAGGCCGGAAAAGCTAACGCGGAATGAACCAAGAGGAGAATACCAGTACCGGGCTGTATAGGGTTTGAGTCACGGAAACCAGCCCCCGGACTTCGTGAACTATCAGGCGCAAACCATGCTTCATGGCGCCGGCCGAAAGCTGTAGGTGAGAATGGCCATTGAGTGGTCATTCGGCTTGTATAATGGGGATTTTCAGTTTGTCCTGCAAATACGCTCTGTGCTTTTTTAAACGCAATTCCTGACGAATGTAGAAGCCATTTATAGTCAAGGGAAATGGCACATCAGGGCCGACGCTTGGAGTGCCATAATTAGGGGATGCGCATGTGCCATAATACTACTCGGCGGAACATTTTGTGATGCATCAAGCGAACGTCGGAATTCAAGCGGGATAAGTGGATCATAAAACGAATCATAGCACACCACAACAAATATAATATTCCCCATCTTCAAACAGTCCCAAACTCAAAAAAACCCCTCCTAGCAATCTTGCTTGGCTGCCTGCATTACTACCTCTAGGCTGATCAATTTGAATTTATTTTATCTGCTGGAATCCAAACCTTATTCTACTTAAAGATAGTGCTACCAAATGTGGCGCTCCGAACGCCGATTTGGAGGTGTCTAAGCAGACGGGCTAGTAAACTCGGAGGATCAAGGCACGGGAATCGAGTCTTTTGTCGGCATATTCACGCATTAGGGCGGGAAACCTCATTTTTGGCCAAGGGACGTGAGGGGACGCGAGTGGTGTCAAATTAGATGCATACTAGCGACACACAGGAGTGTTTGTTGTTGTGATGACATAAATCATATTTTGTGTAATAACATGTTAGCAAGACCCAGTTTCAAGCGCGACAAGCTAACAACAGGTTATAAACTCGTCCGGACTTCCTAACGGAAACCTAGGCGGTGATCCACTTCGCTAAGTTATCTTTCCGGCGGTTGGCTGTAACTTAAGACAACACTCTTCTCGTTCATCGCACTCCTATAGCGTGGGGCACAGCTTTACGATAAAGTCACCTTCATTTAAACCATTCGCCCGATATAGGCGTAAGATGACTCCGGTTTGGCAAGGCTATTTGGTCTGTCTATTTCAATCCCATTCCCATTCCCGGGCCCTGGTCCACCTCCTGCTATGTATTACCATGAATGATTCTTCCTGGTAAGCATCGGCATTGCTATTAAAAAAATCGATCCGATTGCGAGAATTAGTTGCTCAACGCTACCAGGTAGCCTAAAAAGTTTTTTTGGACTGAAATACGTCTTGGAACTGCTGAATCCCTTTTGGGTGACCTCTAAATATGACTCCCCCTTTTCTGCAAAATGGCAGTCTTTGCAGGCGAGAATGGGGAGCATCTCTTACTGTTGGAGCCTTCAGGACTCCTTTTTGCCGGGGTTCCTATCGAGCATACTAAGGTACCAAGTACTTCTCGCGAGTTGTCGCTCACAGTAAAAAAGTTCTCATCGATTCATACGCCAGAATAGTACATACGGTGAATCCATCAAGTGCAGCTTGAAGGTAGTCCAACCGCCGAAGAAGTCGTAGTCCCCAAGCCCATCCACGCCCGCATGGCGTTGACGATCGACATATCACGGTGAACTCGGGTATACACACCCTCAGTCCATGCACCGCTTTGAACTACACTATAGCCACAAGCATTCGCGTCATAGGCAGCCGAGTACGGCATGGAAACACAAGTGCCATTGTCCTTGAAGCGTGAACAGTCCGAGTAGCCATCAGGAAATCCCTGGCAAGTCAGCCAACAGGAGTGTCAGCAATGAGCTTGGAAAGTAAAGCAAATCGTAATCGCACTTTGGCGCCATTGCTTTTGAACGAGTACGACGACAGCACATTTCGAACACTCGCCGCAAATCCTGTCTGAGTGAACAGCTGAACTTCGAACTGACGGTGTGTAGCCACGTTCTTGTCCTTGATCAAAACCGACCCCTAGTATGCGCCGCACACCGAATCAGGGTGGATATATGCGCATGTATCGCAAGCACGTACCTTATCACCCATATCACGCGAGCTTGAGCCGTCATTCTGCTGATCATGATCGTCGTTCTGGATCACGAAGCGCGTCGCAGGCAAGATCCAGGAACCGCAGATCGGGTATTCTTTCGGATAATCCGACGACCAGATCTTGACGTAGCCGATCTCGGTTGAAGTCAGGCCGGCGGCAGTCATTTGCTCGTTGAAGTACTGATACCAGTTGTAATCGCTAAACATGGCCATCTTAGTCAGCTGCAGATGTCGTGGGAATAGCTCGGGTGATATACTTGTATTGACATGCTAGCAAGTCCTTCTCGCCACCAATAATGATTTCGAGCCATGTGATAAAGTCGGAAGGCAAGCTGCCACCCATCTTGGTCTTCAAGCGAGCCAGGATCTGGGCGATATTCTTAGGCCCCATGTGCTTCGCGGCATCGATGCGGAATCCGCTGAATCCTAGATCGAACCAAGAATTAGTCCTCTTGCAATCGGCATTCTTAACCAGGCAAAAATCACTCACCAACGCTCAAAAGTGTAGTAAAATAAGTAGCGATTCGCTCTTGAACATACGCCTTTTCAGTATTCAAGTCGGCCAACCCCACGAGCCACCCATAGTTCAGCGTGAATCCGTCGGTGAACGAGTTGAGCGAGCGATCACAATGAAAGTCGGTCGGGCTATACGGAACGGCCGGGTACTCCATTGCCGGGCGCAGGCCGGTCTGGGTGTTGTATTGGTAGGTGGAAGTGTGTGTAAAGTAGGGGCTGCCGGCTGTACCGTTCTTCGGGCCGTACCAGCCACACGTAGGAGCGGATCCTCCCCCACGATGGTTCTGGATGTCATTTCCGCCGCCAGACTACACGCGGTCTTGGTTACGAAGAGTATAACGAGGAATCCACGCGAGGCATACGTACCATGTGGTTGACGACAGCATCCGCATACACGCGCACACCATTCTTTCGGCAAGTCGTGATCATGCTGCGCAGTTGCTCGAGTGTTCCATGTCGGCTAATAAGACGATACGACACGGGTTGATAGACAAACCACCAAGGGCTGCCAATTATTGCTTAATTTACCATTGCGAGCGCAAGACATAGTGGTAGCTTACTTCAGCTCATTAGATTGGGGCCACCAATCAGACGTAACAGCCTCTAAAAAGTTTGTTCCAATTCAGCAGAGGTCTGAGAAAGCTAAACAAAACACACACTCACCGGATGGGGGCCAGATCCTTACACCACCATACCCAGCCTTGCCCAAGAACACACACTCCTTTTCGATATCAGCATAGGGCCACCCGAAGAGCTCTACAATCGCAAGTTTCTGTCCACCATTCGTCTCGGCTCTGTTGACAGCCGGAGCATCCCATACAAAGTATGTAGCTAGAGCACAACCTGTCATCACCCCACGCCAAGAAAACAACAAGTCAAATACTCACAATCAAATACCAGGGTAGCCTCGTTCGCATCCTTGACGCTAATCGCATACGGACCGGTAAACGAGCTCGTGACAGTCGCGCTTGAACTCGTTCCGTACGCCCCTCCGTTGAAACTATATGACAGCGCGATTCCCGTGCGCGAGTTTGCCTTGACAGTCACGGTAGCCGAGGTCCGAGCCGAGTTGTACACGATATCGACATAGCCAGTGAGTTCGCGATAGTCTTGGAAGCCCGAGGACCAAGCAACGGTGCCTCGTGCTGGGGTTTGCCACTGAATTTGTATCATTTAGTGAATAGCTATAGCAACGAGAGGCCGAGACAGACTTTACGGAGGTCCCAAGTCGAGTTATACTCAGTTTGCTGGCCAACACAGCTATCCTGGCCATTCCAAGTGTTGCATGGAGTAAGCTCAGGAGGGATATTTGAGGGAGTTGGGACGTATGATGTACTGATAGAGGTGCTGTGATTCGATAGAGGTAAATGCCTAGAAAGGACAAGGAAGGTACGTGAGACTTACGAGGAAGTGGACGTAGACGTTGAGGCAGCAGCGCTAGAGGCGGTGGTGGTTATGGGTTGAGTGCTTGCTCCAACAGACGATCTTGTGGTCGTAGATGCCATGGACGTCGTCGGAGTAGGGGACGTAGTGCTCGCCGGAGTTGTTGTAGCGGTTCCGACGTCGTAATTCTACGAACATTACTCAGTATCATTTCATCAAAAATCTTAAGGAATATTACCTTGGTTCCATTGTTATCATAGTAGCTCGATCCTGAGACGTCATAACGAATGTAGAACTGTTTGATTCCGCCAGATCCAATCGTGCCCGAAAATGACCAGATCTCGTATGAAGAACCGCTGATCGAGTAGCTATACGATGCCGAGATGGATTGACCGCTGACCCAGTTGTTGGCTGCGTTCGAATATGTAACAGTGACGACTTTTGTGTATGCCAAATTTTTGATCTGTTTGAAAATTCGATTAGATACGGGAACTCATACAAACAATGATACATACGTATATGTTGCCAGAGAATGCGCTTCCGTTGAGTGTATAGTTCTGTAGTTGGACATTGGACGTTGGGAGTGTTGTCTGACGCCTATGAACCTAAAAACGCGCTCGATCAAACGTTGGCGGAAATGGTCAGGGAAATCAAACTTACCGACCCGGCAACTACAAACCCCCAAGTGACACATGCAAGCACAAGATAAAACAGCCGAGAAGACCACATCTTGTCTGATGCTGGTCTCTTTGCCTCCTCCTCCAAAGTCTTATATACCTCCTTTCTCCTGTAACCATCAAACAAGCGAGAGGGCTCCAGGTCTTCTAGATCCCGCCCAGTGCCACAAGTAGGATCGATCATGCAGGCAACATAACGCTCATGTGATAATCCAGAAAAGTCTGCCAGGTCAACTGACACGGACCGGCAAGTCACACGGGGTGAGGAAGTTTATGACGAAGGGGGAATATGAGAGTTTGGAACTTCGAAACGTTCTATGATACCTGCTATCGGTTCTTTATGGGCTCTGATTGCAGACGCCGGTGTGAGACTCGAGTATCAGAACGCACAAGAGTTTCTGCACTCGGAGAAATTATATGAGATAGGTGTTTATCCACGGGATGGTCGTGCACGGGGAGGGGCGGCAGGTGTCCTATTTGGGGCTAATGATGCCATGGCAGGGTCGGCGCACGTGGTGATTAGCAATTATAACTGCTGGCGTGCGATCGGCCATTCTTCCAAATACAAGTTAATTTTAACCGAGACCACTAAGAGGGATCCATAGACCTGGCACCAACCATCTATTCTTTCCTGCTGGCCATCTCTTGGTGATGCCAGTCTGCCACAAAGACCATCGAGCCAAGTAAACAGGATGACGGGCTTTGATTCTCTAATTGGCGGGCAGCGAATCCCTACAGCCAAGCACATACTAAACGAGGCTGGTTCTCCCGCCCAGCCACCTTGAACCGCCAGCCCGCGCAGCGCTTCAAGTAGAGCTTCCTTCTACCCTTAGATTCCCAGACTGCGGTTCAGGTATGGTGGTTGGGTCACCAGGTCCACTCGTCTGATAGAGTATAAACTTGTTGAGATACCGAACCGAGTTTTTCCACACAGAAAACAATTGAAATACTGCCAAAGTTTCATTTTCTGAGGAGCAGGGCTGAGGTTAGTGCTAAGCCAAGTGGTGGGCGCAACCCACTCAATGGGTGATGTAATACTAACCTCCACTTGGTAATGAACTGTTTTTAATAGCGTCACCTCCATTTAGTTTGATTCCTTTGTAAAATCTCTATGCACAGTAGTGACATCTTACGATACCCATGAATGCTTGGTCGTTACCTAGAGCCTTGGGGAGGGGGCAATCCCCCAGTCAATCGGGAGTCTAGATACCTTCGATTCTGAATACTTCAGAGTGACCTATAGAATATTTTTCCTCACTCATAAAATTCAGGTCATACGATTACTAGGTCTTGATACTCCATCCTGAGGCCTTGCTAGTATCCCCGGGCAGCCTTGACAAGTCTTCCATCATAACTTTCCTGCGCATTCAAACCGTCCGAGCTTGTGGCAGAATACCAATTAGACTTTGACCATCATTGTCGTCTCGTGGAGGCGACATTAACAAAATCATTGCGCTCTACTGTTCCAACTCCTGGAAACGGACGCGAGTTTATAAAAAACGCAGTTTCACATGCTGTACGTGAATACACTTCAGATGGAGTCGAGAGCAGCCGGCCACGAGCTGTTTCAAAATTTGCCACCACCTGCAAGATATGAACACTTGCAAGGGCGCATGGTGGTGGGCGAGGGCTGTCCAATTTAAATCCAAGCAGTCGGAAAACTAATTAAGCGGATGGTGCTGGGGCGCCCGATACGCTCTCGTTAGGGCGAAAACACTCTGACACAAATGAATGACTTAGTGATGAGGAAAAACAATACAAAAAAAAAAAACGACAGAGATCAAATATCGCCTCATAAGAACAGACAAACGGGATCAGCTCAAACAGCTTCAGCTCAGAGAGAGCCTTTCTCTGAAGTCCAAGCAGCGATGTTCGACGGGCGGCCGTTACGGTTGTCGTTTTGACTAATGACCGGCTTGGAGTCGACATTAAGCACATAGGTGACGCCAACTGTAGCCAAAGAGTAGATGTGGACATCTGTCGAGAGCGATATCAGCAGTTGGATTTGACGTTAAGCTCTAAAACTCACATTCTGAGTTTTGATCAATATTGATCAAAGTCTCTTGGCAGGTGAAGAGATCTAAACAAGTTTGGGTGTAGCTCTGTTTTAACATATAAGTGAAGAGCAATGAGTGGCTGGGTCGAACCTAACTTACCCTGTAGAAGTTATACAACCCAGCACCGTAGACATATATATCCCTGGATCCAGCGATCGCCAAGGCCCAGGCAGCGGGCCCGTTTGTCAGAGCGGGATCGTGGTAAGCCTCGGACAAACTAAATGGCTCCGGAGGCGCGGGAGAGGGTTGCCAGTAGGGCTGAAGATACGAGGGGTGTATCAATTATGTATCTAAGAGGATGTTTGAAACACGTACCGATTCAGTCTGGATGAGCCCAAGGTAGACGTTCCTGGCATTTACCAAGTTGTACTGATAGATAGTCTGAAAACATCTATTCGTTACCTCATGTGCCGAAAAGAAAGGGCCCAAACTTACGAAATGCTCGGAGCTCCCCCCAACGAGCCATACTGGCCCTCTTTGAGATTCAATGAGGACGCCTCGCCCAGTGTACACGTCAATTTTACGCTGCTCAGGGTCATCACTGCAGCACACATGTCAGAGCTAGCGCATGGGCGGATATATGCGGTTCACGAGGCGTACAGATCATGATCCGCGGTCCAGACCCATCCTCCTTCCATATACACAGCCGCGTTCTTCGTCAAATGTATTCCCATAAATGCCGCAGTGCAATCCTTGACAGAGTGTCCTGTGTTCGCCGCCAGACAGTTGTTAACCTGGATGTCGGAACCCGCGAATCCTCCGAGTCGGACGTGTACATCCCACATTCCGGACATTTCCGACTGACGCAGAGGCTCGCCAATATTCCACCGCAAAATAATTGCGCCCGCGCTACCAGATCGAGCAGAAAGAACCAGGTTGCTTAATTGAACGGGGTTCCTGTCACCCTCTAACCAAAAATCCAGCATATAGCGACTCGCTCAATGCTCTTGACTTGATCACGCACCTTGTCCAACTTCAATGACCGCTCGAGGGTTCTGCTGGTCGGCAAACTTGGGTCCCCCGCCGATGATTGTAGACCAGACTTCACCGACGACGATAATGCCTTGTGGAATCTTGATAGTGTCCGTGACATAGTAAGTGCCGGCGTCAAAGTAGATGATCTTGTCACCACAATACTGGTCCAGTACTTTCTGGATGACTTCAGTGTCGTCATGCACGCCGTCACCCTTGGCACCTTGAGCCTTGACCGATACGAACTCTAGAAAAACCATTTAGATCCCGGACGGAGAGCCGTACAAATCATCGACTCACGATCCGACGAGTAGTTTTCGTACTCGGGGCGCCTCCTTGAGAATATCTTGCCGCTTGGATCAACCAATTTGGGCGAGCGGTGAGCAGGTTCGGTCGTGCCCTTGGAATAATTGAATTCGGCGCTCGCGCCCTGGTAGACATTGCCCTGCATCCAGCCGTTTACTGTCTTGCTCATTCCGCCAGTGAGCAGAACAGTGTTGTTTCCGTCAATGAGGCCGGTCGTAACGTTCTTGAAATCGACATTTTCAAGAACAATTGTAGTGTTCGATGCAAGCGTGGTGTTAGCTATAGCCGGAGAGGTGGCCGTCATGACCATGAAGGTGGGCGTGTTCCAGACGCTGACGTCGGCCATCAGGATAGAGCCAGTGCGCTACAAACCCGTTTGATAGCGGACTCAAGAAATACAAGAAGCGACTTACAGTTGATGTAACATTGACGCCTATTTCACAGTCGCTAACGAGGACAAACGATTTTAGGTTGTTTTCTCTTGCAAATGGAATATCACTGACACGATCTTGATATCCTGGTAAGTCCACGCCCAGTTCCAGCGCTGGAAGATCGCAGTCTGGACTTTCTCGAGCTACAAGAAATGGTTTCATATGCGAATCCAGTCTGAGGCCATACGAACATACTGTAACATTGCGGGCGGTGAATTGCTGATTGCCAACCATTAGACCATAGCGACCCCTGATAGGTGACGGCGTGAGTAGATTGGCTGTCACAACCAGCTATAAACGTACCCCGTGAAGTACAAGTCAGACATGAAGCCTCCAGAACCATTTTCAATATAGACGCCCTAATAGGTATATGTAAGTTCTTCGCTGCCTAGCGGTCAACAGAGTTAGTACATGCCTGATGATTGTTCCCCGGGACGCGAGATATCTCGAATCGGATATTGATCAAAGATGTAGCTTGCGAAACTAGGAAACAAAACATTGTGTTGTCAAAAGCGCTCTGCGTGTTTGTTCAAGGAATTTACCTTGCCAGTGGATCCCATTCATAGTGGCATTTGGCGATACTTGACTAGTGTCTATTACGAAGTTGCGAACGGAGCGGAAGAAGTTGTTTTGTTGAATGTACCACTGAGAGTTGTTAGCATAACGTGGGCTGGCATCTAGAAAGCCAGAATCGGTCAGATGATTATCCGGAAGCAAGTGTATATACCAATGACTCCTCCCGATGTTCCGGTGAAATTGGCGGATGCCAGAAGCTTTGGGGGAGACTTGGGGTTACCGACGATCGAGGTATAGTAGTATGCAGCAATAGAGCGAGATACAAGGTACTGACGAATACCGCATTTCAGTATCGAATACTAGGTCTCGTACGACCCCCATACTTACTGTTCCAGAGGGAAAGTAGACTAGCGCTGGTGTCACTGTCGAGGCCAGGCACCCCGCACCACAGCGTGAACCTTCTGAGATGGCGCGTTGAATGGCATCAGTATCATCTGAGAAAAATTGTGTCATAGAATCGCTACAAATAAGCGAGAGGACAAAACACGTACCCGTTACACCGTCTCCTTTCGCGCCGTAGTCTCTGACATTGCGATAGACCTGGGGCGAAAAAATTAGATGTTGAAGGGGACATGCACGCTTGAATCACCTTGTAGCTCTCAACATCGGAGCTATACGGAGCAGATCCTCGATGCTCAATGGTTTCGAGCCAATACGGGCCGTCGGCCTGCGAAAGTAGTTTCTCCGTACAAAGCTGAGCAAAAGCAGATGGGATTAGATGCAGCCATGTGGTGAGTAAAAGAGTGAGTGCAGGCAGAGCCTGCTTGTAAGCGACCATTGTGAAGACGGAGAGTGGAGAGACGGAAAAGGAAGACGTACGGAACACCACCGAATCGCAAGCTTTTATGGGATGCAATCAGGATGCTATTGTATGTTTGCCTTAACAGGTTCAGATTGATCACTGTTGTGGTCATTTTGATAAATCGCCTCGGAAGCAGGGTAGTCATCCGCCAAGTCCCCATTCCATCAACCGCTCGGCCGAGACATCATCATGAAACTAGGTTGAGGTGTCCCCAGCCCTCTCCGACAAGATAAATCGGTAAACTCCTGTCACTTGAATCGAGTTAGATCAGTAGGATAGGCGTACTATATGCTCGGCTGGCATTGGGCTATGAATCTGCTGTCTATCACATTTTGCTCCAGCACGTGGATTCTGGCGAGCCACAGGGTTGCAGAGCTTCCAAGGGAGTGATCCACCCATCAGAGAAGTGGGATATTGACTATTTTCAAATCACAGCCGTCTTGTGGATAAATTTTTGTTCATTGTTTGACCTGTATGCTCCCCTCAGGAGGCACCCAATCGAGATCACAGGTATAGAAAATCTGCCATAATACCTATCTTTATATTTCAATCAAATATGAGAGTAAAAGGTGAGAAATACGTGTGGACCTAGAGAGTGCACTCCAATGGAGACGATAACCCGGTCGTCTCAGCGACGGCCCAGCAACTAACCCATCCTAAGCCCGATCGGCCACCTCGGTGAGCGCGAATTTACATTTGAATCAATTGCAGATCCTATTGGATACATACCAAATGTGGTTGAGCATTTTCAATTCACCCTCGGCAATTGGCCTTGTCTCGATAAGCGCAATGCGCTGGGACGTCAACCCAAGCCCTTGCGGCTGTCCTATGTCAAATCTGGTGACACGGTCTTCCGATCCGCAAAGCCCGAATTGATGCAAAGAAGGCCAAATTTGTAGTGTGTACGGTATCAAAAATATGCACCTCGAGTAATGCCTATGAGTTCACCCGACTGCACGTAGCTAAAACTACACCCTGACGCCCAGGCTTGTTAACAGCGAGAAATAGATCGGTTCATAGTCGCCCCCAATCTCCTGATTGATCATGTTGCCTCATCTTCTGAAGGCATATAAACGGTAATGTTTTGTAAGTACACAATTCTCCGGCTGCCTCAGCTCTTGCAGCGCTTCTTCAATGAGTTTTTCCGCTTCATCACTTCCAACCCCTCCATCTCTCAGCACCCCAAACAGATCTTGAAACGAAGTCGTGTGCAGATACCTCACATAAGGTGCCAGGCGGGTGCCGAGCTGAGCCACGCACGGGAATCCATCGTGTGGATAGCAAGGGAAAGCTCGAACCTCGGTCTGTATCCGTTTGAATCCACCACGGTTATTGTTACTCTGGTCCCACAAGCCTGAATCTGGCAAGAGCCACCCAGGGAGCTTGCTAAAGGTGTTTATTTCAACACCCACTGCCCTACACCCTTCTTCTTGCAGTCGATCAATCAGGCGATAAGCGATCGGGATTGTGTGGCGGGCTGGCTTTGAAGGGTCCTCAGAATCCCAGAGGTCTGGACAGAAATCGTGGATATGCAGCATCCCGCCTGGACGAAGAACGCGATGCACTTCGCCGAGTAAACTGGGAAAGTTTTTGACCTATGTGTGTATGTATATGAACATAAGTGTGACCTTTTCTGTGGCTGGGGAGTACACTCGCCATTTCTGTAACAAAATTCATAAAGACAATATCCTGAGACTCGTCCTCGAGCAACAAGCCACTTGTAAAGTCGTATACTTCGAAAGAGATGTTTGGATGTGGAGTATGGGGTATGACTGGGACCGCGTCCAAGCTTAGAAACTGAACGTGTGGAAACTCTGAGGCCATGGATTGCACCCTATATGAACACGCCACTTAATTGGTTGAGGAATGTACCATGCACCAACTTACCACGTCCCAGCCCTAGTTCCTATCTCAAGGGCGCGTCGGGGCGCTTCTTCGGTGGAAGCAAGGATCTCTGGGACAGGCCCACCGTAGTTGCCGCCAAACAACGCCCTACTCACGACGTATCGTACAATGTCCCGTCGAATGTTGTCGGGAGGAAGCCACTTGACGAAACTATCGCTTGCGGGTAGCTGCCGTCCGTGGTGCTTGACGTAATAAGCTTTTGAAAGATACTCATTGTTTGGTTTAACACGCTGCGAAAGTAACCCACCTGGTATGTCCATCAGACTCGAGCGTGGTACTCGACAGCCTTGACTCTGATTCAGACTCAATTCCGGAACCATTGTCATTCGACTCTAGACTCGGTATAACATAGTAGACGGTTGCGTTCGTATCAGTATCGTAATACTCGAAAACGCACATATTGAGCAAACAAACTGATTATGGGGATGAGAATCGCAGCAAGGAGCAACCGTAAAGGCAGGGGTTTACATGGGTTACCAACACGTGGTTGTTACTACGATGAATGATCGAACTACTAATTCAGTTTCTCTTGATTTAATTCATTTCTTGAGTGCATATAAACAGTACAGCTTCACGTGGGCACACCTATCAGGCCGTCTCAACTCTGTCAAAGTTTCTTCGATAAGCTTCTCTGCCTCGTCATTGCCAAGGCCCGTGTCTTTCAGTACCCCACATAGGTCTCGAATCGAGGTCACGGTGAGGTGCCTAATAAACGGTACGATGTCGTTGTTGACCAGGGACATGCACGAGGACCCATAGTGCGGATAGCAGGGATATGTTCGAACGACCACCTGAGTCTGCCCGAATCCGACACTGTCACTCGGAGAATCGCCCCACAGGCCTGAACCTGGGGTTAGCCATGCCGGAAGCTTGTCAAGACTGTCGATCTCGACTCCCATCTGAACGACGTGTTCTTGGACGAGTTTTGCAAGGCGGCAAGATATTGGATTTGTGTGGTGAGTTAATTTCGAAGGATCCTCAGAATCCCACAGGTTAGGACAGAAATCGGTGATATGTAGCATTCCGCCTGGGCGAAGCACGCGGTGCGCTTCGCGGAGTATAGCGCGGAAGTCATTGGCCTGTGTAGCGAATTATTAATAAGAATAAATGCTAGAGGCTTGACGAAAGCAGGGCAGATTCTCACTATCTCTACCACAAAATTCACAAACACAGCATCCTGGGATGCATCCTCCAACATCAAGCCGTCGGGAAAGTTGTACACCTGGAATGCGACATTTCGTTGTGGAACATGAGCGCTTAATGGTGCAACGTCCAAGCTTCGAAATTGAACATGCGGAAATTCTGTAGACATGGATCTTACCCTACTCAAAGTAGGGGGTCAAGTCGAGAGGACCACGCGTGATGGGGAAACTTGCCATACCCAGCCCTCGTCCCTGCTCGAGCACGTGCCTCTGTCTTCCTTCGATAGGCGCAAGTAATTCACTGACAGGCCCGGTGTAGTTGCCACAAAAAACTGAGTTAGTTACAAGGTGTCGTAGCCGGTATCGACGAACATCGTCGGTCGGGAAGAACTTTGGGAGGCTCTGGTCTGCGGGGTATAGGCGCCCATGATGTGCGACAAAATACTCTTTTGCACAAGTAATTTGATGTTGGAACAAACACTGTATTTAAGGTTCATTCAGAAAGAAACTCACGCGATATTTCATCAGACTGAATGGTGATGCCAGAAGAGGAAGTTGCGGACTCTGAGTCCCAGTTGTCTTCAGGATCAGCGCCTGCTGGTAGAGCTAGTATCGCAGTGTGAAAAGATGTATCAGAATCATAGCGTTGAACTTACCCATATTTGCAACCTCTGTGATATCTCGGCCCCGCAAATCCACCAAATGCTCAGAGTCGAGACGGAACCACCAAGGGTTGATGGCTCGTGAGGTACTAGCACGTGATCGTTCCTAGGGTTACTCTCATCCAGCTCTGACCACCATGTCGCGGTTTGTGCGTCCGTCGAAATACAGGTTTGTGGCAAAATAACAGAGATTTATACGCGTCTGAACTCTATGCAGACACGTATTCGGGCAGTCTGCAAAGAAGGAATGGGGAATCGAGAATGTCAAGGTGTCGAATAGCGCATGGGACACGAATCTGATCAGCGCGTCTGGCGTAAGTGTCGGCCCCGTCTGATTCGACAGCGCTGACCACCGCCTCGACAGTCGTATATTGCACTCAACTGGAACGCGTCGGGAGGCGGCGCGTTTGCTATCCTACCGCTGGCGAATCCGTTCCGCCCGTTGCCCCATAACCTTCCCTACAAGCTCCCAGACATCATCCCGCTCGCACGCAGGCACATGGCGCCCGTGCTAGACACCGACTGGTCTCCGTTCAACGATTCTGTCGTCGTCAGCGGTGGTGAAGACGGCCAAGTCCTTGTCTGGAAAGTCGAAGCTTCCCAATTCGACGACTGGGGAGCCGAGAAATGGCAACCACGCGACTTTGACCCTGTCGCGACTATTTCTGGTTCAGGACGTAAAGTTGGGCAAGTCTTGTTCCATCCTACGGCCGAGAACGTTCTTGCTGCCTCGACTGTCGGAGACGGAACCGTCCGGCTCTGGGATTTGGCTCATACTAATGACGCCAAGATCGCGCTCACTGGCCATACCGATACCATCCAATCCTTGAGCTGGAACCCGAGCGGGACGTTGCTGGCCACCACCTGCCGAGACCGCAAGATTCGCATGTTTGATCCTCGTGCTGGGAGCGAGGCAGTGCGCGTCGGTGATGGGCATGGAGGCATCAAGGGTGCACGCGTTGTCTGGATGGGTAACCATGATCGTATTGCGACCACCGGCTTTAGCCGTATGAGCGAGCGTCAGCTGGGCGTGTGGGATGCCGGCTCTTTGGGCAATATCAAGACGGTGTCGATCGATCAGTCCTCCGGCGTTATCATGCCATTCTGGAGCGATAATAATTTACTGTTCCTTGCTGGCAAAGGGCGAGTATTTTATCGCTTCTCTGCTTCCCGACTCTAATTGTTGCACTCAAACAGCGATGGCAATATCCGATACTACGAGTACGAGAGCGACACACTTCATGAACTTTCGGAGCACAAGTCGACCGACCCTCAACGAGGAATGTGCTTCCTCCCCCGTCGTGCACTCGAGGTTGCCGAGTGTGAGATTATGCGCGCGTACAAAGTATATGGTTCGACTATCGAGCCTATTGCTTTTGTTGTCCCTCGCAAGGTCGGTCCATATTCTCTCTTCGTTGTGTCACCACTCTAACTGGCCCATTCGCTCAGTCTGACCAATTCCAATCGGACATCTTCCCGCCCGCCCCATCTAGTGAGCCCGCGCTTACAGCCGCCGAATTCTTCTCCGGCAAGACGGCCCCCCCAAACCTCGTCGATTTGTCAACTGGAGCTGTTAGCGCCGCTCCACCACCTCCCCCAACTCCGGCATTCGTCCCTCCTGCCGCAGCCCCCACCGCACCAAAAGCTGCTGAAGTCCTGACTCCGGCCTCGGTCCCGATTCCACAAACCCCGGCTCCGGCTCCGGCTGCTGTGACACCGAGCTCGCCTCCTAGGGCCGAGGATGCGCCCATAGCTGCTACATCAAATGAGGTGGGTTGCAGCCGCGCATCGAATTCGATGGTTAACCTATGCTAACATCTGAATTGCAGGGATCGAGCGCTCTGGTTGAAGAAAATGCGCGCTTGACAAGCGAGTTGCGCGAAGCGCGTGCTCAGATTCGCAATCTGGAGCTCCAGATTGAGGCCATGAGGGCCAATGCACAAAAGGCTGCTAGGGCACTGCTGGAGGGTGGCGGAATTTGATATCATAAACTAGACTAGATAGAAAGTGGGAAACGGTCACGGAAATGTTGTACGGAATAAGGGACTTATGACGCAAACGAAGATTGCTTTAAACTAGCTGCCGGGGGATTGCCATTTTGAGAAGTATATTTTATAGTTGTTACTTTGCACTCAAAGCGGGATGTTGAAGAGGCCAATGGTGCTTGTTCGAGCGAGGGGGCTCAGTACGGCGGCATTTGTTTGGTTCGCTTGCATGTGGCTTTGTACTTCGTGCCAGTTCTGTTTCGCTTGTATGTGCCCCCACCCCTTCAGGCAGACTGTTCCCTTTTTGCTGGTTGTGTGACTCGTGCGGTTGAACCTTGTGGTGACGTAGCACGCCAATTCTAAATGTCAATAAATCGCTATCATGTGATTGGTTTATCACTTTTCATCAAGTGGCGACTAAACCGAGATAACAGAACTATTTTCAATAGGCACAAAATCTCATAGCCAGTTCACATATAAAAGTAACGAGCCGACCCCGTTTTTGCCTCGAGCATCCGGTTGAAACAACCTCGGATGATTCACCCCACCATGCCATGCCTCCAAATGACAGAATGCATTGAGGCGTGTTATTTCCATACCTTAACATCCCCTCAAACCATATTATCTAATTTAACCTACAAAACCGTTGATGCTGTTTCTTTTCCAGACCAATGCAACAGGATTGCTTCAATACCAGTTTGTAAGCTGCATGCAGGGTGGCACTAGCTGAGAATGAAGCTATTTATACTTATTGGCAATGTCCAACACACATACATATGACCATAGAATTTGTATAACATCAAAGTTCAATTGGGGATATGAAATTTTGGCATTGAAACATTTGCTACAGTTTGGGACTGTGCCCAAAGTTGTCATTTTTGGCCTCACCAAGCTGAAGAATACATTTGATAACCACTCAGGTTTGAATGATTGCTGGTTCCTTCAATAAATAAGTCAATGTCTTGCTAAAAATGAGGTGCTTTGTTATCTAATGAAACCTTATGCACTGCGAAATCCGCCGGAGTTCATGAGCAGTCACGAGCGCACGTGAGACGACGAGCGCGACGAGCCATCCCCCCATATAGCTTGCACTCGCGAGATCCGCCGATGCTCGTGAGTGATCGCCAGGCACCTGAGCGCTCACGTGCACATCACCCACGAGCACCCACGAGCACCCGCGAGCACCCACGAGCACGGGGCTAATGAGCGCTACAGCGCGCTCGTTATCGTAGCTCCCACGAGCACTTAGGAGTGATCGTGAGTTTGGGACTCCCGAGCGCTCATGTTCACGCCGCACACGAGCACTTGCGAGTGCGAAACCCGTGAGTGCTTTACATTTTATACCAAAATTTTACCTACCATACTTACCAGGACTCAATAGTGTTGCAGATCAGCATAGACCGTTGACGGCGCACGCAAATCGTGAGCTCAACGTGCTGAGGAGGGACAAAAATGGCGCTGTGTAAATTGTGCTTCTGGGATGCTCGGACTCATACGTCGCGCATAGACAACAGTTGTTCATTCAATTGATTCATTTAATTCAAGTCAAACATGGATGAGCCAAAGCGTACGGCAAGGAGAACACCAAAAATAACAGAACACCCGAGTATAGGCATTCGGTCAGCACAAGAGAGAATTATCGAGCTAACAAAACCAAACCAATATACGACCCAAAAAAAAAGCCAAAAAAAAGCCCAACTGACAAAGGTATGGAAAGTGAAGTGACAAGATAAGACTACATCATACTCGGCACGGTTAGGGATACTGCATATCGTACGAGACAAGTAAAACGGGAGGATACGAGAGGATAGACAGCCGGAACAGACAATGCTGAGAAAGAAAGACTAAAGGATAAATGCCAAGAACATAGATTAGTGACGAATCTCGTTCGCACCGGTTCAGTGATGGCAGTGAGTCTTGCTCATGGCCGGTTCAGTAATATAAGCAGATGCAGACATTGCAGAAGCATGAATCAAAAGCACCAAAACAAAAAATACCACCCCCAGCGACAGGTTTATGCGCGGCCTTTGCCCTTCACACGCTTGCTATATCGACCGTTTTCGTTGGCTTCTGAGTCATCGTCTTCACCCTCGGTCTCAGGCAGGTAGTCGTTCTCGCCGGTTGGCGTGTCAGGACGAACATTGTCAGCAGTGATTACCGGTTGCGTAAACGGGTCATCGAGCCGCATGGCTCCCGAGTAATCACTGTATATAAGTATTCAGCATAGAGTGAATAAATAAACAAAAAGCCGACTCACTATCCATACTGATACCACTTCAGTTGATGTCCCGCAAAACGCTTCTTGGCCTTACGAGAAGCTGTCTTCAGGCCTCGTAAATGAGCGACGAATTTGCCGAGCATCTCGGTCGCGTTGAGATCGCGGGGCACGAAGTGGCCGGTCGAGAACTCTTCGATCGTGTGTTGCATCTAAGATTAGGGGTCAGTTAAAGATAAAATCACTCAAAGGGTGCTTTCTACTTACATTAGCAGCTGAGTACGCCACGCCGGTGAATGGGAACATCTTGAAGTAGCCCGGGAATGCAACCCCTACGGAAGTCGGAGTACGGAAGAGGGCGACAGCGATGGCCTGATAAATGGCTTCGCCCTCATAGGGACCCTCGAGAGGATCCCAAGACTAAGTACAATTAGTCATTAATTAACTACACTGAGAGAGCGTGTCAAAAACTCACAATATGATGAAAGCCGTTCGGCGAGAGCTCCTTGCAAAGTTGAATGTTATGCTCAATCGCCTTGGGGGTGGTCGCAGGTTTTATGAAACCGAAGAGGTGCTGCGTGAGGGAACGCATCGCATCTTTGACCTGGCCCCGGTAAGTCGGTTGGCAATTAATCATCTATGTAATCTTGTTAGTCGTCAACCAAGCGTGTTGAATGATATATTACATACAAGTTGAATCGACTCGTAACTGGGTGGCTCAATTCGCAGCTCCGGAAACTCTTCTTTCCAGGAGAGATCCCAAACCGGATTGGCCCAGTACTGGACGACACCTCGTGTCTGGAACGGTCCTTCCACGATCGAGTACGCATAGAGATGCAGCTTTGCGTGCGTTAAAACCTGGCGTTCGTTCCCGTGAATATCCTGGGCCGAAGGCTTTTTTTTGCGTACGCGTCTCTGTAAATAGTATCAGAGCGTACAACTGGCAGGTGAAAGTAAATATACATACCGGCTCTTCGCCTCTAGCATAAGCCGCCCGCTCCGCACGTTCTTCCTCGTCGTCTTCCATCAGATCAGGTTGTGCAGGGAGGTTAGGTTGGGCATTGGTAGAGCTGGACGCTTCGCGCTGATCACGTCGGGTGCGGGTGAATTCTGTCGAATGGCGCATCGAAGGAGGCAAACGATCAAGAGCCATCTGTCGAGAGACGGCCCGCTTCCTCGCAGTGCGATGTGAACGGCTGGACTCCTGTCCGGCAGTACCCTGAGGACGCGGGATATTTGCTGAAGACCGAGGTTAAGCCAGGAGGCAAGAGCCGGACGCCATGCAAGACTCACCAATGTTAGCCGAAGCAATGCCGGGATTGGAAGCGAGGGGCGGGGGTCGGGACGGCTTGTCGCGCCGAGAGGACTTGTGGGAGTAGACGGGCTGACCAAGTGAGATTGAGCTGGTGGCAGACCGGGGTTGAGAAGCGATTGTTGACGACGATTGACGAAACAGTGGTTGCGGGGCGCGCTGTGCGCTGGTTATCAGGGGTTGAGTTGATTGTTGGGTACTCCCTAGAGATTTGGCATGGGGGTTGGCGGGAAATTCGAGTGTGCTGTGGAGGCTGGGATCGATTGGCGCGTGAGCGCTGGGAAGTGGTGAAGGCGAATTGGAGGGGTGAGGTGGGTTCTGAATGCGCCGGAAGTTGAGTTTAGGAGGCAGTTCTTCAAGTTCGGTCTCGGATTCGGTCTCGGTGTTGGTATCGTCGATGTGGGAGTTGTTATGGTGAGGTCCAGGCCCTGAGAGGCAGTCAGTATCGACTCTATGCAACTATAAAAAATACTTACGATTCAAACTCAAACGGGGCTTATCAAGGTGGTGTCCACCGCCTACAGTGATTGTGTTCGCAACGGGTTGTGCCTAGACAAATGAGTTAGCCAAAACTAAGGGATGAATAGGAAATAGATGATCATGCCTCAGCCTTACGACTCCGCGGAGGTTGTATATGACCCGCTTGAATCGTAGAGCGCCCGTATTTTTTGACGACTTCCCGCCATCGCGACGGGGTTGGCTGCGACGATTGGTGCGGCGGAGCTTCTTGGGAGGGAGTTTGTTGGGCAGGCGTTGGCTGAGAAGGCGCTGGCTGATGATGCGCTGGCTGATGATGCGCTGGCTGCGACGAAGCGGGCGGGGACGGGGGGCTGGGCTGGGCTGAGTCTCGCTCGGTTCGAGCTTGATGGGACTGTCGTCCGATGAGTTCTTCGCGTTCAGCGGCGAGCTCTCGGATGAGGGCGAGGAGGTGTTCAGGGGGCAGTTGGCTGACGGTGTCGTGGTCAGAGTTCTGGAGGCGCTGGATGTCGCGTTCGAGCCGTTCGTGGTCGACCGTGAAAGCCCAGAAACTAGAGTTCTCCCCGCCCTCAGCAACGCGTCCCCCGTCTCCCGAATGGTTGCCGCTCGCTCCGGATACCCTTGCTGATCCCACAGATTCGCCGCCTCCCTCGTAAGTCCCCACGCCCGGATCCGAGACAAGGTGATCATGAACCTGAGATACGCCTGATGCTGATGCATGCGGCAGCACTAAACTAATCATTAGTGTCTAATTTCTGTGCTGTGATATAAAATACATTACCATCCAAGTGCAGACTTGCTCGAGGAACAATTGGAATACCCTGTCCCCCATCTCCGGCTTGGGTGTGAGCTAAAATATAGAGTTAGACGGCGACGGTATTGTGGATTATAGATAACTTACCCGGTCCGCTAAGTACCTCATTGATCCCATCACCCGGTGGACCTCGAGTGGAGTCAGAAACATAGTCGATATCGGTCTGTCCTTCGGAGGCGATCGTGGCGGTCGAGTTCCTTCTTCGGCGAGCCTTGAATTTGGCCTTCTGGGCAGCGGTTTCTTGATCTGAAAGAATATGTCAGACTCGAAAAGAATACAGGATAAAGTGAGAAATAGACCATACCGTGCTGACTGGCCTTTGGGGTGCGGACGCGAGTACGTTGAGAGTAGCGGCGAGTCAAGTTATCGGGCTCTGAGATTGGCTCCGCGGCCGATTCGTAGTTGGCGAACGGGGCTTGGCCGGGGACGATGCCCTACAAGACGGAATACATTAGTCATAGACAGCTGTGTAGAAGTTAAAACTCACCGAGGCAGTCGTCGGCTCGGGTTCAGAATCCATGATAGCCAAATGGAGAGAGGGACGAGCAATGGATTTATAGTCAGAGGTACGAGTGCGGATATCGCTGAGCTGGAAACTGGGCATGTGGGGGATGGGGGAGATGGACGGGCAGCCGTGTGCTTAAGTATTGGGGCAGAGCACTTGAGACGGGGACTTTGCGAGTGCGAAGGTCAAGAGTTGTCCATGGGAGCTCTGGGGGCTGGCCTAGCGCAGGTGTACGGGCCGCACCCGATGCCGGAGAACTCTTTTGACCTATAATTTTGGTTTGGTCAATAATCTTGCGCGCGGTTAGTTCTATTTCTCACCAATTGGCCAGTGAGTGTGCCGGGGCTGTTAAACGTGTTTCTTTCGAGTCCCGACAAACGCTGACTATCCCTTTCCGACAGAATTTGCGCTAACCACCCCGAGGCAAGAGTCGGCGGACGAACGGAGAAGACGTTTTTCCTGTGGAGAGGACAAGACTGTGATTCGCGTACTGCACAACGAGACTGAACAATACCTTCAATGTAAACGACTCGGCTGTCTCGGTGTGTAGAGCACAGAATACACGCATGTAATCTTTTAAAAAAGAGTCATTAATTGTTGGTACCATTTGCCAAGATTCGTATTACATACAATCACAATATCTATAAGCATGATTGTTAGTATGCATATGGGAAGAAAATCTGGCACTGACTTAGAAATTTAAGGCGAGGGATGAAGACGGAGACGAGCGAGCACAAATACAAGTGCGAGCGCGAGCGCAAGTGCAAGTGCAAGCGCAACTGCAAACGCAAACGCATGTGTGGGTCGCACCGGAATAACAGGGGTCCAAGATAGCCCAATACCCCTACTTGGCTCCAAGCAAGGAACACCCATCCTCGCACCGGAAATGTTGGCCTGTAACGCCAACGGTCAACCATCCAGCCAGCACCCATTGCGTGCGACGTACCGTTTTGGAGGAAATGAAACCCAGCACGTACTGAATAAAGTTGCCTTGTTGTGGCCAAATGTTCGGCCCGGTTGATGTCAAACTATAGATGGGATGGACAGTTAGTATTTTGAGCGAACAAAGGAAGTGTCGACTCAATGCTGTGTGGCGAGGGTGAATATCTTACCGTGAGAAGCTGATCAATATGACCGAAACAGACAATCGCTCCAGGCACAATGATGTACAGTGGGGTACCTGAATAAAGTTCAGCCACAACATCACCCGCCTGACCATGAGTGTTCAATTCACTCACCGGGCAGAAGCATCCGTTCAGCGATGCCGGCCAGGGCACGAGCATCGTGACACGTTTTCCACCATGGGTGAGGCCAGTTGTGATCAAGCCTAAGATGGAGAAAATCAACGTCAGCCGAACGAGCATTGTGTTTCAGGAGCACGAGAACAATACGCACCCAGGTCAACGTTAAACGTTGCTGTTGCGACACTGAGATGCGCTGAACGCCGGGGCTAGGCGGCATCAACGACCGACAGCCGGTGTACGGTAGTGCAGCCGATTGGCAGACATAGACGGCGCGACCATCCGACATATTCTGTTCAAGAGAGGGTAGTGTGTAACCTAAATAGCAGTTAGTTTCTTGCGTACTCAGGTTAAGGCGTACATGGGAAAACTTACTCGAAAGGTGTAACCTTAATTTTGAGGTGGCGACATCCGAGTTCGCAGCAGCGAGTTAGCTAGACGGGGTCAACACACTGGAAAGCAGAGTTTCTAACCAATTTTGAACAACACACCAACTTAACAGTAAGACCAGTACATACGCTAGACCAGACTTCGCGCACCGTCACAACTCCATCTCTCTCTATGCCGCGTAGTGCGTCGCTCATGCAGCGTGCGCTGCGGGGACAGCGAAAGTTCGTCAGTGAAGGCCCATACATTCGCGACACCACTCACCGCTTTGCGAAACTCTTTCAATGTTTCTATTGCTTGCGTGTTTCACGGACCGAGGGTGGGAGAAGTCGCCATATCTCCCTTACCCCAAGTTGTCGACAAGCGTATGGCGAAAAAGCGCAGGCCAAGTCGTTGTCCAAGGCGCAGGGTGACCCTCGAACAGTTCGTGTTCTAGAGCTAGAGTTGGAACCCGGTCCGCCCGAATCGACCCGCAGAGCTAACTCCCCCGCCACGAGCCCAGTCAATACCCGCCCGGTGTCTCCACTAGTCTTCCCCCCACCCACTTTCCCCCCTCCTTCATCGCTTGGGAACCATGGCGAGGCCCTAGAGTACGATGCAGATCGTCAGGTATACGTCGAGCGGTTTCCTGATCCCCGCGCCGGCGCACCTATTAATGATGAAGTCGTTGCGCCAATCGATCTGGAGGCGTACATGGCCAACACGGGGAATCTGGGTAACCCCGATTTTTTCGATACCGCCGAGCTGCTCATGAACCAGCTTGACGAACAAAGGGCGGGATGCCCACCTGAAGAGCCGACTAGTAAGCTGTCTGGTGTTCATTTAGCGGAAACATACTTACGAAGTGGAGGTAGTACCAAGGTCAAACCCCATGGGTAAACAACAAAAATATGATGGCCGACATTAATAAATTGCCTCACGGACCTGGGTGGAAGGTGTTCGATATCAGACTTAACGAGCCAGTGCAGCGACAACAACAAAAACATTCGTCTTACCTGTTCATGCGATCAGTTGTCGCCACATTCCGCGACTTGATGGCCCAACCAGCGTTCCGAGACCATATGAGTTACGCAGCACGGCGAGATTGGACGGCCGAAGACCGGAAGTGCCGGGTTTACGGCCAGGCGTGCAGCGGAAACTGGTGGTGGGAGATGCAGGTCAGTATTTGTCTGCCGATAATACCGATGTGCTTACCTAATACATCCCAGGAGCGGCTACCCGACAAGTACGCCACAGTCGTGCCACTAATCATCGCGCATGACCGAATGGCGTTGTCACTTATGACGGGCGGACACCAGGCCTATCCGGTTTACTTGACGCTAGGCAACATTGACAAGTCAGTACGCCGCAAGTCTACGGCACGAGCCACAGCGCTGCTGGCTTACCTCCCGGTCGATAAGTTCCCGTATGTAAAAGACGAAGATGAGAAATCCCGTCTGAAGCACGAGCTGACCCATCGAGCCATGGAAACTCTGTTCCAGGAGCTGCATGAGGTGTCGGTGAATGGGGTCGAGACGCTATGCGCGGATGGGCGGTACCGTCGGGCTTACCCGATTGTTGCCGGTGTGGTGCTCGACAACGAAGACCAGGTCCTAGTATCAGGGATTATCGCTTCGAGCTGTCCAAAGTGCAAGACGACGTACCATAATCGAGGCAGCAGGAAGCTCGCAGAGCCGAGGACGAACCGCGAGACTCTATGCGCGATGCACGCGGCCTTAGAGGACGGGAATCGGCGTCCAGCCGAGGCGCTTCATCTACAACCCATCTGGCCGTGGTGGGCAAACCTCCTGTACTTCAACCTCGCTGGAGCCCTCATGCCCGATACCCTACACCAGCTACATCAGGGAATGCTCAGGCATCTATTGAAGTGGACGTACAAGGCGGCGGGGCCGGCGGTGGTTGACCGATACTTTGCTGCGATGCCAAACGCCGAGGGGATGCGACACTTCAAGCAAGGTGTTAGCGGAGTGAAACAATGGACCGGCCGCGAAAGTAAGGAAGTCGAAAAGCAACTCTTACCAGTGATAGCCAGTCTCGACGCCAAGGTGTGGGATTCAGATTTCGTCAAGCTTTCGCGCGCGCTCCTCGACTTTATTTATCGTGCCCAGGCGTCGCGCATGACTGAAGACGATATCGTTCGTTTAGAGAAGACGCTGGTTGAGATCCATGAGCTTAAGTTCGTGCTGAGACGGATGAAGATCTTTCAGAACGACTCACGGTTTAACAAGATCGCCAAGTTGCATCTGCTGTCGCATTGGCCGGACGATACACGCGAGATGGGGACTGCCGACGGTTACAGCACCGAATCACCTGAGCATATGCATATCCAAAGCAAGCGCGCTTGGCGAGCATCGAATAAAGTCCGACCTACGCCGCAAATGATCGGATTTATTCAGCGCTATGAGGCCTTACGCATACACCGTGCTCGAATGAACGCTTACCTTGGGCGGTTGTCAGTCGAGGGAGACAAACGAAGACGGAGCCGCGTCGTGTATGGCGAGGACGAAGATGTGCCCTTTGACCCGGCGTGGGAGGCAAGCGCCAGCATAACGAGCCGAGTGGTGCAGGGAGGGAGAGCGCCAAGTCCAGACAAGCCAACGGCTATGATGAGCCCATTGACGGCAGTGTTGATGCGGGAGGTGAGGACGAGGGGGGCGACGACGACGATGATAAGACGAGGGTGAAGACGAAGACCAGCAACATTACCCGGGTCGGATGCGAACGGCTGCGGATGCAAGGCAGCACGTGGTATATCCGAACCCCACATTGTCAATAGCTGCCAAGCCGACGACGGGCCGGGTCTTGGGCGTCGACATCATATCCAAATACGGCGCGGCTAATCTGATACCGGCCCTCCTCGCCTATCTCAACGAGCATGGGACGCGCAAGCTCCCCCCCAACTTCCTTCCCACCGCCTACCACGAGTACCCCCTCTGGCATCGCCTCTTATCTTCGCCATGAAACCCTCCCGTTCGATCCTGACTGGACTAGGCGCGACGTGATTCGCGCTCGCCCGGCGGATGACAAGGTCGAGTCC
This sequence comes from Ceratorhiza oryzae-sativae, assembly GCA_030998015.1. NCBI lineage: Eukaryota > Fungi > Basidiomycota > Agaricomycetes > Cantharellales > Ceratobasidiaceae > Ceratorhiza > Ceratorhiza oryzae-sativae. Next base: position 1,613,237 of record JARWMV010000238.1, read on the forward strand.
GCGTTCGACGTAGCTCTTATCCTCCATAATCGCGATAATTTTGGGGTACACCGTGAGTACCTTTCTTGTGTCCTGGGTTTAGGCTGACCTGGAGCAACTCACTCGATCATTCCTCACAGGATACCGTGCTGGCCAAGTCCGCGCTATCTTTGCCCTCCCCCCCAGTTTTCAGTACCTTTGCCCACACCCGCTAGTTTACGTCGAGGAGTTTGGCCCTTTTTCGACTTCGCTCTCGCCCATCATCGTATGCACTCGCTGTCTCAGCATCTTTTCGAGGGCAAACGCCGCGTTGCTGTTTACTCCACCTTTGACCTTGCCGCCGCTTGCCACCTCGCGCCGCAGTTCAAACGCCTTGACGAAGACCTCGACTTTGCTTCCTTCCCCGATCTCCTCGACGTTAGCCGATACTTCTGGCTCAACCATTATTATAACCGGTTTCTCTATCGACTTGTTGAACACTGGCGAGGTGCATTCCAAATCTAACGACCTTAGTAAGCTGTTTCGGTATGCCTCGCGCCCCATCTGACTGATCGTTTAACCGCAACAGATTTATTCTTTTTGTTTTGCTATTTGCTTGCTCGTCGCCATCTCGCCTCCCGTCGCCTGTAATCATTTTATTTTGCCCAACGTTTTTAATTACATTGGTACTGTCGCCCACCATTCCTAATCTGAGAACTAACTCCCGATCGCTCGGGAGTGCCCAATACGTTATCCTGACCACTCGTAAGAGCTTTGCTAATGAGCACTGCTGAGTACCAAGGAGTACACACGAGCCCTGCGCTCGTAAGCACTTACGAGCGCTCACGAGCGCTCACGAGCACTGGTCTCGCGAGCGCTTCCGAGCGCTTCTGAGCACGGGGCTCGTGACGATAAAGGAGTATAGCTAGCAAACCGCGTGCTTTTGAGCGCGGGCATATTTTCCTGACGTGTCAAGGCATTTGCAGCCATTCATTTTCTGCATTATCATGTCTGGTGTTTCAGCAAGTGCCAATGATATGGAAAACATCCCAAATTGGACTCAGCATGCTTACTAGCTGCTACAACTTTGATCAGTTCAATTATCCAAGTAGAATTAATACAATAGTTAGCCAATCAGATTTTTTTCTGAAAAACTGCCAAACACCTCTCCAGCAATTTTAGGCCAATGGAGAAATCTATCAAACCCCTAAATACACCACCAGACTCACCTTGTTGTGGTGAGCATCCTGTGATTGGATGCAATATAGCATCCTAAACCCAGAGACATTTTGCTGTAACTAGGCCTTATTCTAAAAAGAGAGTCACTGGGACATGACACACAAGAACCTGTGCAAGGCAAACATATGTGTAGATGATTCACATATGTACTAGAATGATCTGGAATGTGAACAAGTCAGTGAGCAATTTAATAGTCAAGTCAAATGTACATGCAGAGTATATGTGCAGCATTATAATATAACTCACTTGTATTTGTAGGGTAAAAATTTAGGCTCTACAAGCCTTGTTGTATTTCTTTGTTTTACTCTCACTCACACTCCTTCATGTAACTATTTTTGATACTAGATAAATATAAAATTGATTTCAATAATACATGCAGCAAAATGCTATTTCTGCACCCAAAGTATGCAAACACAAAGACTTGACTGGGCACAATATTCTTGTCAAACTGGTTCATGATGCATGCACTATTTTATATGGTCATATGAATCAGGTGCATTCTTGCATAGTGTTGTCTTTACAAAGGGGTCCAGGACATTCTTTGCCATGTCCCTTCTTACTTCTCCTTTCCTTGCTTTTTTGGTATGAAGAAGGGTCTTACTGCTACTGTCCATTTTCTTTCTCACTCCAATGCCTTCTCTAATGCAGGCTCATGCTCCCTGTCTGGCTTCTACATTTGCAGCTCATGTGTAACCTTTTGATCTTGAGTCCATCTTGACTGTCTCTTCCCTGCCTTTTCCTCTGCTTCAGTCTCCCTTCCTGCCCTCTGTTACTGTGTGTTTCTTTGAGTGGTTTGACCTTGTGTTCATGTAGCTTGTCAAATATGTATTTAATATATATATATATATATGGTCACATGATTTTATGATCTGTTGAATATATGTGAGAAGGTGTGGGCAGGTGTAAGTGTGCAACAAAATAATATTCAAGACAAGATGGGTACTGGTTCAGGCATGACACCCACAGACATTAATGAATGCTCAACTATACAGCAGAGATATCACATAATGGTGTTGACAAGCAGAAGAATCTGATGGCTAACAAATATATTCATGATTCAATTTGAAATTTGTTTGACATGGCTGGAAACAGATATTGTCTGCAAGGGAATGCATCCCTAACCTGGCAAAGCAGAATTTTAGTGCTATTAGTCACTGCTATCAGAGCCAATCTCCTGAATCAGTAAACCAAACTTACACCCTGGAGCTCTTTTTGCAAAGCCTCCAAAATCTCCACTTGCCTGTTGACTTTGTGTTGTGGGTCACTTCTTCAGCATTTTTCTTCTCCCAGGGCATCTTGTTGACCAGGTACTGGCCAGATGTGTAGTAGAGTTGGAGAGCAGATACCCCTATGCCAGTTCTTTTGTCATGGGCCACAATCAAAGATCTTGTGGCTAACCATCATTTTTTCCCCTTTGCCTACCCTTATTGTCTTGTGGCTTGACCACTTCCCTTCATGAGTAAGCACCTCCACTTGCATACTGAACCATAGACTATTTGTTATGACCTGCACAGGCAGCCATAATGTAACAAGGGAATTAATCTATAGTTTATAGCACTTTCTCCTAAGTTGAACAAGCTATAAACAATGTCACATGACCTCAGTGCTTATGGTGGTTATCTAACTTGGCCCTGCAATTCTCTCCATCATAACTTGGAGCAAGGAGTGAGTTTTCACATGACCTTGCATGGCTCTATAAGATTTGGAGCTGCAACAACCCTAAGAGCAACTTACTTAATACTTGTTTACACCCCACATGACCCATAACATACTGCAGACTGTGGAACAGTCTGACTCATACCTTTTAAGGTATATAACTCATTGAAAGCAAGCCTGTGGACCCCAGCTTGCTTTATCTTGTCAACCACCACTGACAACATAGCCACTACTTAAGGAATTGACAGAGACAAGGAGACAGAGGGGTCTTGACACTATTCTTAGTCACTCAATTACTGATCACTGCCACTCACTCTTACTCATCCTATTGTCCTGCTGACTGATGGATGTACTATTATTAGTAATAGGTTGACTGATCACTGCCATTCAATCTTACTCATCCTGGATGCACACTTAGTCACTCCCTTGGTTAGAATAGTATAAAAGCAAGGAGAGCAAGTTGGTCCACCCCAGCTTGCTCTACCTTGTCAATTCCCCTCTAAAGCACCCTGTGTGAAGATCAGTCCCTAGCTGACTTATTAGCTTAAGTAACAGCTAGAAGGGCCTTGAGTCAAGGCCGCATTGCAAGCCCCAGCACTAAGCATCTGACTTAGTCACTATCCACAGTTGCTTACTCAGCAATGGGTCTCCATGAGCCACATGCACATAAGTGCATACAGTGTCAAGCCATCAGATGGTAGACACACACAAAGTCATCCAAACTACAAGAGCCACACATCATGTCAGAGCCAACAACCTGAACAGTGACACCTAATGCTTGTGAGGCAAAGGCAGATCCAAGGGCTGTAACACTGAGTGTCATGGCCTAGACCATGACCACGATTTTATTATGATTTTTCTATATTTTATTATTCTCATCTTTACTCTGTTTTGGACAAGTCCTGTTTATTCAGATATATGTGTAGATTAATCACCCTGTCATGTGACATTGTTATTGTTGACCCAAGTTGATGTCTTCTGGAATATTCTGTAGTGACATGGCATGACTTACTTCTTATTGGTCCTGGTATTGGATATGTACTGCCTTGGCTGTGAATATATAAGGGAGAGTCTGAGAGCCTTAAGCCTCAGAACTCAACCTCCTGTTCTGCCCTTCCTCATCATCTACCTGCTAGGCTCTGCCAGCAGTACCTTGCCCAGATCTCTTCAGATCAAGTGCACCCTTACTAAACCTTGCATCTCATCACACCAAACCCCTTCCTTGCTGTGTGTCCCATCCTAGATGTTGCAGTTGACCTTCGGCCTTCATAGCCCATAGGTCCACCATTGCCTCATCAGTGTTTGGCCTTAGTCATGACAGTGTGGCCTTTACACTGAGGATCAAGACCACAACATCTAAGGAGGACATGCAGTGAGGAAGGTGGTTGAAATGACATGCAGACAGGTTCAGATATGCACTTGTGCTTAAGAGCACTGGGCAGAAGCTGCTTGGCTTGGTGACTGCACAGGTAGAAGGTAGGATGTTGACAGGAGGTTGAGTTCTGAGGCTTAAGGCTCTCAGACTCTCCCTTACATATTCATGTCCAAGGCTGTACATATCAAATCCAAGGACAAATAAGAAGTAGCAACAATGGTACAATGGCAAGTGGTAACTATGGTACAATGACAACAGTAACTATGGTATGATGGTAACCAGGGTGCTAATGACACATCATCAGAGAAGGACATTCTGGAAGATACAAACAAGGGTCAAACAACAACAAGGTCACATGACTTCCTTATGTAAGTAAATCTATGCATATATCCTAATATCTGTGAGTTGGTCAAAAAGTCTATAAAATAAAATGGAGAAAATATGAAATAAATTTATAAAAATTTAAATAAATCTGTGTCATGGTCTAGGCCATGACACATCAGCAGTAGTCAGGACATAGTCCAGACCCCTTAAGGGTATTAGCCACTTGTAAAGCAGAGTCTGACAACTGCTTTAGAGGTTGTGACAACTGAGTCATGTGACCTTGTTGTTGTTGTCATGACCTAGACCATGATGTGGAAATTATTATGATTTTTATTATTTTATATCTCTCTCTTTTTATAATTTTTGACAAGTCCTGTTTGTTATGACCTGTCAAACAGACATAACAGAATAACAGAATATTTTATGGATTTATGGCATTTTTTCCTTAGCAGAACAAGCCATAAACAAGGTCACATGACCTGGGTGCTTAACTGGCGCTTATGGTGGTTACCCTGAACTCGCTCCAGCATTTCTCTCCCTTGTTACTTGGAGCGAGGAGCGAGTTGTCACATGATCTCAGCGCTTACAGCAGGATCATGTGACCTCAGCACCTACAGTGGTTACCCTGAACTTGCTCCAGCATTTCTCTCCCTTGTTACTTGGAGCGAGGAGCAAGTTGTCATGTGATCTCAGCACTTACAGCAGGATCACGTGACCTCAGTGCTTATGGTGGTTACCCTGAACTTGCTCCAGCATTTCTCTTCATTGTTACTTGCAGCAAGGAACAAGTTGTCACATGATCTCGGCGCTTACAGCAGGATCATGTGACCTCAGCATTCACCCCTCGGACCTTGTGCAGCTCTATAAGATTTGGAGCCACACAAACTTAAGACAAACAATTACCTAACCCATAGTACTGTACATAACCTGCACCTACTGCAGATTGTGCTTAGATAATACATCTGCAGCCACTGCAGCCACAGGCATATATAAGAAGGATAAAGCAAGACTGGACACCTCAGCTTGCTTTATCTTGTCAACCACCATAGACCATAGCAAACACTGTAACTAGAACACTCAATACATACCACATAGCACCAAACTGTCAACACAGCCACTACTTAAGTGCTTTGCAAGGAAGCATCCAGAGGGTCACAACATTATAAAGCAAGCAACTAACTTAACTAGTGGCAAACATAAGTATACTACACAGATACTAAGGGCTGAGTACACAAGAAACCAGCTAACTCCTGTGATACATAAGAGAACACAAAGAAACTATGTCACAGAGACCACAAACTCGATCTCAAAGCAGAGTGGCAAATAGTAGACCACAATCACCCAAACCTGTTGCTTCCCCAGAGGCTGAAGGTAACCCAGATGAGACCCTCCAAGGAATGCCAGGGGGGTTGCCACAAAACCCACAACCAGTGGCTCAACCTAACCCCACTTGGGCCCCCATCCTGGGAGGGCAAATAGGGGGAATACTGCTCTGCAGCCCTCAACCACCAATTCACCTGATAAATCCAGACCCAGAAGATATCTCAAATACAGAGAGGGATGAGGTAGAAGATATGACCCAAACCATATATGAACAAGGCATGGCCTTGGCAGAAGAGGCAAGGACACAACCCCAGCCAGGTCCTGGAACCATAGCCACTGCCAACCCTATTCACATCATTGCCACCACCATCAGGGTGGGGCTCAAGGAACTTAGAGACAATAACCATAGGGAACTAGAAAAGGCAATCACAGGTATAAATCAGTGTCAAATATCACTAATCTGACAAGAAGGAAATGTGGACTGGATGGTAAGGTCAATGGAAACATCCAACAAAAATGTCCTCTATGTGGCAAAGAACCAGGACGACCTAAAAGCAGAAATGGGGAACCTGATAAAAGAATTAAAGGACATCTCCATGGAAATAAACCAGGTACTGGGAATGCAAGAGCAAAAGCTCGAAAGCTTAGAGAAGAAAACTGAAAACACAGGGGAGATCCTAATCGCACTAGAACAATGGGTAACCGATCTAGGAAATGAGCTCCAGAAAACAACTGAAGCAGGAAGGCCAAGGGAAAGGACAGAAGAGACCAGGGGAAGAACTAGGGTGGTCATAGGAAGCCCCTCATGATCCCCCTCAGCCTCCCCAGTACAAACACCCTTTCTGGGAAGAACCTTCCAGGCTGAGTCCACAATAAGACCCTGAACAGAACCTCCATCCCAAGCAAACCAACCTACCCTTGCCACAAACCACACTCCTAAGGAGGCGCGACTAGGGAGACCCAGCAAATTTAATGGGAAAAAAGGGAAGGAAGCAGAGAACTTCATAATCAGCATGGAACTTTTCTTTGCTGACTATGACAAATCAGCCTTTGACAACTGAAAAAAGATATCTGCTGTGTTAATGAACATGGAGGATGGGGAAGCAGCAAACTGGGCACAACCTTACTGCTGGAAACTACTAGCAGGCGAACGCACAGGTATCCTTGCATCCTGGAAGGATTTCAGGAAGGGATTCCTGGATGCTTTTAACAACCCAGTCATAAAGGAAAAGACCATCTGGAAACTAAGGAAATTAACACAAACCAAGAGTGCATTGGATTATGTTACCCAATTCCGGATCCTGATCCAAGAGGTAGACTGGAACCAGGAAGCCCTCAAGGACCAATTCAGGGAAGGGTTAAAACCTGAAGTACAACAAGAGATCTTAAGGATTGAAGTACTGGCAAATGAGGCTGAAGGTCCATCATATACCTTAGATCAATTAATCGACTTTGCCTGCAAAATGGATGACATGCAGTTTGCAAACCAGAAAATGAATGCAAGGACCAGCAACTCATCAAATTCAACCTGGGCACCAGCAAAATATAAACAAGGGGGGAACAAGCCTTCAGGGACCAGTGGCAAACAGGGGAATACCCAAACCAACAACATGGTAAGGATACCAAACAGTGAAAAGGACAGGTGAAGGAAAGAAGGACTCTGTATCAAATGCAGTAAATCAGGGCATGTCCTGAAGGACTGCTGAGGCCAGTGGACCTACAACAAAGCTAAGATACAAGGGAAGGCCAGCAGACAAGTTGAGGAAGAAAGCAGCTCTGAGTTGGAAAACTAATTGGTCCTACCACTTCCATGTTGGAGGACCCTGATATAACCCCTACCGCAGATGTATGTTACCTTAAGAAGTCTAGTAATCAATCAATAATATACACTACAGTAGAGGGAATCATGGAACCAGCAAAAGATGCTGATTGACTCAGGATCTTCAACCAACTTCATTGATAAGGCCTATTCAAGGGAAAAGGGGATTCTGACCACTCCCCTCAAACACAAGAAATCAATTGTGGCCATTGATGGAAATGAAATCAAGGATGCCATAGAAGAAAGGGCAGAACTAAATATTGAAGTGGAAGGGAAGACACTGAAATGCTCCCTTTATGTGATGACCCTAGGCAACACAGACATAGTCCTAGGGAAAGAATGGCTTGAAGAAGCAGAACCTATCATAGATTGGAAAGACCTTACCATCTCATACCCAGATGAAATCAAGGCAAGGGCAGCAAGTGAAAGCCTACAAATCCCAGAAGAATTTAGGGATTTTGAAGACCTGTTTGGGGAAGAAGGTTTCCAAGAACTTCCACCCCACCAAGGTAACCTGGACTTCAAAATGGACCTGATCAAGGGAGCAGAGCTGCCAAAGCCTGCAAAGAGGTACAGTATGTCACCAGCAGAAACAAAGGCGCTCAGGGAGTACCTAGAGGAGGAACTAAGAAACAGGAAAATAAGGCCCAGCCAGTCAGTTGTAGCTGCACCCTGTTTCTATGTGAACAAAGCAGATGGAGGGCTTAGGTTGGTAGTCGACTACTGTAAGATGAATGACATCACCAAGCCAGACAGGTTTCCACTTCCAATCCAAATAGAATTGATTGAGAGACTGAAGGATGCAACCATCTATTCAAAAATGGATGTTTGATGGGGGTTCAACAACATCAGGGTAAAAGAGGGAGACAAATGGAAAACAGCTTTCAGGACAGGAGAAGGCCAGTTTGAATGCTTGGTCATGCCATTCGGAGTAAAAGAAGGACCAAGAACCTTTACAAGGTTCATGATGGAAAAGTTCCATGACATAATAGATGATTATGTGGTAATCTACATGGACGATGTACTAGTGTTTTCCAGAAACAGGGAAGAACATGTACAACATGTCAGGGAAGTGTTAAGAAGAATGAGGGAAAACCACCTCTTCCTCAAACCACACAAGTGTCAGTTCTTTGTGAAGGAGGTAAGCTTCATTGGAATTGTCATATCCCCAGAAGGGATATCGATGGAAAAGGAAAAAGTAAAGGCAGTTCTAGAATGGCCAGAACCTAACACAGTAAAAGAAGTCCAAGCATTCCTAGGCTTTGTGGGGTTCTATAGAAGGTGGATAGAGAAGTTTAGCACCTTAGCCAAACCCCTCACAGATCTCATTCAAAAAGATGTCAAATTCCTGTGGGAAAGAAAACAGGAAGCATTTGAAGCTATCAAAGAAGCAGTAGCAAGAGAACTGGTCTTAATCCACCCAAACCCAAACAAGCCATACATACTGGAAACAGACACCTCAGGAGTGGCCATGGGGGCAGTACTAAGCCAAAAGGGTGATGACAACTGATTGCATCCAATTGCCTTCCTATCGAAGAGCTTCACCCCACCAGAGAAAAATTATGACACCTACGACAAGGAGTTGCTTGCAATTGTTAGGTCCTTAGAGCACTGGAGGTTATACCTAGAAGGGACAGAGGAACCTATTGTGATATACACCAACCATAGGAACCTCCAGTACTGGCAAAATGCCCAGATGTGGAATAGAAGGCATGCCAGATGGTATCTCACTCTGGCACCCTTCAATTTTCAGATTGTGTATAGACCAGGGAAACTCTCACAGAAGCCAGATGCCCTTTCCAGAAGGAGTGACCATGGGGATACCCCTATGGAACCACAGATCATGATTCCAGAAGAAAGGTTCATAGGTTTCAAGGCAGAAGTACAGGGGAATTTCTGGGAGGTGTCACAAACTGACATGCATATATCCACTCTATAATATTTTCTTGATTTACTACATTTTATGAGACCAGCTTCAAACATACTTGCCTTTTATGGTATATCTGTGTCATGTGATTCAGGGGATGTTCCAGACTGATAACTGAGATGTATTTCAACTCTGATGTGAAATTCTGCAGTTCTGCAGTTGCTTCTACTGCTTCTATCTCTTATCAGTTGTGACTCACTGTATGGACTTGTTTGTTATGATGTGGCTTGTACTATGTATATAAACCAGGTCAAGTTCACAGAGGACTCCTCAAGAACTTGACCTCTTGTCAAATACAAGTTCTTTTCTTTTCTTACTATTTTCCTCGTTGCCTGACTTGTTGTTGTCAACATCAGGTCAAGTTCTTGACAATTGTAAGTCTCAGTGTCATCTGGGATACATCTGGAACGCTGTTGGCGTTGTCTCAAGATAACCCCCCGTTGCCTTCCACAATCCCACTCCACCTATCCACAGCCACAAGACATCATTGCCCTATATGTGCCTCTGTGAAACCTTGCATAGCCAGGTCCCTCACACGTTGTAACAAGCTTTGGTTCTCTAATCTCTTCTGTTGACAAGAGGTGGGGTCACTCATTGCCCTTAAGTAGTTGAGCAATGGAGGTCACCTTCCTATTCCAATAGACTTGGGAAAGGGTCTATTTTTCTCTTTTATCTTGCTCTTGCTCGAGTACATCTCTGACAGAACGCACGGCCCTCAAGTGGCACAACCTTTTACAGAAGATCAGCACTGCCGTCTGTGTGGGTGGTTCGGACACCTGTCTATCCACTGCTTTACCCTCAACTCAGTTGAAAGTATCCTTGAAGAAACTGGGCACATCGATTTTAACTGAGTAGTAATTGTCAAAGTCCGCCCCCAGAAAGTCGGACGTGCCCAACAAGCATTTGTCACTGAACCAGGTGCCCCTGAGTGCAAAATCTGCCTTCAGGCGAACAGAGCCACTTTCCCAGCACGCTGCCCTTATTGTCCTAAGAAGGACAAATTCCTCTACTACTACACCATCCCCCGCAACCAGCTATAAGCTGGAGAACCTCAGTCAACAACTTCTTCATCACCTGTTAAACACTATTGAAAATTTCCAAGACAGGTATCGTCATTACCAGAATAAGTACGAAGAAACCTGTGAAAAACTCCATGAAGCCAAGGCCTGTTGCATGTACCTAACTGAGCATTTGCATGAACACCAGGAGGACTATCTATCCCTCCAAGAAACCATCGAACCCCACGAGTACGCCTTCCCCATCTTCTCAACCCTGTCAGACCTTCCTCACACCACCTTTCTAAGTGGCACAAGCTTGCCAATTCAGGAAGAAGCACCCCTTCTGGCAGCCCAAGTTGATCCTCCCCAAGGAAACACTCCTTCAGGATCAAACTAAACTAAAAAGGGTGGAGTGCCCATATCGTTGTCAAGACACCAAAAGTTGGGACCTGGACGATACGTGGCTAAGGTTCGAAGGAGTTGGAAATTTTGAAATCTATAGACTTGTGTGGGGAACTGAAATCTTTTATTATCAAAACAACTCTCAATTTCCTGTACTTCCATACCGTCTCTGTCACCTTTAAAATCTACTCGATTTCCTTCTGAAATGGCGTCACCAACCCCTGCCCCTGCTTGGGCAAATATGTCTGACGGAGATAAGGTCATCTATATGCTTCAATCAATGGACGAACTGCGAGAGCAAACCAACAATCTCCAAAACGATATTGGAGACATCGAACACAATAATAAAACCTACACGGACTCACTCGAGGCCAAACTTACCACCAATCAGACAAAAATAGATGCAGATGTGGCTGGACTAGCCACCAATGTCAACAATCTAGTAGGGATGTTAGCCATTCTCCAAACCACTATCACGTGCATTGAAGTGCAAATCAACACTTCCATGGGTGGCTCAGGTGCTGCCCAAGTACTAGCTCCCTCCAGTGCAGCCCAACCACAACCAACAGCACCTGCTCCCTCTAGTGGGTCAACTGCAAAGGTTAAGATGGCCGCCCCTCAAAAGTTTGATGGCACAAAACAAGAAGACGCCATCTCATTCAGAATTGCATGTGCCCGATACATTAATACAAACATGAGTGGGCGTTCGGCTGATCAAGTGGTCGCCTTCATCACCTCTTATCTTGAAGGGTCCACAGCTGAATGGGTCAACTCCTATGAGGAGTTTGAAATCTTAAACCCTGGAACTGGAATCCCATGGCTTCATGATGCCAACCTGTTTTGGCAGGAATTCACCACCCAATATGGGGACTTGAACCACACTGAAAATAACCATGACAAATGGCGGAAACTGAAACAATCCAAGACGGTCCAAGACTACCTCACTCTGTTCAACCTATACTCAACTGGGCTCAACTACAACAATGCAGCCATGTGTGATCAGTTCTATGATGGGTTGTTGTCTGATGTAACAGACAGCATGGTAGCCCAAAATTATGATCCCTGCACAAAGACATTCGCGCAGCTCACACAGTGGGCCCTGGAAATCAACCACCACCTCATTTCTTTCAGAAGCAAGAGGACATCTCATGGGGGTAACAAGTCCAGCAGCAACAATGCCTTGACCAGTAGGCTGACAAATAACCCCCAAAGCACCCCCCAAAAAGAGAAATTCAAGAATGGGGAACGAGTATACAAGATTAAGGACGGCAGGGCTGTAACAGGTCAAATTGTAGCCATTGGGCCCAACACAAAGGGCTTCACGGTCCCAACTGTCTGCTACGATGGCAGCAATGCCAACGTACAAGAATCCTTCAAGGACATAAAGAAGGATAACCATCCACTGGTGGTCCCAAAGGCGAAGGATCCAGACGCAATGGATCTGGATAGCACAGGAAAAGGGAAGGGGACAAACACCTGCTATAACTGTGGAGGGCGCAGCCACATTGCCGCCAAATGCCCCTCAGCCAAGATGTCAGGATATGAGGCAGTGGTTGAGGACATGGAAACAACCAACAATGAGTCGGTAAAAGAATGAGCTCAAACTGTGCCCAGGGGGCAGTCTTGGGTGCTATGTTACAAAATGCACATAATGAAAATAAAAATATGGAAATGGAATGTATGTCGTTAGGAAACCAATCACAACTACAGTTTTTCTTTCATGCATTCCCTCTGCGCATAACCCCCGAACACAAGTCTGCATATAACATGAAAAAATTCAACGGATGGGCCATGATTGACTCAGGGGCCATGTCAGTATTTATACATGAAGATTTGGTTAAACAATACTGTATTCCTACTGTTGCCCTAAAAACACCCAAGAAACTGAGGGTAATTGATGGAACGGAGATAGACTCTGGGTCCATGACCCATTACTGCACCTTTGAGTTGTGCATTCAAGAGCACTGAGAGATCCTCAGTGCTTACGTTGTGAATGTTGGCAAAAATGACCTAGTCCTGGGCATGTTGTGGCTCAAATTCCATAACCCAGACATTGATTGGGATGGAAAGGATATGAAGTTCAACTCGCCAATATGCTTGAAGCACTGCATTACAAAACCCCTACATGTGCAAGCAAATGAACCCAAGGAGCTTCAGTTGGACTCCTTAGACTCCCTCCCAGCAAAATATAGAGAATTCTGGAAAATATTTGCTGAAGAAGATGATGTCCAACCACTGCCACCCCATAGAAAGTGGGATATGGAGATAGATCTGAAACCAGATGCAAAACCAAGGCATGGCCCCATATACAGTGTGGGTGTCAAAGAAGACGCAGAATTGTGCAAAACCTTAGACCGCCAATTGAAGGCAGGGCATATTAGACCCTCAAGGTCACCAATGGCATCCCCAGTCATATTTGTTAAAAAGAAGAATGGGAAGCTGTGCATGTGCATCGACTACCAGTGGCTAAATGAAATGACTGTCTCCAATGTGTACCTGCTCCCATGCATCAATGATATTGTGGAAACTTTACGTGGGGCAAAGATATTCACCAAGTTTGACCTAAAGTGGGGTTTCAACCTCATACGAATTCGGGAAGGAGACAAATGGAAGGCTGCTTTTAAGACCAAATACAGGCTGTACGAGCCCTTAGTCATGCAATTTGGCCAAAAGAATGCACCAGGAACCTTCATGGCCATGATCCGAGAAGAATTCCAGGACATCGAAGGCATTTATGTTGTAATTTACATGGACGACATATTAGTATTCTCAAAAAACCAAGAGGAACATGATGAACATGTCAGAGAAGTCTTGTGTCGGCTCCAAAAGGCTGGCCTATACTGTGCCCTGGAGAAATGTGTTTTCAATGTCACTGAAGTGGACTACCTGGGAATAGTAGTGACTCCCCAGGGAATTAAAGTAGACCCAGCCAAGGTCGAAAAAGCTGTTGAATGGCCAACCCCTACTAACCCAACCAAAGTCCTGGAAGGGCTGGGGTTTGCAAATTGGTTAAGGCACTTCATAAAGGACTTTTCAAAAATCACAAAATGTCTTTATGAACTTGTCAAGAAGGATGTAAAGTGGGAATGGACAGAAGAAAGGGATTGGGCATGGAACCTGCTGAAGCAGAAATTAAAGGAGTCCCCCCTCCTAATTCAGCCAGAACCCAGCAAACCATTCATTTTGGAAACAGACACCTCAGGCTATGCCACAGGCGCTGTATTATTGCAATATGGAGAAGACAGAATGCTCCACCCAATTTCCTACTACTCGAAGGCAATGGTCCCGGCAGAAAGAAATTATGATATTTACAACAAAGAAATGCTGGCAATCATAAAGGCCCTCAAACACTGGCGTCACTTACTAGAAGGGGCTGAACACCCAGTAAACATTGTTTGTGACCACAAGAATTTGGAGTATTGGAAGACGAATCGGCCACTGAACGGCTGAGTCACATGGTGGCATGAGTTCCTATCCAGGTTCGAATTCAAGATTCTATACATTGAAGGGGCAAAGAATGGCCAGGCAGACATACTCTCTAGGCTGTCAAGACACATCCCTAAAGAGGGGGGTGAGAGCCAAGCTCTGCTTGCGCAAAACCAATTTTTTGAGCTGAAATCACTGTGCCTGCAAGCAATCACGCCAGACCATGACCTGGAACAACTCATTAGGGATGCTATCCCAGGGGACGAACACCTATCAAAAGTGCTAAAAGCCCTAGATGACAATGAGAAGGTCAAAGATTGGGAATGGGACGAAGGACTTTTACAACACAAGGGCAGAATCTATGTCCTGAATAACAAAGAACTTTGCAAACTGGTCATCGAAAGCTGTCATGATAGCCCAGCAGCAGGACACCCAGGACAGTTCAGAACATATGAATTGCTAAATCACAAATACACGTGGTTATCAATGAAAAAATCAGTCAACGAATACGTCACACATTGCAAGTCATGCATCAGGAACAAGCACAGCAACCAAGTTCCCCCAGGGCTCCTAAACCCAATACCCACACCAGAAAAACCTTGGGAGGAAATTACCTATGATCTGGTCACCAGGCTACCCCTGTCAGAGGGGTTTGACACCATATTTACAGTTGTCAACCGCCTGACAAAAATGGCCCACTTTATTCCATGTCAATCGGAAGCCAGTGCTATGGATTGCACCAACTTGTTCCTAACATATGTATGGAAACTTCATGGGTTACCATGGAAAACAATCTCAGACCGCGGCCCCAACTTTGCATCCAAATTCTTAAGGCACCTATACAAATGGCTGGATATAAAACCCTCCTACTCCACAGCATACCACCCTCAGACAGATGGCCAGTCTGAACAGGCCAACCAAGTAGTGGAAGGGTACATCAGACATTATGTATCAGACCGGCAAGACGACTGGGTCTCGCTCCTACCATTGGCTGAATTTGCCTACAATAATGGTGTCAATGCCTCGACTGGCAAATCACCATTCTTTGCAAACTACAGTTTCCACCCAAGGCTAGCAGTTGGGGACAGGGAGGAACAAGAACTCCCCTTAGCAGACAACCATGCAGAATGGCTCCAAAAGGGCCATGACGAACTTAAGGCAGCTCTGGAAATAGCAAACCATAGGATCAAGGAATACTATGACCAGAAGCATCGGACCCCAGAAGCTATTAAGGTTGGAGACAAAGTCTGGCTTGATACCAAGAACATACAGACACAGCAGGCCTCCAGGAAATTGGCCCACAAAAGAGTTGGACCATTCAAGGTGGTAGCACAACATGGCACACATGCTTACAAACTGGACCTACCGATAACCATGAAAATACACCCAGTGTTTCATGTTTCACTCCTCACCAAATATAAAGACAACCCCTATGGCCGTCAGGTTCCCCCACCACCACCTGTGGTAACTCCTGAAGGGGAAGAAGAATTCAAAGTGGAACAGATCATAAAGTCACAATACAACAAAAGGTCTAACATCTTCAAACACTACGTCAAGTGGCTCGGCTATGACGAGCAACAATGGTTAACTTATGATGACCTGGTGAATGCACCAGAACTCATTGCCGGCTATGTCAAGTCACACCCAAAGGCACCCCACGACCCCCTGCCTTGAAGGGGGGAAGTGTCACAAACTGACACACATATATCTACTCTATAATATTTTCTCGATTTACTACATTTTATGAGACCAGCTTCAAACATACTTGCCTTTTATGGTATATCTGTGTCATGTGATTCAGGGGATGTTCCAGACCAATAACCGAGATGTATTTCAACTCTGATGTGAAATTCTGCAGTTCCACAGTCGCTTCTACTGCTTCTATCTCTTATCAGTCATGACTCACTGTACAGACTTGTTTGTTATGATGTGGCTTGTACTATGTATATAAACCAGGTCAAGTTTGCAGAGGACTCCTCAAGAACTTGACCTCTTGTTGAATACAAGTTCTTTTCTTTTCTTACTATTTTCCTCGTTGCCTGACTTGTCGTTGTCGACAGGAGGAGCTTAAAGAAGCTCAGGAAGAAGACAAATCTATCAGATCCTTAAGGCTGAGCATGGCAAATAAAGAACAACTACCACCCTCAGTACAGAAGGAATTTAGATGGTATGAAATGAAGGAGGGCCTATTAAGGTATGACAATAGGCTCTACATCCCAGATGACAAGGACTTGAGGTTGAGTCTCCTTGAGGAGTGCCATGATGCCCCTGTGGTGGGTCATCAGGGACAAGCCCAAACACTAGAATTACTATCAAGGGATTACTACTGGCCAGGAATGAAGGCCCAAGTAAACTGATATGTGGAATCTTGTGAAACGTGTCAAAGAAGCAAAGGACACAAACAAGGCACTCCCCTGAAGCCCTTACCAATCCCATGGAAACCATGGGCAGATGTTGCATATGATTTCATCGTCAAATTACCTGTCTCAAAGGGGTATGACAGCATCTTGACAGTTGTAGATCGCTTCTCCCAGCAGGCCCATTTTGTACCATGTCTGGAGAGCACCAATGCAGAAGAACTGGCAGAAATATTCATAAGGGAGGTATGGAGACATCATGGGACCCCAGAAACCACTGTCTCAGACCAAGGGCCAACCTTTAACAGCCGATTCCTAAAAGCCCTATACAAGGGAATTGGGACAAAGCCCAGATTCTCCACTGCCTTCCATCCAGAAACAGATGGACTGTCGGAAAGAACAAATCAATGGGTAGAAGGGTTCTTAAGAACCTTCTGCAATTATAGACAAGATGATTGGGTAAAATGGTTACCCATTGCCAAATTCTGCCATAACAACCATGTAAATGCTACAACAGGACAAACCCCATTTGAAATGGTATATGGAAAAAACCCAAGATGGGTTGTCTGAGAGGGAGAAGAACTGTCTGAGGCACCCACTGCAGACAACATGTGTAATCAAATGGAAAAAGTATGGGATGAGGCAAGAGCCTCAATGGAATTACACCAACAAATGGAAAAGAAAGGGAGGGAATTCAAGGTAGGAGACAAGGTTTGGCTGCTCCTAACAAACCTCTTGTCCAAGAGACCCTCCAAGAAATTGGACAACCAAAAAGGGGGCCCTTTTGAAATCACAGAAAAGATCTCATCCCATGCATATCACCTGGACCTACCTAAAACCATATGTGTACACCATGTATTCCATGTAAATCTCCTCTCACCATTCACAGAAGATAAAGACTTCCAAAGAAGGCAGGCCAAACCACCACCAATCATAACAGAAGAAGGAGAGGAGGAGTATGAGGTGGACCACATTGCAAATTATGAATGGTGGAATGGCGAGCTGTTTTACCAAATCAGATGGAAGGGCTACGACCCAATAGAAGACACAATGGAACGTGCCAGCAAGTTTGCTGACATGAAAGAGGTTCTAAATGACTTGCAAAGGTGCTTACCAGATGCACCAATGCCAGTCAAGACAAGTCAGCACTCAGGTGACTTGAAAGGCAGGCCAAAGAGAACCAAATGAGGATCTGGAAAGCTTTAAAAAGAGCCATTCAGGATACCCAAGAAAGGCCAGAGCCCACTCTACCACCTCACTTGCACCACAATACACCTGCGAAACCCCAAAACATGCCTTTCATCACTCACCCAGTCGCACATCCCAACCATTACACACCACTTGCTGAAAATCAGGTGGCCCCACTTTGGCAGCCACCCACCACTAGGCGGCCAGCACCCTACCCTGGCAGGGAAAATTGTCCTAAACCAGGGATGTACTGCTCCAGTGTGGAAGACACCCAGAGGTACACTGAGCGACTGTCGCCAGGGGCTAACCTAGTGTACATCCCAAAGAAGTTAAGGGATGAAAGGAACTGGATTGACAATGACAAGTACCTGGATCCCAGGTTAGGGGTCCTGACATGGCATGGAAGCCAGAAGCCAACAACAAGAAACGCCTTGCTAAGAACACCGATGTATGTCATTGACAATATTGTGGGACCAACAGTCAACATGGTGGCCAAGGCAGCAAGACAACAGAGGAGGGCTGCAGGCCAAATGGCAGATGGGGGGGACTGGGAGGTGGAGCGCCAGGCCAAGGCATTGTTGGAAGAATGGAAGTTGACACCGGCCACACTGTATGTGGGACTGCTCAAAGCAACTACCACTGATGAGATGTTTACTGCTATCAGGACAAAGCAGGCAAACATGAGCGACTTCTGAAATTGGGTGAAGGTGCACCCAAACAAAAACACCAATTACAACACTGATATGACAAGCCTTACATCAAGCCTAGAATCACTGGTCATGGCTGAGGAAGAAGCCAAGCCAGTGATAAAAGAACCCACCCTAGACCCAGCTGCGGAGGAAGCCAAACAGGACTGGGACCAGTGGGAAAACGAGCTTGTTGAAGCTCTGGAGGAGGTGCCACTGTTGGAACCAGCCCCCATATGACCACTTTGCCTCCCATGGAATTTTCTCAAATGTATAAGAGTTTTACTTTTTACACATCAAACTTAATACATTTTGTTACTCTCTATTTACGTTTGCCCTTGAGGGGCCAGGTATAGGGCTTCTTGCCTTTTTTATCCTTCTTATTGGTCTGAACAACTGACCAGGTAGTGGGCTGCAGCCAAGGGGCCTCCCCCCCTGGGAAGTCAGCCATGTAGTTCTGGAAACACCCAGAACCAGATGCTGCAAAGGGCGAAGCCTCATCAAACGAGGGAGCAGAGCCCTCCTTGAAGAATTCGGCAAGAGCAGCCTGGTGAGACTGCTCCTCAAAGGGCTTGTAGTCCTTATCAACAAGCACCCAGACACGCTCAAGGGTGGCCTCATGGGCCCAACCATTGAGGAGGATGTGCTCTTCTACAGAACAAGTTAGCAATGTGAGAACAACGAAGAACAAGCACACATACCTGGCACCCCACAGAAGAACCAATCCCTGACACCTCCATAGAAGTCTTCAAGGGAGGCGTCGCACATGGCATCGCAGTAGGCACAGTACTCCCCCTCAGGGAGAGACCAGCAGGTGCAGTCAAGGGGATTGTAGTTAAGGGAAATAACGCACACAGTAAAGACAGGATGAGGAAGGAAAACAACAAAACCACAAACATTAAAAAATCACAGTGCAACACAATAACTTGCACAAACATCAAAACAAAGTCTGGTCAGGTGACACCAACAGACACATGACCATCTGCCAGAAAACAAACAACAAAGCATGGGAATCACATGACCTAGCCTAGTCATGTGAATATACACTATCCCCTAACTACCAGAGGGGTTGGAGAGGGGGCACCGACCAAAGTGGAGGAGCAGAGGCCCCAAGCATAGCAAGGAAAAAGGCCAACACAGGGGAATGCAGGAAGGGCACCCCTCGGAGATGTGTCATAACCAGCACAAGCCTACATCAGGAAACCACATGATCACAACAACCAGAAAGGGTATATCTAGGGGACACCTTTGGGGGCAAAAGGGGCTATTGTTTCATGCCCTCCCCACAAGATGCATCTACCTCAAAAAACACCAACAATGCTAAGCGAAGATGGCTTGAATGTGGGAACACCCCAGCCAAACAAATCAAGCACAGGGTGGAGGTCGGCATTGCCATTGCTGGCACCCTTGGAATCAAGCTGAGCCCCCTCACCCGCTTCTACACAGCTTACGCTGACAGATTGCAGGTCCGAAGAGCCAACCGAAACCACATGGGCCCCCCAATTCTGTGTCCAGACCAGGGCAGTGCTGCTGACCTGGTCGAAGCTACGTGATCAGCCCTCAAGTGGGCTTGCCACCCAATACAAGGTGTTCTGCCACCACCAGCCCAATCACTGGGCAACCTTAGCCATGGTCGAATGGCACAACCCAGAGGAGCTGAACTACAACCTGACCTGGCCCCTGCATGTCCACGCCCTCTCCATCAGTCAGGAATGGAAGGGTGGGTGGAACACCCAGAACGTGGGGTTCTGGGACTTCAAGGGGCAACACCCCAACATACAGCCCAAAGACCTCAAGGACGGGCCAGGAGGCAACCCAGCAAGGGACGCCTTCAACTATCTCTGGAAGGATGTCAGAGCTAATGGCAAGGAGATAGAGGATTTGATGGCAGGGGACCTGACCTTGGAAAGGTTGGAGGAGATCTTGGTGAAGGGAAAGGGTGGAAAACGGTCAAGGATGGAGGCAGACTTGGAGGATGGGATGGAGATTGTCACCTCAGCGACGAAACAGGAGTACTACCAGGCATTCAAGCACCTCCGCCCCCTCCAGATGGTGACGACATGGAACTTGGTACAAGCATATGCCAAGTACACATACAAGGAAGACTGGGGTTGCATGCCTGCAATCCCTGTGGAGTTAGAGGTCCTGGAAGACTGGGAGCACATTGACTGAGCAGACAGATGGTTTGCCAAGGAGGTCGAGAAGAGGGGAAGAGGGGTGCGCCATTGCATCCTGGTGATAGAAGCCAAGGAGGTCGAGAAGAGGGGAAGAGGGGTGCACCATTGCATCCTGGTGATAGAAGGAGAAACTGGAACAGGGAAAATGGCATATGCACGATCCAAGGGCTGCCACAGCTGGATGTGCAATGTGTGGAATGTGGGCAACTTGTCAGAAGATGCCAACATTTGGATCCTGGATGACATGGTCCAGTCAAACGGGAAGTACTTGCTCAAGGCCCTGAGCCAGTACGAGGCAGACTTCACAGGCAGGTACGTGCACATGAAATCGATGAAGGTACAGCTGACAGTTATTCTGGGAAATAGCCAGTCAGCAATCATGAAGTGTTGGTCAGACATAGAGGGGGAAGAAGGGGACTTATGGGTATCAAGAAATGTAGAATGGGTGTATGCAGGAGGAAAACCATTCTTTGTATTCCCTTAGAATAATTTACTGTATTGTACAACTTCTGCTATGCCCATCCAAACAGTTGGGGCATTCTGAGAAGAAGCAAACGAATCCTCACCCCTAAATAACCTCCACAACAAAGAAAAGAAAAACAATCTCATGTAACAGAGAGGTTAAGGGGTCTAGCCTGACTCAGCCTGACCTCATCAAACAATACTGAATCAGCCGAAAGGTTGTTGGTTCAAGTCCAGTGCCCTTAACCTCCTTGGTGCATGAGATTCCTTTTGCATAAGGATCTAAACCATGTCTCAAGGTCCCCCAAGACATGTCCAAAGGGGGATAATGTTATGACCTGTCAAACGGATATAACAGAGTAACCGAATATTTTTACAGATTTATGGCATTTTTTCCTAAGCAGAACAAGCCATAAACAAGGTCACATGACCTTGGCGCTTAACTGGCGCTTACAGTGGTTACCCTGAACTTGCTCCAGCATTTCTCTCCCTTGTTACTTGGAGCGAGGAGCAAGTTGTCATGTGATCTCAGCACTTACAGCAGGATCACGTGACCTCAGCGCTTATGGTGGTTACCCTGAACTTGCTCCAGCATTTCTCTCCATTGTTACTTGGAGCAAGTAGGGCTCTGTGACAAACACAAATTTGAAAACATGTTTGACACAAACAATTATAAATGCTGTTTTCAAACAGTAACTCACCATTTGAAACCAGTCACTCTTGAAAGCTGCATGTGGCATGCAGCCATTAGTCAGTGTCATGCCATTGTGGCAGAGACAACTGCATTCATACTTACATTTCACCACCGCCTATTCCCCAGCCTCTATTGACAGCAATGCCAGTACCAAGCAGTCAGGGCTCACCAAGCCAAGTGCCAATTGACCCCTGTCTCCTGGAACTTTTGCATCACCTTCATACTTTGCCAGCTTTAAACTTGAGAAGCATGATATAGAGCACTATGGGTCAGCACAGAGTGCTCTGGATTATAAGCTTCAGCTTATCTTTGGTTCTCAAGTTGAAGGTTGTTCAATTGAATTCCAGGGTTGTGGGCAGTTGCTTGAAGCAATTGTACATACATTTTCAAAATACATAGACAGGGAGGAGGGCAAGAATAGGACTCTAGGGTGGTGGGTGAAAGAACTGGCAATTGCAGCCAGTTCAATCTCACACTCATGTAATTCTTTAAAGATTTATCAAATGAATTACTGGTCATGGGCTATCATCATTGAAAACAGTTTCAAACTGTTTTTATGTGTTTGTCACAATGTGAGTTTTCAGTTTGAAATGTGAAAACTGTTTGTCACAGAGCCCTAGGAGTGAGGAGTGAGTTGTCACATGATCTCGGTGCTTATGGCAGGATCATGTGACCTCAGCACTTACCCCTTGGACCTCACACAGCTCTATAAGATTCGGAGCCACACAAACTTAAGATAAACAATTACCTAACCCATAGTACTGTATATAACCTGCACCTACTGTGGATTGTGCTTAGATAATACATCTGCAGCCACCGCAGCCATGGGCGTATATAAGAAGGATAAAGCAAGACTGGACACCTCAGCTTGCTTTATCTCATCAACCACCATAGACCATAGCAAACACTGTAACTAGAACACTCAATACATACCGCATAGCACCAAACCATCAATGCAGCCACTACTTAAGTGCTTTGCAAGGAAGCATCCAGAGGGTCACAACACTTAGGCCATCATAGTCCATAGGTCTGCCTTCACCTCACCAGTGTTAGCCCTAAGTCATTCAGGCCATCAACTCTGACAGAATATTTGTAATAGAAAGCACCCAGTTATATCTCATATCTGTCATGGCCTAGACCCTGAGCATGAATTTGGTATGTTTTTATAATATTTTACTTTACCTCTATTTTCTATTTTTTGGACAAGTCCTGTTTATTCAGATATATGCATAGAATTATTGACTGAGTAATATTCCTATATTTTTCCTTATTTTTCTAGCTATGCATATATTCACTCAAATGGTTGGTGTTGTCACACCAGGGGGTGTGCAATGGTGTAAATGGTGTAAAACTTTGTTATAACAATATATTACATCAGCTTTGTTACATGTAATGGTATAATGACATGTTAACAACATATGATAACACCATTACACACCCCCTGGTGTGACAACACCCTTGTTACATGTAATAACATGTAATACAACCATTTTTTGCTGAGCAGGTAGCCCAGCCATAGCATGCAAGATCCACAAGACCAGTACATAATGGAGGCAAGTGCTTCTGAGATACTCCTGCACAGTACAGCTCATAGGACTATACAACAGATGTATGCCAGTAGAGGTCTTGTATAAGGAAACAATTGTCAACTGCAATGTAGAACCAGGAACAGAACTCACACTTGTTGTACCTTTAATTAGGGTCACAATGGCTACTTATTATGTATAGTTGTTATTCACAGCCACCAACTACAGTAGTCTTAGCTATTAATTACATTCCTACAAAATCAACACAAACATGTATATTTAACAATTTCATACAGGCTTCAGAGGCTAGTGGAGCCAACAGAGCTTGAGAGTTTTTTTGCCTGTCCAGGGAGCCTCAGAGAGCCCTAGAG
This sequence comes from Ceratorhiza oryzae-sativae, assembly GCA_030998015.1. Taxonomy (NCBI): domain Eukaryota; kingdom Fungi; phylum Basidiomycota; class Agaricomycetes; order Cantharellales; family Ceratobasidiaceae; genus Ceratorhiza; species Ceratorhiza oryzae-sativae. The sequence goes on from JARWMV010000238.1 coordinate 1,637,145, forward strand.
AGCCTTAGAGAGGCTAGAAGCCCAGGGTAAAAACAGTGATTTCAAATATATCTGCAAAGAAGAAACTTCTGTGAAAGTGTCATGTTTGGGACAGTATTTCATGGGTTTCTCATTCATTTTTGACACAAATGAGCTTTAAATTGTGTTTTTGGGCTCCTGGAAGCCTGTTGCATTAGCTAACATATTTTTGGAAATTGGAAATTTGCACATACAAGTGCTCAATTATGGCTTGTCACATGGAGCCACCTGACTCAGGAGCAAATTACCCCTTTGCAGATTTCAGCCTCCTCATGATTTGCTGTCTGGCTTGTTGCTACTGATAGGTTGATTGGTGGCATTTAGTAGACTTTCTGCTGTGGAAAACTTGATACAACAGCTGGATAGAAAAAACATATATTTTGGTAGATCATAAGTATATTTTGTTTGTTTGTACCCTGGCCATCTGAGCTCTCTGAGGCTTCCTAGACGGGCAACAAGCCCTCAAGCTCTATTGGCTCCAATAGCCTCTTGAGCCTGTACAAAATCTCCTGATGCGGATAGCCACGCAAGCCTCGGCCCGCCACCCGAGTTAGGCATCGCCTTACACAGCCACACGATCAGTCTTAAACGCCCTTCACGTCATTCGTTCCTGGGTCCATTGATCAATCTCCCGTACCCAACAACCACCGAGCGTTGTCAAGCGTCCTGTACCACTAGTTCCGCCCAATCTATTGCTTTAACCTAATTATAGCGTTTTACCAGAGACAGCGTTGATACCTTGTGGCTTCAGCTAGGTGCTTACTTTTCTGACGTACGTACTATCTTGCGTCACTCCGGGCACTGGTTTTCGTGCGCCTCTTGTCCTCAAGCCCAGCTACAACACTCGAATACCAATATCTGTTAAACTTCACAATGGCGACACCGTCCATTCACCCATCTCCGTCCAATCCGTTCCGAGATCCAAACCGAACGCCAATCGTGACACCTCAGCCAACAGGCTCATCCCTCAACCCATTTCTAGCGCCCAGCGAGCGGGTTAGTCCGCAGACAACGGGGATGAGCCAATATTTTACGCCGCAGCGGACTGGTGTGGACGGACTGTCTCCTCATCCCGCCGGAGGGCTGTCCGCTCAGCCTACCGGAGATTCACGAGCGCTTTCCCCCGAAGAGTTGCCAAAGCATACTCCCGGAGCCCAGCCCATGAGGACGTTTAGCTCCTCTTGGTCCGACGGGGCACTCACACCTCAAGCTACTGGATCTGGAGTTTTGAATTCCCATGACACGGGCGTGTCGGACGCCGCCGATCAACTTTCCGCGTTATCCATATCCGGGCCCCAAACCTCGTACTCGCCACCCTCCGGCCCTCCTCCAGCCCAGAAGTCTACATCGCCCAATCCTGTCTTGTCCTCTCCCGAGGCAAGCAGCAGCGCCGTTCCTCAATCCATATTCGCACCCCCTCCCGGCCCTCCGCCTCAGTCATCGCCACAGCCACAATCCTACGCGCCCCCACCTGGCCCGCCTCCCGAGAGCCGCGGTTCGGCACCACGTGAACCTCGGGCCCGGTCTCCGACTCCGACGTTGATGGTCGAACCTCCTCCGCCATACACACCAGCAGCCGATGTCCGTCATGGCGAAGTTCCGCTCGAGACGGGACCTCGAAGGGCGTACGCGCCCGATTGGCACCCAGACGGGCGGACGTGGAGGAACGAAGCTGTGCTTAGTCCAGGAGCCCAGAGGGGGGAAACACAGTGGGATTCATTGGAGCCTCGCTGGACGAGGCAGGATCATGGGCGGCCGAATCAACTGGGTTCCAGCGCGAGTCCCATTAGGACAAGTTCTACCCGACCCAGCTCCAGCAGGCCGGGTGCAGGTGGAAGTTCCTGGAGTGCGTACCCCGGTCAAGGCGCTGGAGCGCCCGGCGGAAATGTGCTCAGGCCTCCTCCGAGACATCCATCGCAATCGGAATCATCTCTGTCTCTCAGCAGGTCGAGCACGACTGTCTCTCGCTCTAACGCCGGCCCACCGACTGTTTCGCCGACACCTGGGCGAGCGCTGTTAAACCGGGGCCAGGTCTTGGCATATCCCGCCAGATATGAATGTGATCGATGTACGTCATTTTACGGTTTATTCTTCAAATATGAGCCTTATTTGTGAACATCTGACTAGGCCACTTGACGGGCTATGTTGCATACGACCCGTCGAATCCTTGCTCCCAGTGCTGGGCCATGTTCGCTCAACCGTACGAAGGGGTACTAGAATTCGCACCGTGGGATCAACCAGAATCGGTCACTTCCGATGAGCAAAACCTCCAACGACCTCTTCCGGCCTCTAGACCTCAGGTCCGTCCTGAGCCTAGCATTTCTGCTCGGCCAATGTCCCATCCGTCGCCTCAGGCTTCATACGGGTTCGGCGTTGGAGGAGGCTTGCCTCCGCCCAACTGGTCGTCCTCGTCCCTGCGGCCATCCGCGACGATCTCGTATTCGAGGCGCCCCCCGCCTGGTTCACTCGTGGTTCGACCTGGAGACCCGAGGATCGGAGGGAGAGTCTGCTGGAAATGTAGTGGCGACGGGTGGCAGTATAAGACGATGGGGCTAGAGACCAAGACGTGTTCGGCGTGTAATGGCCTAGGGAGACTATTTTAATTCTTGAAGCGGCAAATGTGTGGTGATTCCTTTTCTTTCTTTCCTGCTTGTTGGATTGATACAGCATGTGAAGCCTGGACCCCCGTGTGGCTGTAAATTAGACGGATCGAATTAAATACAAGAAATAATATGGGCTGCACGAGCTACTCGTCGCGTGGGCACTTGGCGCTTTCCTGGATCCGGGAGTCTTGATTAGGACGAGGGAGCGCACTGCGACTGGCCAGGATATCCTGTCCGGAGCTGACGCCATTGGAGGGCAGAGATCAGTCGATGAAGGAGAAATTTTGTCACGAAAGGGGAGATGAATACAGTGGGAGAGGAGGCGCATCCGAAATGGGACAAGTCAGTGGAGTGGGTCATAACGGCCGCATAGGGCGACGGAGGCGCAGCATTTCTCGTTTGCTCTACCCCCCGGCACTATGTTTGTCTCATACTCGTGTGTTTACTCCTATAACATCGACCGCGACCTTATGTGGCCTTGTCGCAAAAACGGCAACCACACCGCCTGAAATCCAAGATCAAAGAACGTGGCTTTTTCGCTCCAACGGCGAGAAGAGTTCACGTCGATCGAGGCACTTGGAATTATCTTGAATTGAATGCATCTGGATTCCCAGTCGACTGTGGGTTTACCCCCGCAAAAACCTGTCCCTGACTTCTTGGGAGCGGTCTAGCATTTTAGAGACATCCTGCAAGGTCACTCACAGGCATGAGTACCTTTCAATCAACCCTACACAAATGGACGCACCACTCCTCACCCCAAGCCGTCAACCAATGGGGGATGGCTGTTGAACCGCACAGACGGGAATACAAAAGCAAAACCTATGTTGGCAGAGGCATAGTCTGGTATTGCCAGATAGAGAGAAGTAACCAGCATACATTCTACTATCTACTCAAGCCAAGTGCACGAATGCGGGTCGGTGATGTCAACCACGCCAGCTTCCGTCGCGCGGTTGGAGCGGTGGTGTTGGGGTGGCGTTCTTAACCACGGGTTGTAGCGTAACGCGGCTCCCATCAACCCCACAAGAACTCGACCTCCACCAAGCTTTTCTGTATGGCCATTGACGATGTTCCAGACTGAACTCTATTTGAAAGTACACTAGAAGTACACCGGTTACTGTACTCTACGACAGGGAAACGTTCGGCTCACTTCTATGAATGCTCATCTTGGGACAAAAGACAAAGCTTGTGCTCGGCGCCATGTCCTAGTGCTTCCAAGTGTCTGTGGGTGACAGTAGCCCTCTTGGAGCGATCCAGCTCACGCCCCTTGTGCCACCCGGCTATTGATTATACCGACCAAAACTCTCGGGACACCGAGGGTCAAGGGATCCAGTCGGACAAGGATAAGTCGGGACCTTCTGGGCTTGAGCTGATGCTGGGCTCGCATGACACACAACTACTTGGTGCGGCCGTCTTTCACCTCATTTTCTCTCTCGCACACATGTCTCAGCCTTAAAATGAGGTATCGACATATCACTTAATCCAATTTCCATTGCCCAATAATTATCATACTCTAAGTGCTTGAGCGGTCGACTTCAACGATAGGATGAGAGGAGCATGTCGACGCACAATGTATCGCAGAGATCGGGATGAGGGCCATGTAATAGTCTTTGCACAATAAGGTCTATCTGAGCCGCTTTAGGCTAAGATAGTAGTTTCTCTATCGCCGTTTATTCAAAATTCGACATGCAGAACGGGCGGGCGCGACCGGTGGAATGATATCAAGACAGACCAGCGCTGGGCCCTGTGATATTCGATTGTGATTTAGGTCTCATCTCCACTGTCGGGTCGCGAGAAATCTGTGAATGTCTCCGTGTGTCACTGAGGGAACAATATCGTCTCACTCAATTTTTTATGCAAACATACGTTCGACAACCTTTCTTCGTACTACATCCCACCATTCCCCATATTTCCGCGCGGGGTTGGGCCACTATGTCGTAACCACGATGGTGTATATATATGACATGGTCTCACAAAACGGTCTCACACACCATAGGCCACTACGACCACATATATACCTGAGGCTAGTCCACTAGTCGGTGCCCAACTTGGCCACCAAGACTTGGCACATCAATAGGAGCGGCACTCGTCCGGTATCGTGCTTGCAGCCACCAAAAGTTCAATATGTCAACCGGTACAAACATAAAGCACTTCTTCAATATCTCCACTCGATACGAAGTTCTGGTGTTTGGTTGCCCTGCATCACCTTCTACTATATAGCTGCATATGGACATGTGCACGCCATCGGCTTCGTTACAGCCCCTTGCCGTCTCCACCCAGGCAAAATAAATATTAAATAAATAAATAAAACACGATATACTTCCGCGATTGGCAGTACGCCCCCCCCTTACTCATTTTAGATTCCTCCAAAAAGCGGCTCAAAAGGTTCAGCTCGGTGGCAACACTCCCCATTCTGCGTTTTGTGCTGACCGGGCACATGGTTACTAGCCCAACTCAGCTCATAGTGGAAGAGGGTGTATAGAATCGACGAACCATTGAGAGAGGCGACAAAACGTACCTCGCTTTCGCTCTTTAGCCTAAGATGGCGCGTGGGCTTGGGAGAGCGGCGCTCAATTGGGCAGAGAGTGTACGGGGTTAGCGGGGATGTAATGCCGCGTGGCTGTAGAGTGGGGGTGAAAGGCGACCGACGCGGTGAACGGGTTTGGGGATTCTCGGCCAAAGCTACCTCGAAGTCACCAACTGTCCACATATTGCCTTGTCTTTTTCATGACGACGCGCCTCTGTACCACAATAACATGCTCCTCTGTTGTTAATTATCCCGCTTAGCATTCAGTTTTATTAAAAAGATTTCTCTGGCAAGACGAACCAATCAAGACAGACCGGCTGAGGCTGGAAGGACATCCGATTTTGGTGTAATAGCTATATTCTCGAGAATCCTGTTTTGATCTCTACTTATAGATCTCCTTTGACAAAGCACTCGCCGCTTTGAAAATTTTCAGATGCTCTGCAGCTCAGGGGCTTGTGTCTAATGGGTCATCAAGCGGACATCTTCGGCCCATTCAAACCTTCAACCTAAGCATAAACCATTCAATATTTGTAAATACATGCAACTTGACCAAATCAACCACAAGAAACGCATACAGGAACCCGAAAGCCCTCAGACACTCAGAATCGATACCCTCCAGCCAAGCGCATGATATTGTCCGGATCATACCGTGCTTTAATTTCCTTGAGTTGTGGCAGGTTCTCACCATATAGTCTAGGTGAATCAGCAATAATATAGCCCCTAGAGTATAAAAGACTCACGAATGTAGGTTCTCGTTTGCGGCAGCATAGTTAGCGTACTTGATTTGCTTGGCTCCTGCAATATCTTGCCCTTCAGCTACAGCCTGGTTGAATACCACCTCCGCGCTTTTTCGCATGGATGAAACGAACTCCTGGTCCTGTGCCGGCGATAACCAAGCATAGTACAGGTTGAGGGGAACCAAATGATTGTCGTGTGGATAAGCTCCACCCTTGCTTCTGCTGTTCATGGATGGAAGGAAAGGCTCGACATCGTAAGAGATGAAAACGCCTGATTTCGAGTGTAATTGCTCTCCCCAGTACTGGTTTGTGCATCAACCCAACGGCGAATAATGGATTAGTGGGAGTACTCACCTTGGCCTGATTCAACACCTGCTCGATCAATGCAGGAGAGTAGGTTTTCAACGAAATGGTGTGGAATGCACCCCTGAATATTTGCATACGTTAGGAATAATTTACGACTGGAGCTTCTAGAGACAAACCGGGTGCCATATGTAGAATTAGCGGGACTTGACTGCAGCAAACTGGTCATGTTTCGAGTTGAAACGTCGCAGGTGAAGCACGGAATAGCGTTAAACCGCTCGAATATCCCCGCTGGAGGAGTTGGCCCATCGTAGAACATCAAGAGAGAAACCCCAGGCTACCGTGCAATAATGTAAGAGTAACTCAAAATCAATGTATATCACACGATATGGAGGTAACATACCTGGCCGAGCAAAAAGTTGTAGGCCACAATGATACCAGCCTTGGGGTCGGTAACTTCATTTATGAACGCCACAGTCGCTCTGTTGACACGATCGAGCCGGTTGGCGGTAAATGTCTTCAGGCCACCCCAGACCTGTCCTTGGGGGAATGCCAGCAGGGTAAACTTAGTGACAACTCCGAAGTTGTTGAATCCGCCCTGGGGAATGATAAGCGGCGTCAAATGTTGGTCGCAACCTGTACACGCCTTTAGCCCAAAGAATAAATCTGGATTCGTCGTTTCCGTCGCCGAGGTGACAGTTCCATTAGGGAGCACGACTTCAAAAGCAGTTACGGTGTCGATGCTCAATCTAACATGTACTTATCAGTAAAATCCACAGTAAGAGTATGGAGGCACACTAACCCGTGCTGGTTGCTCAACCAACTGTATCCGCCTCCGAGTATAAATCCTCCCACTCCAACGCCGGTCACTCGACCCCCAACTACGGTCACTCCATGCGGCTGGAGAGCAGCATGAACGTCATCCCACACCTATTAACTGTAAGTCGAATCCATCATGAGATCCAAATGTCCAGGCTTACAAGACCAGAGCCGATGTCGACAGTCCCTACAGATCCGTCCGCTGCTAGTGGAGCTGGATGGTAGGTTACTTCGCTCAGCTTGAAGAGCGCAATCTGAACTCCGGCGGTTGACGAGAACCCTGGATTAGTGGCGTGACCACCAGAGCGGATACCAAAAGGAGTAGATGTATTGGATACGATCCTCAGCTTGATTTTTCGATGAATAAATATCCGTTTCTCTTGAAAACATATTATACTACTCACAATTGTTGAAATGTCCTGAGGGTTTGCTGGTTCGACTACGCATGCTGAGTTTTGGTTACTTGAGGACGCCCAATGGTCATTCCCTTTTGTATACAGTGAATTGCCTCCAGAGACGAAGGAAACAATATGAGATAAGTGCAATAAATGTGCGCACTTGAAGAGCTAACCAAAGTAATATACTCCTGACGCCCGAGAAATGGATTTCGCGATAGTGTTGCACGTGGTACTGTAGTTCAAGCTGATACTTGCGCCACTGACAGTAGGGGAGTCCTCGGTTGGAGCGATGGTTAGGCTCAGCATAGAGGCGAATAATTGAAGTAGATCAAATAACATATTTATTTGATAAAGGTGGTTTAGCGTGCGTAAAACAACGGGCGGGAGCAAAAGCTCGTTTTATATGAAAGACTACGACTCGTGGCTCTTTAAGAATAGAGGCCGGTTGTAAAATGCAAGGTGATGCCTCCATTGTTGTACCCGTTTGACATAAACTCGTCTCTCGCTCAGCCTTTCTTAGGGGGTATATATATGGCGACGACTCGGACAGAGCTGGTGAAATGTTATTGCTGTTTCAGATAAAGTTGGCGGGGCGCTAAATTTTTTCGACCAAATAAATACACGAGACCTTTTGCAGGAATTTGCGCGAACTACGTAGCGTGAAAGCATGGTTGTGAGCTCAAAATGATCGCACGAACAAGCTGAATCGACTAACAGAAAAAAATCTTCGAAAATCGAACTTTCAGGGATACCCCCTCTTGAGGCTTTCTGAGCGTTCCCCACACGAACCAGGCAGAGTGGCGGGAGATGGTGTATATAGAAATGTTCGTAGAGGCACGAAGAACGCGCCTACAGAGAGAAACTCGTTGAAAGTGGTCCATACAACAAACTTACCTATGAGCGACAGCTAAATCTGTCGAATTTGCCGTGAAACAAGTAAATCGCTCAAATGTAGCGTTCAGAAGGTAAATCAACAAAATGTATCTCCATTTCAGATATATACGTATCGATATATACACTATTCAGCGCTCACGAATCGCTTGAAGGCGGTCAGGCTCAGTCTGGGCACTGTGGAAGCAGTGGGATTACATAAGCGTTTGGCAAACGAAAGGACGAAAGGACGAAAGGCAAAAACAAACGGAATATTTCTGCACTCTCCCCCGATGACGAAAAAAGCCAAGAAGCAAACATCTGCTGCACGAGCCACTCTTGCTGTCCGCCAGTCTACTCGTCAGGCTGAGAAGAAGCGTGGCCTTGAGCCAGCGGAGGGTAGCCCGGTTCAACCAAGTGGGAAACGGATTCGCTCGGGCACAATAACTGCCGTCAAAGCGTCCACATCTACGGTCGCACAACCAGACAACCCCGAACCAACTCGTCCTCGCCCTCGCCCAAAGATGCGTATCCCAGAACCGGAGGTGGAGCCACAGGGCGAAATCCACTCACCAATTGAATTACCCCCAAACTCGAAGCTGATTATTATGTCAAATCGGTATGTGAATCCTATAATCCTTATATGAGAGCTAACAGAATGTATACATAGTAGCGAAGTTGGAATGGAACTAGACACACCAAAGTCAGCCGAAGCGAACCCAACAACTCAAACGGCAAAAGAAAACCTCCTCGAACCATCAGAAGAATTGACTACCCCTCTAGAAAGTGCCGAGGAGGTGCCAAGTTCGGATGCAATAGTACTAGACGAAAGCAGCGAGGTCGAGTTGATTGATTGCCCGGATGTTGAAGGAATTGAATGTGAGTTCCGTATGCATCGTCCTGTAATATTGAGCTCACCATCTATAATAGCTGAGAAAACAACCGTCTCCATCAAGGCAGAGAAAGTCTTGCCAGGACAGGCTACCAACTACGACGCAAAGCCAGTAAAACCGAGCAAGACAACAGTACCAAAGGAAGAGGGTCGCACCACAGGATCAACAGCAACCTCAAAGGCATGGAAAGCTCAAGCCATACATGCCGTACACCAACAGAGTGAAGATGAGGAGGATGCATGGAATCGTGATGGAGATGGAGATGATGATGGCCGAGGCAAAAAGGTTTCGGGTGGGAAGAAGATAGACAACAGTGAGTCCGTGTGATGAATTTTGTGGTATGATTGCTTACATGTATGAAGGCAAGCTGCTGATAGAGTTTGAGGTCCCTCGGTTCAACGCATTCCAAATGTTGAAGCTCCGACCCGATACAAACTATTATGAGTTCCGCCACGAGATCGGCCAAATTATCGAGTCACTTGAGACATGTCAGATTGGGTACTGGGCTGGAAAAAAGAAAGATCTGAAGGGTAAACCCACACCTCATGTTCTTGAAAACAGGCACAACTACACAGAGATGGTCAATACAGCTGTTGAGGCGATTACAGCGGAGTGTGATCAATACGAGAAGGAATCGCGGGCGCTTGAAGAGGCCACAAAGGAGGCAAAAGGGAAACGAGGCGCACCAAGCAGGAAGAAAGTAGCACCAGTCGAGGACTATGTTATCCGACTTTTGGTCACTCCGATAGATGATGGAGTGTCTAGGAAAAGCAAAAAGTCGACAGGGTCAAAGGATAAGGTAAGTATCAAAGGTCTAAATTTATGGAGCCAAGGCTAACCTAGATATTATTATTTTTATCAGAAATCGTTGGGTGGCACTGGGAAGCCAGCTTTAGATGAGGAAGACAAGACCAACCTGAAGACTGAAGCATCAAAGCAGCTGGCTTGGCTAGAAAAGCTCAAAGCCAAACACTTTTGTGCAATGCACAAACGTCATTGCGCAAGGCTACCAGGTGAACAAGGCCAGCATGGTCAACATGTTCGACTTGATCAGGGCGATTTTCTACTTTGGTCAGATATGCTGGTAAGCTTGATAGCTGAGCCTTGTTCAGATCGATTCCTATCTAAAAATTTATTACGCAGGCAAATAATAGAGAGGATGTGACTATTTTCAAGGCTCCCAAGGTTCTTCAGCTTCATGAACGCAAGGGCGATGAGGTGACAGATAGTGGAGAGGTTCGGCCAAATACAGTTACGCCAATGACACCCTCACAAGCGCCCATTCAACCTGCTCCTCCACCACATCAGTATCCGCCCCCTCCTTTCTTTCCAGGATGGCCACCGTATTATCCTCCTCCTCCAGGAACACCTGGGTATCCTCCCCACTTGTATCCTATGCCACCACCTCCAACCATCCATGCACAGCCACTAAATGACCCCCTTGTTTCGGAATGGCTTGCTCAGTGTGATGCCCATGCTACTTGGGGGGCTGATGGACACCAGTTTGCCACTCTACTTCCCCAATTCAGTACTTGCCAGATCACTCGTATCTCTGATATTGCACGGTTTTCATCTCCCAATCAACTCCAAGACACAATTTCTGAACATTCACCCAAGATACCCTATGGGACCGCAGCTCGGCTATTGGAATATGCAAAATTAGACTACCAGTGAGGATATTTACAATGTCTTCTCAATTCCTGTTTCCATTTCAACTCTATTATTTTCATCCTAATCTCATAAGTTTTGAGTTTGTGATTCTATCCCAAAAGCTGATACCTCCTCTCAACTACACAATCTATATACAAAATCTCTAGTTACCCACTTCCTATGTACCTACACCTATGCATAACCACAATGCTGGAACCATCCGCGCGCATCCTTTTCAGTTGTAGCAAACATGTGCTCATGGAACTTCGCCCGAACCTCATCCTCATCTCCGTGTGCTTGGAGTGTCATCCGAGTCATCTCGCCATCGCGGCGAAGCCTACTCTTGATAGCTGAGAATGCTAGCTCTATTGGATTATAGTCCGGTGAGTAAGGGGGAAGGAACAGGTATCTCATGCCACTACTTTGGTGAGCATCATTCCTCACATAAATAAATAAAGTACCCACCGAGCTTCTATCATGTCAAGTGTCTCCTGATTATGATGGATTCGAGCATTATCCATGACCAGCACAGAGTTAGGGCCAGGATATGGGTTCATGAAGCTAAGCGTTAGCTCGATGAAATCCCAGTATGTCTCCGCAGTGAACGAGCCCTTCACGACACGCAGCGAGATCACCCCTTCAATAGAAAGCGCTGGAAGGAGAGACCAACTTCATAGAGGTAAGAACCACACACTTTTGATGGTGATTCAATACTTACCGTTGGCCACGAACAAAGAACGCCTTCTGCACAGCACGCTCTCCGGACAGCGCCCAACCATATCCACGGTATGTTGCACGACGATCACACGAACATTCATCAACAAAAACCAAGTAGTTGGCAGGATATTCGGCTATAGAATGCTGAAAATCCAAGCGCTGGATGTCGCATCGCTCCAACGCTTCCCGCTCAAGCTGCCACGCTGCACAATGAGTATTTTCCACCCATTTTTTTCATTTACAGACCTTTTTTGCAGTATAACCGGACTCGTGTAGGACTTTCCAAACTGTACCTAAGCTAACATTCACTTCGCAGACCTCGGATAACTCTTGTCGGAGCTCGTCGAGGAAGGTATCGGGGTTATTCGAAATGCGGTCACATATGAACTAGTACCCGGAAACACAACGGGAGTGTTTTAGCGACTGGGAGACGGTAAATCGTTCTTTCCTCGTACCCATATTTCTCTAAATCCGAGCTTTTGTGGCTTTCCTCGAAGGTCTCGCCCCTTTATGTCAAGACAAACACGTTCGCCGCCGGAGGCATGGTAAATAGCCAAAATCCGTTGGCAAGATCGCTCCGAAACACCCAGACAAGTGTCTATGGAATCGAAAGACCACCCACAAGTAGCCATTCGTACCACAGCCCAGCGCAAGTCCTCAGATATTGGCTTTCCTCGCATGGTGGACAAGAGCGTAGCTAGTGTGGCCCCTGTACATAGTTTTATAGTACAACCAACGTAATTTGGTTGTAACATGAGATTTTAGTATATTACGTTCTGTAAACGCGTTCTTTGTGCCTCTACGAACATTTCTATATACACCATCTCCCGCCACTCTGCCTGGTTCGTGTGGGGAACGCTCAGAAAGCCTCAAGAGGGGGTATTCCTGAAAGTTCGATTTTCGAAGATTTTTTTCTGTTAGTCGATTCAGCTTGTTCGTGCGATCATTTTGAGCTCACAACCATGCTTTCACGCTACGTAGTTCGCGCAAATTCCTGCAAAAGGTCTCGTGTATTTATTTGGTCGAAAAAATTTAGCGCCCCGCCAACTTTATCTGAAACAGCAATAAACCGATTGAAGCGTCCGCTGCGCTGGCCCTGGCCCACTATCAGTAGTCCAGCTCGTGTGATATGTATCCCCCCTGGTTTAATAGAGGTATCCGGACATAATCCAGACCCCACTGTTAGATGGACATACTTACTGGGGACGAGAATTACATAGTAAGTGGCCGCTCACCGGGTGCCTGGGTATACTGTTCTGCGTATATACAGGCATAGTTTAAACCGAGCGGCGGTTATTCCTCCCTGGTCCATTTGCCAAACGTTCCGGATGGGTCTTTCTAGAATTGCTCAACCGCCTGAGCTGAATGGGTGGCTCGAATGTCACAATCGCTTTGACGGGGTAGATCGCATCTCTGACCGCTCCTACTCATACGGGTATAGTTCCAGCGCCGTGGTCATTTCACTTGATCCGATTGTATCGGCTATGGGCAATACACGAGAAGTGGGCGTCAATTCTTCCTCTCTAAGCCTCCATCTCGCAGACGGTTTCCCGACCTTGCCCCGACCGCCTATCCTAATCGATACTGTTTATTGATAGGGGTATTGCGCAGATGGATACTCTTAAGTTGCCTCGCGCTGCCAATTACAGATCCAACGTTTCCAAACGCAGGATTGGCGCCTGCAGTTCAGGCGAGACCGCAAAGACGTGCATAATGAGGGGCAATCTTTTGTAAACATTCCATTCAGCACTTAATTGGCCAAATGCCTGTCCAAAATAATTCGATCGCCGCATTTATCCTTCAATTTCAGCAACGCGTTCTAGAAGGCGGGCAGACTCCAGAATACTTCAGGCTACTAAATTATTAGACGCTAACACTTCAGCCGTGTATTTTCATTCAAGGGCACGTATAATCGGCCAGTCGTACATATTCACCATCCCGCTATCGCTTTCAAATAGAGACAGCTTGCTTCGGTGGATCTCTGTCTCGACAGCGAGTCAAGTCCCATGGCTTTACAGAAAAGGGCGAGCAGGTTGTGATGAAAGTTGGATAGAACGGTCAAATTTCACTCACGTAACTACAGGATGAGCTTTGATGGTAGGATATTGCGCTAAGCTCCGATGACGGACATACAAGCCCGGTGCCGTAAGCGGAGCCGAAAGACCTTGTCTTGAATTAGCTGACACAACTCGTTCCCTTGAACACAATGTCTCTCGTATCACGCGGAGCTTTACAGTCGCCTCCGAGATGGGTTTGTATAGAGTATAGGCCCAACGGGCCGGAACCTTATCTTCTCCATTTTAATCGACCTTGGCTTTTGTGTTATTAAATGTGGCCTTCCGCAGATATGGATGTACTAGGGGTGACCCGTTTCCGGCCACCCCAAAATCGTGCCCATTTCTGGCCATTCGCTCGTTCTCTCAGTACATGGCAGGCTTGAAAATCCGTGAAAAATCGTGAAGCATACTAGATGGCTGATCCAACTATGTGCAAATTTGCGGACTAAACAGCCCGGCTGCAGCTGACCTGGAGCGCATACAAGACACCATTTCGGGAGTCAAAGTGTATCCGTTAAACTCCGAGGGCAAAACGGGAGACACGAGTGTTCACAAAACTTATGCTGTCTTTTACCCGATGATGTAAGTAGGCAAGCTGCTATCATTGTGGCGCTATCCGAGGTCAGTTACCTCAACGCGCAAAGAGCTATGCAATGTTCTGTAGTGCGAAGGGACGGAGCGACCAGTTGACTCCGTCGGGAGAGCACCATACTATGCTAAAGATGGCTAGACTAAGAATCTACAACGAGCGTTCACTGGCTGAGTGCTGCACAGCCGGTGCTATCCGTTATGGATAACAGTTTCCGGAGCTGGCCACAAATGGGCCCCCAACCTCGAGCTGTTCCTCACGTAGTTCTTCTCCAAAACATTTTCTGCTGGAACTGAAGATGCATGAGATGCCGACGTTTCTTTATATTCACTTTTTTAGTCTCAAAGCCCTGCGCCGATGGTTACAGGTCTCACAAAACGAAATCGCGGCTGGAAATGGGTCACCGCTAGTATGCACTATAATGCTGATAGGGCTATCCTTGTCGAATGGTTCCTATTTGTCGTGCTATTAGGCTTTGGCTTTGCAAAATCCAGTTATACTTTTCAAAACACACACGATAGGAATAGAAATTGCTCAAATTGTTTCACCTACTGGTACATTCAGTAAATGATCAGCCAGGTGGTATTTTTGCATAGCTAAACTGCTCAAGATAGTGCCTCATCTTGACACTGAAATGAGCGCCGTGGCAGTTCGCCTTGCTCTAATGGCGGCAACCGCTTCATTCACCCGTTTATTGTTGTCATGCAGGCTCAGATATGATCGAGTATGAGCCGAAACTTGTCCGAGCCTCTCCCAATCACCGAGCCCAATGCCTTGCATGCCTTGATCAACATTGAAACGGAAGTAAACACCGGGGTGTTCCGCAAATCGACTTGCAATGTCCTCCGCAGTTGCTTCACAGTCCGTCGATATCCTTTGTAGCGTTTTGATAACGTCTTTGGGTATGACGTTTTGAAAAAGACCCGGCTTTGGAATTGCAATAGTTCGCCCATGGCCCGTTCCGATGCTGATCATGCAGGATAATAGCGACCAGGGAATATATACCGAGCTTCATGAAGTACTTGGGCGGTTGGGTTGTTGCAGCCCATCCCTCCGTCCACAAATCTTGTTTGCGTCCCCATATCTTCGATGGTGACCTGCTTGAAAAAAGTAGGTGCGGCAGACGTGGCGCGAGCGGCTTCCCATATTCTGCAATTCGGCATCTGGTTCTGATAGCCATTGTACGTGCGGAAACGAGCAGGTATCCTTGCATTCATATTGTCTGCAGACATAGCACATACAAATCTTGCATGTTATGTGAGGTGGTACGTCAACACCTGAGAGGAGATGTGGAACTCACACCCTGCAAGATGTGCCATCTGCACGTAAGTCCAGCATCCTCGTGTCTTCATTTTGGTCATCTGTGTTATCCTGCACAATCTTCTTGATCGCCCTTTCCAAATTCGATGTCTTGAAGCGCCCCTCCTGCCACAGATACTTTGTTTCTGAGAAGATTCTCTCGGAAAGCATAGCATAGCACGCGATGGCTCTGTCAATCGACATGCGCAATCTCCCCAACATGATTGCAATCAACCTTTTTCAATAGAACCGTTGAGATATGAGTGAATTCACCCCAATATCAGGAAACATACCCTCCGGTGCTAGTTCCCGCAATCATATCAAAGTACATCCAAGGCAAAGGCATTTCAGATAGTCCTTCACTATGTTGTATCCTTGTCATGATTTCTTTCAGAATGAGCAACGAGGACAATCCTCGGATACCACCACCATCTAGTTTTAGACGCTCAGTCAGATTTGAACAGGACCTAAAAATCCACTTACCAAAAGACAGCAGTCTAACCCCATATTGTGTTTGATCAGACATAAAATTACCTGGGCCAAAGTGTGCACGAGGCTTGAAAGAGAGATACGTGAAAACGGAGGATAGCACTGAGCCACGCCAGCGAATGATTATATCAAATTGTCCGACACCGCTTTACCTGCTATGCACAGCCACGCGCTCATCCTCTGGCTCACTAACCCATTGAGTCGCCAGGTTTGGTCATTTCATGAGCATACAGTTTAGAATTTCTCGACAAATAATCTATTAATAAAAATCGAACCATGGGCTTCTTATTTGTCTCCATCAACAACGATCTTGATGGGCTCCCCCGACGTCAAGTCTTTAAACTTATGAGCACACTTGAATATACGGCTTGATATTTAGCCTCTACATTAACTTCACACGCACTGTTAGTTCAGGAGTCCGCTCTAGGCTCTCAACCTGGTCTACACGCTGCAAAACATTTTTCAGCGCCTTTTCAAACCCTTTTCCGAGAACGACTTCGCGTGTAGCCATAGTTCGTGATTGTAAATAAGCCAGCACATAGCCATGAACATTGAGAATTACGGATAACTGACGTCAGTTGAAATGATGTTCAAACGGCCTGGGCCTAAGTCGAAAGAGAACACATTAATCATCGAGGACAGCGTCCAAATATGTTTTCATGAATCGTCCAAAAAGTCGGTCACGGTCATTATTTGCCAGTATTCATGATAGGGAATGCTTTGCATAAATAAAGATGAAAGTGAAGCCCTGCGCCCATTTCTTTCTTGAACGCCTGCTCCTGGGCCAGCCTTCGCTTGACAAACTCGCGTAAGAGTACCTATGAGCAACTCGACTATTTTTGCTAATTTATCAGCGGCGACCCATTTCTAATAGGAACACCGGACCATACCCACTCCTTCGTGCGTCGTCGAAATCGGCAATCAGCCGATATGTGTCAATAGATACGCCTTTTCACCATGCTTGATCCTCTCCGCTTGATGCGTGGTGTCTCTGGACCAAGCCAGTCTACTCAAATAGGGAAGTCTCCCACTTCCCCGGCTTGGGTATATTTGTCTTGAGTGGAACATATAATGTTTTACCAGTAACCTCAGTCGCCTCTGAAACAATGTCATCCGACTCAATTTTATCTTCTCCAACAGAATCTCGTAAATGCCTTTTAAGTGGCTCAAAGACTCTTTTGAATCTAGATCTTTGACCTAGAACGTCTGCATGCGGTTGGCTATTTGTCATAGATTGCAATCAGTTCGTCGGCCACAGAACAGCACACTACAAGAAATTATTTAGAATGGGGCATGGCCAAAATTCGTCGCTATCCATTACGGGGGTTGAGTAAGCAGTACTTTTGTTTCTTCACTAAGGCAACTTACGTGCTGAAAACCATGGTCACAATCCCGATGAATGATGTGGGGTTAGTGTAGTACGCTTCCCTCGTCATCATTATTGAATAAATGAATGTCATCGATCACGACGGCCAGAGACCGCCCCGTCCTTACTGCTCTTCTGATTGCCACCCTCCTAGTTTATTTAGAGCTGCGCAAGTGTCATCCTAGCAGCTTCCCGAGAAAAATCTTGAAAATTTACCTCGTTCAATATCTGATCGTGGTCCTCCTGCAGCACAAATGAACCAAATTGTGGAGTCTGAGTGTCGAATCCTACCTTCTCTAGAGTCTTGCATTTGAAAAAAAAAAACAGTCTAGGAGTCCTTGTTGTACTCGTTGTTGAGCGTTTTCGCAAGACGAAGTCTGAAATTCGACCATTATGGACATGTAGGAATGTGATGGAGGGCTGTAAGCTCACCTGAAAGGCCTCCAGATATTGATGTGCGCCGCATATGGAGACTCCGTCGGCGTTCACCTTACGCTTGGGATTTAGTATCATGGCAGTTCTACCGGACCCCTACGTTCTAGTCAAAAAGATCCAGCGGGAATAACTCATATTCACCTTGGGTCCACGAATAAGTAGTAATGCCCGGGCTCTTTGCCTTCCATTACCGAGTTGTGTATTTCTTATTTCGTCGCTTCATATATTGATTCGATTGTGGGTAGCTAGATTGACCGAACCGTTACGTTTAGCGTAGCCTGTTAGTTTCCGATTCCTCCACACAACCGTACTCGTCAACTTCTCTACGCCGCGCTGGTTGATTTGCCAAGGGCTGGATCATACCCAGGTGCAAATGATGCTGCAATCTACTTATTATTGACTTCGCTATGACTCTCGTAAACACAAGGTAAATTAACTTGTCCAGCACACTGGCTTTCTACCATTCAACGTATGCTATCTCACCAAGAAACACTTGTAAAGTCGTGCTCAGTAACCGGGATGTAACGAATGCAGATTCGAACGAGCATACCGATTGTGATTCCTATCAACTTCATGAAAACTGCATCAACCCCTCCTCCAGAGCTGAAACCAAACGTCCAACTCCTGCATTGGGGACGACCATTGCCTTCGCAATCCCAGGGTCGATATTTCTGCTTTATTTGGCCAGCCTTCCGATTCATCTTTATTATGTTGGATCACATTCTGCTGCCGCCGCGAGGTGCTCATTCGAGCCAATTGGGGACAGAATGTTCGACGCTCTGCGATGAGAGGCCAACTGCTCCACCGATCGCAAAGATACACGACCAAAGAAATTTTGCCTTGAGAGAGGCACCGGAATAATCGCAGTGTTGGGTGATAGAAAAATTTGAGATTTAAGTTACTCCAATATACGGAGATGACATCATGAGAAGATACAGGTCGCCAAGTCCCAGCATCGTTATCTATGTCTCATTGGGCAGCCTTGGCGCTGACTCCAACGCGACATGCCGTAAACCCATGGCTGTGGACGACGCATATAACCGCCTTCCGTTACGTCAAGTTTGAAGCTCCTGGTATTCAGCCGCGTAGTTCGTTTCTGGGAATGATAGTGGCGAGAACTAAGTTCGTAAAACCACGGCCTCAGCGTGGGAAAAGCGGGAACTGGAACTGTCTTAGACGGCAACCCAGACTGGCTACCGGAGCCAAATAACAAAAAGAGGCGGTAGTCTAGGATAGCGGGTATATCACCCCATATGATCATCGCATTTATGAAACACTCTGAGTGCCGCCTAAGCGCTCTGCTGTAGCGTATGAAAATACTCGGAGCGGAGAGCCTCCACAATCATGAAGCAGGTAAGCAGCGACATGAACGTACTTACCGCTACCAATGTATCACAAGTAATCATCCATGAATGCATGTCGTTGAAACGAACGTCTTCCAGGACTGACTGATTCCCAACCTGCGTTAATCCTGTGATCCGGCGCCGGGCAAAATTAAGAAACGAGCAGAAAACGTCGCCCATTAGGTGCGTAGGAATACAGGGCAAACTGAATATACTACATAGCCGTGGTTCTTGAGCTTGAGCTTGTAGGCGGCCGAGTTATTGCCCCCCAATTACGCTAGGCATTTGAAGCAGGACGTCAACCGAGTGCTCATAGTTCAATCCTAGGTTCACTTAAGCCTATATATACAATGTTTCAGGACTGAATCGACTCTCAAACACGACAGAGCAGTCCCAAGCAGTGTGATCCTATGCACTGAGTCGTGCGTTGGTCACGTGGTTGATGCATGTAATCACCACGAGTTTCGAGCTTTTGCCCTGAGCCTCGCACATCAATGTTTATCGCTTTTCGCCTCGGTTGAGATATCGATAGTACAAGGGAGTAAAATGAGATATGGGAGAGGGCATGAGGGGTATAGGAATGTCTCCGGAAAAGATGGATGTTCACATGGGCGATGGAAGCGTACTCCAGAGTTGCGCGGATGCCTTTCATCACTACGGAAAGTCTGAAGTCATACACCATTTGGTGACGTATCTAATTCTATTAGTGCACTCATCGTAGAGTTTCGAAGCCCCGGAGATCGTACCTCGATGAGCATCGTGTTCCCAACGATTGGAATCCGTCAGCCTGCAACGTGCTTGAACAAACTCGTGTTTTTATTGTTTAACTTTACAATTGATTTTCGGAAGTTTTGGAAGATCGATAAACATTATCTATACTCGAGCCTAACGGTCCGATGCAACCATTCTTCCTCGCAAGACTATTGTTTACCTATATTTGGGGGATATAAGGTCGGTGTGGAACATACTTGCAATCCAGCGGCGCTCTTCAGATGACACCACGATGAAAAACGCCCAACTGCGGCTGAGCTGGACTTGGAAGCATAACAGATTTTAACGGACATCCTGATGTACCTTACATGCTTAATCGATTTTTGATGCATCGTGGTAGTCGTAGGGCACGAAATATGCGGCATATTCCGGCCGCTCCTTTTGACAGCTGCTCGGTCGTAATATCGCTTCTGCTTTTCGTATTGCTGTACACTATATGCGCCTCGGCCGGTGGATCACAGCGTGGAACGGCTGTATAACCATCTCTCCGTTCATATAGACTGCCCTAGCACCCAGCCTCGTGCGTCGCATAACCTAATTCGGAACACAGCGGCTATGGCGGTCGGCCGCAAAGCCGGACGAGCAATAAGCAATCTTTTCGTCACTCTCGACGGTTTGGTCTGTGTCTACAACCCTCTCACCAAGAAGATCTATGACGTCGATGGTTCACCGAAAGTCTAATTCGCATTACCCCAAGATTGGAATCTCGACCAGTCAAGAGAAACTTCCACGCGGGGGACCGGTTGTAACCCGACCGTTCCTGCGCGGGTGGGCCCCGCTCTGTGGTCGCCTTTCAGCCCGGAGATGGTGATTATCGTCCCGCAGCCCGTCTCATCACTGCCTACTCGGGAGCGTCGCCTTTCCCATACGAGTCGGGAGTCCATTCACGAGCCCGAAGAACAAACCCATGCCTCGCCGTCTACACAAGCCATGAAACCGCATTGGACAAACGGGCCACACCACGCGGTCCGACTCCGGAACACTGCTGCTGCTACGCGCACGATTATGGCGAATAACCCTAGCCTCACACATCCCCCGGAATTGAGAACCCATTCCCTCGCACATATCGCGCGATGTAAGTCTGGTACATCATGTCCTGTTATGTCGAAAGTGCCACAGCCACCAGTCAGCCTTGTGCCCACCTCGCGGCTACACCGAGGTCAGCCCATGATGTAGTGGTCGTGTGAAGAGTATATAGCCAGTGGATGATCATACCGAGGGGACAACATCGCTAGTTCGTTTACTGCACGGGTCGCAGGCTCACGAGCACAAACCCCCTTCGATTTTATCATTCAGTTTCGCCCCTGCATCTGTCAAGTTTTAGCAAGCTCTGTTTCACTAAACTATTATCTGGTACTTTGAGCGTCCTTTCGCACGATAGTTGGATTTTATAGACCGATAGATTGACATTATGATCGTCTCTACAGCATCCATCCTCAATAGAATGCGCGGCTTCACAGGATCCCCAAGCTCGCCCACCAGGTCCAACCAGGAGTCCCAGAACGCGGCTGGTTCGCGCCTCGGGTTCCTCTACTACTACTGCAACCCCAAGATGCTCCTCCGCCGCGAGTTTTACGTTTCGGGCCTCAAGGGCAGCGCCCTCACGATTGTCGCCGTCTTGTCCGTCATCGCCCTCTACTCAGTTGTCGCCGCCGTGTCGGTGATGAACCTTCTCAAATATATCAAGAGCAGGAGGCCGATTCGCAAGGCTCCCTCATCTCCCAGCCTCCACCGGGCGATTTCGAGCTCGCTGACAAGGCTACTGGCAAACCTGTCGACGAGGCTGGGTTTGATCTCGACAGTGTGCAGGAGATTCCAGGCGAGATAGAACTCGCCGCCCTCAGAGATGGTAAGCCTAGTGTAAACCGTTCCTGTGGCCCAGCTCATGTGCCTGTAGCCATGCCTTCGCCCGAGCTCATTCCGGAGATCAATGACGACAACAAGGCGGAGGGGCGCGAGACTACTCGTGGTCTCATGTCCGACGACGATACCACTTTCGTTGGCCAGGACGAGCGTGTTGCCGCCCAGGCCAGCCCAGAGGCTCGACTGATTGCGGTCATGCCTCTCGAGGCCAAGTTTGAGCGCCCACTCTCTCCACCAGCAACTCCCCCGACTGAAGCTCGGGTCGAGGCTCTTGACGTCGATGACAAGTTCGGCCTTGAACGAAAACCGAGCAAAGCAGATATGGTGATCGAAAAGGCGACCGAGATGACTGCCCAGGTGGTGGGGGAAGCCGCTAAAGCCGTCGAGGAACACAAGCAAGTCGTCGAGTCGCATGATGTACCCGCCCCTCCATCGGAGCCCGAGCCAGCACCCGAGAGTGCACCTGAGCCATCTCCTGCGCCCACGCCTGGACCTACGCTCCACGAAGCCACGCCTGAATCCGAGTTTATCGTGGTATTCCAACCCGAGCCTGAGACTCCCCAAGTCGAGGAGCCTGCGCCACTGGAGATCAGGCCTGTCGAACCCGTCGCAGTTGCAGGGTCTCTGCCTGCTCAAGTCGAAGAGCCTTCTGAGCTCGCTGCAGTCGCCGTCGAAGCGGAGAAAGTGCCTTCAGGTAGGGGCTGATTCTCGTGGTGTGCATCCTGATCCTCGTGCTGACCCTTTCCTTTTAGTCGAAGAACCGATGCTTGCAGTTGTACCTGAGGCACCAGTCATGGTCGCCGAGCCCGAGACTGTGGATCCTCCCAAACCAATCGAAGCTGTCGAAGCACCCAAACTAGTGGAGGAGGTAAAGCCGTTCGTGGTCGAGGAGCCAACCGTAATCGAGGTGCCAAAGGTGGTCGAGGAGCTTCAGGTGGTCGAGGAGCCTCAACTTATCGATGAGCCAAAGAAAACCGAGGAGCCTAAGGTTGTCGAACAACCCGAGGTCGTCGAGGAGCCCACAACAATCGATGAGCCCAAGCCCACCGAGAGCCCCGTCCGATCTAAACGCGCCGAATCGCCCAAACAGACCTTCCCAACTCCCAAAGATTCTCCCGCGCTCACCCGCACCGGCACCCGCCATTCCCAAGACCCTCGCCCGCCCCCGCGTCGTACGTCGTGCGACTGGAAGCACCGCCGCGTCGGCAGCCATCTCAACAGCCGCACCGGCCGTGACGACGGGCACGATCGACAAGGCGCACGATGCGCTCGGCTCGATCTTGGGTAAAGAACGCGAAAGGCCCGCGAGCCCGGCGTTTGGGAGGAGCGCGAGTCCAGCGTTGAGTCGGTCTGCGAGCCCCGCGATGGGCCGATCGGCTAGCCCCGCGCTCAACAGGTCTGCCAGTCCGGCACTTGGGAGGAGTGGATCGCCTGCTCCTGGACCACGTTCGGACTCCCCCTCGAGCGATGTGTCGAACTCCCGGCCAGCCTCGCCCTCTCCGGCTCCCAGTACGACGGCCCGACGGGGAAGCATTGTCCAGCGTCAATCTGGCCTGGCTACTGTCACCAACGCACCCGCCCGTCCGCCCTCGCGCCAATCGACCTTCTCCAACATCCCGCGCAGCGGAAATACGAGCCCTCCACCGATGCCACTCCCGCCTCAACGTCAATCCAGCAGCGGAAGCCTCGGTCGATCCGGTTCGCCGCCTCCTCTACCCGTCGTCACGGCCGGCACAGTGCTCTCGCGCAAGGCCACCCTCGACGCCAAGGATTCCGTCGGTTCGCCCCCAGCTCCAAACCCGGCTCGACGTGCGCCCAGCGCAACTCGCGGCACACCCGCTCGTTCGACGACCCCGGCTGAAGAGTCCACCACCGCGAACAACACCACAAGTCCGCGCAAAAAGGTGCCCTTCCCGGGCGGAAACGCAAACGCCAACGCCAACGCCGGCGCCGAGTCCCCGAGCCGAGCCCCAACACGAGCCCGAATCGGCCCCGGCCAAAGCCGCGCACGTCAACGTCGGGAGGCGGAAATGCCGTCCAAGCATCTCTTTTGGCCAATTTAGCAGGAAACACAGGGGCTGCACCAGCCCCTAAGCCTCAAGCACCCGTCCGTCGCGATTCGATCGCATCTGCAGTGAGCAAACGAGACTCGATTTTCAGTGTGTCTGAATCCAGCGATCTGAACACATCTGCGTCTGATCTAGACTTCACGAATGGCGAGGGCCTCAGCGGATGGGGATCAGGAACGCGTAGATTCAATTGGGAGACCTCGAAGGGCGGAGCGGTTTGATTCGATGGCGTCGGTGATGAGTGCGGATTCGATGATGTCAGTTTCGTCCATGGGTTCGATGAGCGGCGATGACGAGGAGAAGAAAAAGAAGCGCGCAAAGAGGAGGGCCAAGGCTCAAGCAAAGGCAGCGAAGAAGCAGAAGCGGGGGAAGAGGAACTAGGGTGCTGGTCGCCTGTTTCCGGTATTCAATTTGTTTTGAGGGGCGGAGGGATGGGAGATCGGACGGTCGAGAATGCGAGTCTGGATTGATTATGTCGGACAGGAAGGATAGACACGAGCCTTTCTGGGCCGATGGTATGGATAGGATTAGAGCTTCTGATGCCTTTGTTTTGCTTTCTTGTATAAACTCCTTCGAATGCACATGCGCCCGCTCAGTCTTATCGTCGAGGGACCTGGTTTAAGCTTGTCGAAACCCCGTTTCCTATTCAATTATCACGATTTGAGTTTACGGTTTATGCGTGAAGGACCACACGCACCGCTGTGCTTATTGTCTAGTCAGATTCAGATATCAAGTGGGGCGGTGTTTTCTATTGCGGCGGCAGAGTAAGTACACGTTGAGATAGAAGAACAGGTACTCCAACAAATCGGATGGAACTCACTCGGCCAACACGATGTTACGTCGAGGCCTCAGACTGAGATCCAACATGCTGAACTCGCTCATACACCTCTCGCTTCCGTGGATTCGAGCAGTTCTTGTTCACGCTGCTTTTTCTTTGCAGCCTGACGAGCCTCGTCTCGGACGACACCTTGGTACATGGTCTGCGGAAATTCATTTATACGAGCTGGTAAATGAAAGATGAAAAGACGTACGTCCTGCTCTCGTCTCTGCTGCGCATGCACGCCCCAGACTGCGACGCCCGCAAACACGATGGACGCAACGAGCGTAGCCTTGGCCGCACGAGACATTGGAGTGGTAAAGTCGAGCTTAATCGATTTTCTAATTTGATTCCGGGGTGACGAATCCGACTCGTTCCGGATCGGGAGTAATTTGCACTTGACCATCACTTTCCTTCGACTCTAACAATGGCCTCTCGTCTTGCCCTGCAATCGCTTCGGGGGTCCTGTAGGTTTTGTATAAACGATGGAGCATGGGTGAAATTTAATGGAGATTTATACAATTTCTTTTAGCGGCCATCTTACGTCGACAGGCACAGACGGTCCCACGCCTTGCAACCATCCAAAGGTGAGTTTATGCTCCTGGACCTGAGTTAAACAAACGCTAATTGACCATCCTGATAGCCGCGGACTCGCAGACTGTAAATCACCCTCTAGGTTTCTTCTGTACCATCCCCTAACCCCTTCCCAGCTCCAGAGCAACGCGCCAACTCTCTCATCGATGCCCTGCCCGGAAATTCTCTGGTGACCAAGACCGGATCGGTCGTGCTGGGCACGAGCATCGCAGCTGCAGCGATCAGCCAGGAGCTCTATGTCGTTAACGAGGAAACCGTCGTTCTTGTTGGCACGGCTATCATATTCACCCTCATTGGCCGTGCGATCCGTGAGCCGTACAAGGAGTGGGCTGAGGGCCACATCAACGTGAGTCGTGCCGATCGACTACCTTGGGTTGTCCAACTTATTTGATTCAAATGAATAGCGCATCAAATCTATTCTCAACACCACCCGCCAAGAGCACACTCAAGCAGTCCAAGCTCGGATTGGGGCCGTTGAGCAAATGAAGGATGTCGTAGACATCACGAAAGGCCTGTTTGCCCTCTCGAAAGAGACCGCGAAACTCGAGCACGAGGCATTCACCCAACGCCAACAGGCCGCGGTTGCGGCTGAAGTCAAGGCCGTCTTGGACAGCTGGGTGCGATACGAGCAGCAGGAAAAGGAGAGCGAGCAGGCAGAGCTCGCCAAGCTGTGATTGAGCGCGTGAGTAAGAGTTTGACCGATCCAAAGAATCAGGCGGAGATTCTGGCGAATGCGGTTGCCGAGGTTGAGCGTGAGTCGTCATAACTCCCTTGTTTGAGACACCTGACTGACGCAAAATCTGCAGAACTCGTCAAGAGCAAGGCGATCTGAAAACATTCCGTAATCGTACCATACGTAAAATAGATCCCTGTTCCAGCGTGTATGCACCCTTGACAATGGTTGAATCCAATACGCTCCAGATATCGCATCTATCTTCCCCACACACATATTGCCATGTCTCCCACACGATACGATCTACCCGGAAAACACGTTGTGTCTTTCCAAAACATCATTGGCAGCCCCGATATCCGCATGCCGTCTCTCCCCGACGGGTCACGTGATGGTTCTGTCCCGCATTTCGGATCCAGGCGATAGGCAAAGGTCGGCTGACTCTCTCGACCACAGTTACCAATACCCTTAGACTTGACTTGCTCTTGATTTCAACCACATCACCGCTCTGTCATTACTTTTCGTCTCTCCGTCTCAAACTACAGCATACTACTTTTTGATTTAATTTGTTGTCAGATGGCTAGTGCCGGACAAGGTGAGACGTGGCGCGGAAGTCGGTGGAAGGAGAGAACTGATGCTTGTCGCAGATGTTCCCATCAGCCCGTTGTTAGATTTCACTGCGGGGACTATCGGAGGTTTGTTTCTAGTTCTTTCTCTGCCTCACTTGGCTGACCGGGATGCGTAGGAATGGTCGGGTTGGCTGTTGGGTTCCCGTTTGATACGAGTAAGCTCCTCTCCTCGCGCCTGTTTTCCGAAACTCATTGGGCTGTTATAGTCAAAGTCCGACTTCAGCATCCCGAAACGATGGCCCGCTACCGAAACTCGGTTCAAGCGTTGTTCAAGATCATACGCGAAGAGCGGGTCGCAGGACTTTTCAAGGGGATCTCGTCGCCGATGGTGAGCCCGACGCTGTTCGATTTCTATACCATAGCTCACGAAACCTAGGCTGGATGCGCATTCCTCAACGGGTTGGTATTTGCCAGTACCGGCTATCTGTGAGTTTTTTTCCCAGTATAGGTTGGGCGTAATGCTTACTACCCGATCCGTCATCCCCTTTTCCTCCCCTGAAATTTGGCAGAATCCAAGCCCAACTACCCGACGCATCCACCAAACCCACCCTCACCCAGATCACCCTCGCCGGCGCTGGAACCGGCATCATCGGTGCATTCATCGCCACTCCGACCGAACTCATCAAAATTCGTCAACAGGCGAATACGAGCTCCGGCAAGCAGCCTTCGGCCTGGAGCGTTGCTCGGGCCTTGTACGAGGGGCATGGGATGAGGGGGTTGTATCGAGGATTTTGGAGTACCGCGGGCAGGGACATGAGTTATGGGGCGTATTTTGCGACGTATGAAGGGATGAGACGGTTGTTGACGACGAGGACCCCCGACGGTAAAGAGAAACCCTTGGGATGGGGACGATTGATGGTTGCAGGAGGTGTTGCCGGAGTACGTCATAGCGTTTCATCCTTCTACTCAATCGCCTGATTTGGGTCATCCTAGATCTCTGGTTGGATATTTACCTTCCATCTTGACTCGATCAAGACTCGTGTGCAGAGTGTCGATTACGCGCCTCCCAGATATCACTACACTCCCTCTCCAGCACTCGTACCCAGCTTTCCCTCGCGCGCGCGTATTCCAATTCGGCCCCAGCAGTCTCACCTTACCGGACCACATGGAGTACGACGATGCATATGTATCGTACCGAGGGATTGAGGTCGTTCTGGAAGGGGTTGTGGCCTACGATTGTTCGGTACGTCTTGATTGCTCCTCAAACCTAGACTGGGCCATTGAATTGGTTGAACGAACAGGGCTGTGCCGGTCAATATGGCTACATTCGGAGCTTATGAGCTTGTGGTTGGATTGGCTAGATAGATATTGGTAGAACCTTTTTCTTGGATTCAACGAGGGAAGTTTTTTCATATCGTAAAGGTTGAAGCATAATCGAGGTGGGGCGTTCCGTGTATTTATATACATTTTCCGATATATTCATAGTCTTTCACCGATATCCTACATTCGATTTCTACACAATCAACCACGAATGTGTTGATATACTCGGGACGACGACCCTTGAGAACGAGACTAATCAAACATCGTATGGCAGGGAAGCAGCTCATTCGAGGCCTCGTCTGATATCGTACGCTCAAGCTCAGGATAGATTCGAGCTAGCGCCTGTAACATACTTTTCAGGCGCTGGTCGCTATCCCGTGCTCGGTGACGTATGTCCGGGCACAATGCTCTTGGCTTAGAATGCAGAAATTAGATAGCCCAAGAGGTCTGGTCTTCTCTCAACACTATTTCACCGAAAGTAGTTAACTATCAGAGGAGCTCGAGGGTCAGTAAATTTGTGAGAATCTCGGAATTATATCAGTTCAAGTGCATCACATACAATTATTCGACTTTATCTCGAACAAAGTGAGGTGTAAACAAGATACATGCGTGTACAGAGCATTAAATAAATTTGATATTGTGATTTGATCCACCCCAGACCGTGAATAGGTGTTCTTAGGAGTATTTTCGGTTTATATCTTCAGATGGCCCGTCAGCCTTACTCAACATTTTCGATTCTATCAGCCTCAACTTGGCTATCACCAGGATCGGCCAGCACATGCACCAGTAGTTGAATCAGTGGGTATAGTGATGTGGTTCTAAAGTATTAACCATATTCGTGCTACAGGCTTGCTGTAAAGGCCATCTAACAGAACATGACGGTCTGTCAGTCATGCTCACGTGAGGTACTTTTTTTCGGCATACATATTTAACGTGCTGCGTGAACGCAAGGTCAAACAGCACGAGTGATAAAACCAGAGAAAGGGAACATGTCAACCCAAAGGCGAGGAGCCCTAACAGAGGCAGAGAAGAATGAGCAAGAGGGCAGAGGGGCTTAATTATCACAATGATATCGGCCCATGACTCCCTGTGTGATCTGCTTCTTAGACATAATTTCGGTAACATTCGCTGTAAAAAAACCACGGAGTGTAAACTAACCACTAATCAATCATCATACGGTTGTATAGGACGTCATTTATCTTCAATTTGTTATAAAGAACATAACGTTTTGAGGTATTAAATTCAGTCCACCATCCTTACCAAGCCTGAGCCTTGAGGTTACTACAAGAATGATATAAGTTAGAACCATTTTTGCCATATCTGAGGGATTTCAACTCACGTAGTCCCGGACGGGGCACCAGTCACAACTGCGACAGCATGAGATTTAAGAGATGCGCTCATAGAAGCCGGGGAAACGGAGCCGTAGCTTCCAAGAGCGACAGCAATGATGCCGGCCACCTGAGGAGTTGCCATGGACGTTCCTGAAATCGTGTTGGAAGCTGTGTTGCTGCCGATCCATGCGCTCTTGACGTTGACACCGAGAGCCCAGACGTCAAGGACAGCTAGAGAGGACGATGAGACAAATGGGAATACGGTGAAAAGTATGAACTTACATCCGTAGTTAGAGAAAGACGCTTTCTTGTTGGAGCTATCGACGGCCCCAATGGTGTTGGCAGCGGCGACGCGGGCGGGAGAAGTGTTGGCAGCGTTGACGTTGCTGTTACCCGCCGCAATAGTAAAGTGGACGCCCTTAGCAATGCCATTAGAGACAGCGGTATCAATGGCGGAATCGGCAGAACCACCAAGCGACATCGTGGCAACTATACAGAGTCTTGAATATTAAAACAGCATACGCATATATCTAGCACATACCACTCGGTTTGCCGCTAGCGAGACCTTGAGTGACTGCATAGTTGACTCCAGCAATAATATCAGAGGAAGCGCACTGTCCAGCGTCAGAGCAAACTTTGACGGCCGTAATGCTTGCTCCAGTCGCAAGACCGTAGCCAGAACCAGCGGCTGTGGCAGCAGTATCTGACGGAATACTACTTAATTATTGATTCATTTTCGTGAAGCTGTGCCACTCACGGGTTCCGTGTCCATTACCATCCTTGCTGGCGTATCCGCCATAGGTGGCGCCCCACTTGGCGCGCCCACCAAAGGACGTGTGAGTCGTCAGGATGCCA
The DNA here is from genome assembly GCA_030998015.1 of Ceratorhiza oryzae-sativae. Classification (NCBI taxonomy): domain Eukaryota; kingdom Fungi; phylum Basidiomycota; class Agaricomycetes; order Cantharellales; family Ceratobasidiaceae; genus Ceratorhiza; species Ceratorhiza oryzae-sativae. The sequence goes on from JARWMV010000238.1 coordinate 1,667,114, forward strand.
GTGTCAATACCGTAGATGTTGACGCCAGCACCGTTGCCGATACGACGACTCAGGTCAGAGTCCTGGACGTCCACAGCTCGGGCAGCGAGGTTCTCATCTCCCTCAAAGTATTCGATCGTGTAGATGGTATCACTATTTGACATAAAATAAGCAAATAAAACTTCAACTATTCGCGGAGGAAAGACTCACGCCTGAACGTATTCGACGTCAGAGGAACGACGAATGAAATCCAGAATAGGCCCTTTGAGAACACCGGCATAACCGTGGAAGACATTGTCATACTACGAACAGCGAGTCGTTGAGTTTCCTTGTTACATCAATCTCGTGATCAGTCCGACATACTTGGTAAGTAACCCTGGAGTCGAGACTGCCAATCGCCTGGAGCAAGCGAGCAATGTGCGAGTCCTTGGAAACACCGTCCTTGAGCTTGATGATATACGAGTCCGACTTGGTAGGACCAGCGAGCTTGGTGATTGGGATCGGGGCAGGGGCAGCAAGAGCCGGAACGGCAAGGGCGGCAGCGACGACAATAGCAAGAATGGACTTCATCACGATTGGAGGGTCAAGCTCTAGAAACCGATTAGGCCGAGGAAGAACAGACTACTGAAAGAGTGCTCTGAAGAGACTAGTCGATAACGAGGTGCGTTTTATAGCAACAAAGAAAGGATAGCACACGGTGCTCCATGCGACGATAGCACACCGACGTCGCTGAGAACCGTGTGCATCATCGGTACAGCTTGCGCCTCAGCCATTGAACTATACTCTTTTCGAAAGTGCCAAGAATTGATAGTCTACCTTCAAGGGTCAACATCGAACAACGATCCTCATGGCACCACAGCGCGAAGCGTTCATATAGTGTATATTTCATTAATAGCTCCCGTGCAACCCCCTGTGAAGGCAGGCTTCGCCGGGGCGGCCGAGATATTCTCCAAGATTAAAGCAACGTGCAACATCGAAGGTGAGACCGAGGTCAGAACCCCTACGCGGGAGTTCAGTTTGGGTGCACAGGAAGTAACTTCGCTCAGGGGTACCGCACCGGGGAGAATACGCGTGGTCGTGTGGCACCTGATCAAAAAGCAGCATGCAATGGCATGTGTGGCTGCCCTCTTTCGCCTTTACGAATTGACAGTACGGTCGCGATCGGGCTTGGCGCTCGCGCTTCCTCGAAGTCGGGAGCACATGGAGATAACCAATTGTCGGAGGCTTATCTCGAGCTCGGGGCGCGCGCCAGGCACTAATAATAGCGTCAAAGATATGAGAGCCTGGGCTCAAGCAAGGATAGTATTTGTCAAGGGGTGTGTAAGATGGGGTAGCGTCTGGTAACGAACAAGTGACTTGGTAATTCACTAAACTTGATTTTTTTTTTTAAATCGATCGGTAGCATACACACAAAATAAATGTATACTACGAACAAGCATTGCGTCCGTTTACCAAAGAGCCGCCTTTAGGTTACTAAGCACCAAATTCAGGAATTCAAGCAGATATAAATGGGATGAGAATGAGACTCACGTCGTGCCAGATGGAGCACCGGTAACAACAGCCTGAGCGTGCGACTTGAGGGAGGAGCTCAAGGAAGCGGGGGAGACACTGCCATATTCGCCCAAAGCAACAGCGAGGATACCGGCAACGCGAGGGGTGGCCATCGAAGTGCCAGAGATGGTGTTGGTGGCGCTGTTGCTGCCAATCCAGGCGCTGAGGACGTTAACACCAAGAGCCCAAACGTCAAGGACAGCTGGTGTAAGGAAAGAATCGATAAGCCATGCGTTGTTTACAAAGGAAGAGTTGATGCTCACATCCGTAGTTGGAGAAAGATGCCTTCCGTTTGAACTGTCGATAGCACCAACAGTGTTAGCAGCAGCGACACGGGCGGGAGAGGTAGTGCCAGCATCAACATTGCTGTTGCCAGCAGCGATAGTAAAGTGTATGCCCTTGGTGATTGCGTTAGACACAGCGGTGTCGATAGCGGTGTCGGCGCCACCGCCAAGCGACATGGTTGCCACTATAATCATAGTGAGCACGTGAGAAGCGCCTTTCGTTCGACTCGCTCACCAGTCGGGCCAGAGGCACGAGATGCGGCGTAGTTGACACCAGCAACGATATCCGAAGAGGCACAAGAGCCAGAGTCCGAGCAGACCTTGACAGCAATGATATTGGCGGATGTAGCAACGCCATAGGTGGTGCCAACCGCGGTGCCGGCCGTGTCTAAGATAAAAGGAAATCAGACAGGAAATAACGCGATAAATAGGGATTCTTACGGGTTCCATGGCCATTGCCATCGGCGCTGGCATATGCACCGAAGGTAGCACCCCACGAGGCACGTCCACCGAAGCAGTTGTGGGTAGTCAGGATACCAGTGTCAATGCCAAATACTGTCACGCCAGCACCACCGCTGGCGCGGCGTAAGAGGTTAGACTCCTCTTCGGACACATCGCGTTCCGCAAGAGATTCGTCGCCCTCGAAGTACTCGATTTGGTAGACGGTGTCGCTGGAATGCGTTTCAGTTAATGAAATACATACAACGTCGGGATCAAGCAACTTACGCCTGGACATATTCAACATCGGAAGAGCGGCGAATAAAGTCGAGGATAGGGCCCCTGAAAGTACCCGCATAGCCGTGGAACACTTCTTCGTACTAATAGCCCCGATTCATCAGAAACTTTCGTAGTATATAGTGATAGGGCGGGTTACTTTGTATACCACTTTGGAGTCAAGACTGCCAATGGCCGCCAGCAGACGAGCAATATGAGAGTCCTTGGAGACACCGTCCCTGAGCTTGATAATGTACGAATCGGCCTTAGTTGGGCCAGCATACTTGACAACCGGGAGGGCAGTTGGGGCAGCGAAAGCTGGCACAACGAGGGCGGCAGCAGCGGCGATGGCGACAAAGGACTTCATTTTGGTGGTGATTTCAGTGGACCCAAAGCGGAATAGAGTCAAGCAAGTGTTCGAAGCAAACGAGCGCTGTGAAGAATCTGTCCGACCCCAAGGCGAGATTTATATATTTCTCAATCATGCTGAGCATCGGCCACCTCGGTTGGGAACACTGACACGATCGCATGGTGTGTTGGGATCGCTAAGACAGCTCCAGGTGGGCAGACGAAGAGCAGCTCTTGTCGATCCTTTCTCTAGCTTGTGCTCGCTACACGGATGACTTCTCACGTGGGGCGACCACGCCTTTGACCAAGTATCGCGGGACTAATAGCCTGGGGTGTGCGCTCGATCATCTTCTTAATGGGCCCGAAGTGTTCGTAAGGAGATATGCCAGGATAGAAACAGGCTTATGCTCAGATGGGGCATATGGAGAGTTGGTGACGTTCAATGAAGCGACAATGCCAGCCAGCCGCTCAATAGTCATATCTAGCCGAATGTTGTGTTCGTGATCGACGTTGCGTGCAATGTGTGCTACTAAATTGGGTCTGATCATGCGACTGGGTTTGTGGCGTCTGACCAAGTGACATTGCAGCGTGAGCTTGTGGGTTGGTTCGGCAGGCAGAAGCGATTGGGCCGGTCGTCGTGGGCGGGAGCAGACAACCTCCGGGCGCCTATCGCTGAAATGACGTCAGCAATGCCCACGCCACCCGTCAGTCGACCAATCAACTCTCTCCAACCACATCCAGGCGCCATTTATACCCTTTGATTCAAGGCACTAGAGCTGCAGCGGTAAAGCTGTGCTATAAGATGTTCAAGGGTGCAGGTGAGTCCTCTTCTCTTTCTTTTGTTATTGATTCATATTATAATGAGTTCTCATCCCAGCCTGGTTCAGCCCTTCTGTTCCAAAACATGTTCGACGGCAATGGGGTGTGTATGCGTTGAGCCATGCCGAGCAGGGCAACTAAGATTTCAATTCAATTTCTAGTCACTCATGGCGGCAAAAAAGCTGGACGCGGGCAAGATGGCATTCGTCGGCGGCTCTGGTACTGTTTTTGCAACGGGTTCGATGACCCAAAGATAGACGAGCAAGTCACCGCACATGCCCTCGGAAAAATTAACTGAGTAACGCTAGCGTCTTCAAGTGTCAGGTCTCGGGGGCTCGTGGTGCGCATAATTTATCTCCTCTCTAACCTTTAGCGTGACTTGTTTCCAGCCGTACCACGCACTATGGATCGTCGACTCCATCAAACTTCAACGCCCGGTTCCCATGGAAGGATACGTTCTCGATCGTACGCACCTCGTCTAAAACCATGTCCAAAACTTACTGACCCTATCTCAGCCAACGAACCAAATGAAGCCCTCGACATTGTCTTATCCAGCCCAAAAAGACGCTCACGCCCGCTCGGACCGGACTCGCCCATATCCTCCAGCGTCTACTCCTCTGGTTCCATACGAAAACGGTACAATCCTCTCTACTCAACCTATTCCGACTCCCCGTCTCGGGGACGAGACTTTTCGGTCGATCGCGATGTCGAACTCGGAGACGTGTTCTTCACGCCGGACCGACCTCAACACGAGACGCAAGAGCCAGACGACTCGTCTTCGCTCTCGTGGGACCTGACTCCGTCATTGACGTTTGATTTCAATTACGATGTTGACGAGGAGCTGGAGAAATCGCGCGTGGAAGAATTGTTGGAGGACATGAACGTGGCGGGCGAGGGAGAGCAGCCCGGGATAAACTGGGATGAGATGAGTCGATTCAACGTAAATCATTTCTCAATTCGTTTTTGCAGGACTATTTGTATTGATCCCTATCGTCAGACAACCTACTCCGCCAACGGGCGATACCCCACAACTCAACGCAAACCTCGTCATCAATGAACTATCCCGACTATACCCACACGTTCTCACGGGTGCAACCACATTCATACCCCAACGTCAACACGAGAATAAGAGGTTTAGCGCCACTAGAACACGCCCTCCGGGCAGCTAGATTGATCGATAGGCGCGCCTTAGTCCGCTCTTTCTGCCTTTCTCCCGTCTACCTGTTGTGGACTTGATGCTGATCCTCGGCTATCCATAATTCTATTGCTCTCGCTCTGCCTTATAGTGGTGGTTGTCCTACTTTATCATACACATCTTCATGGTTATGTATGAATCCTCGTTCAGTGACGTTTGTACTGCCGCTCGTCTCGGATATGGTAATCTTATCACTATACCCAATGCTACCATTTCCCAGAGAGTTTCGTACAGACCAACAATCTCAAGTTCAAGTAGATAGTATTAATTGTTAGTCAAGAAGAGAATACATCAAGTCGTATGGTACGTTAATTGATTCATGAAATCCGGAAACTTGCCTACTTCTCCCCGCCGTCCGACTCAAGCCAAGACAGCATCAATAACATGCACAACGCCATTTTTTGTCGGCACGTCACTTCGCAACACACGGGCGCGGGTTTGATTATAGCTGACATAGAGAACGTCGTCTTCAGTCGAGAACTGAATCTCTGCTCCCGAGGCAGCGGTGGCACTCGCGTCAGATTCAAAGCCGTTGGAATAGACAACATTGTTGGAAATGATCTGTTCAAGATAAGGTGAGGGACCAGGCCCTAGAAAACGTGAAACGGCTCACATGATTGCGCAGAACGGAAGCAAGTTCATCATCCGAAAGGCCAGATACACGGACTCGATCTGGGCAAAGGCATCGTCAATAGGTGCAAATACCTTTTGAAAAAGTCAAACATGAGCATCCCGTCAAGAAAGCGAGAAGAACCAACTAACCGTCACGCTGGCTTCGTCATTCAAATCCTCCAACAGATCAACTTTTTGCAACGATCCACCGAGTTGAGCAAAACCACCTTGCGCACGCCCAACCAGGGTGCTGGACAACGCAGCCTTTAGATCGCCGGGAGGGGTTAGGACAGTGTCGATAGTGTGGATGACGATGTTCTCGTAAGTGGTGCTAGAAGTGACAGTTCCGTTTCCAGTTGTCTGTCGAACCAGTACACCGTCTCCTTCGGGAGCTTGTTCCAAGACCTACATTAAAATTAAATATATATGATGAGCTGACCAACGCCATCCTAAGCCCACCTGAACTTGTGGGGAACCTCCCATGTTGACATAATCATCATCAGTGAGAAGTGTGGGGGCCAAGGTATGGGTACGGGGAGGAGCAATATCCGAAGCCGGGAAAGAGCCGTTGATGATGTGATAGGAGATAATTGCAGCCAGACTCTCTGGTTCTTCGTCCAAAACGGCGGGATCCATGGCCTGCAATCCACACCCACTGGTCAGTGGCAATTTCAGTATAACGCATCAGGACTCACAGAATCGTTAGGAGCGAGGATAGTGTGTGGACCATTCTGCAAGGCCGAAGCAAGTTCCTGACCCTGGTCGGTCGTGAGCAATCGTTCGAGCACAAGACTGAGAGTCGTAGATTGAGAATTATTGAGCTGTTGGAGTAAACCGTTTGCAAAGTCCTGTCGCAGGCGAATAGGCGTGGCAAAGGCCGAGGCAGCCAGAGCGATCGAGAGGAAGAGGTTGAAGTGCATCGGATAGGCAATAGCAATTAGAGAGGAGGCTAGGCTATTTTGCTGATTTTTTGAGAACGCGAGCACTTTGAGTTTTATACCCTCTCTGAATGCCGTTGGGAAAACGTAAACCATGGTGACGTCCCCCAGACCTGCAAGGATGACGATGCCGAGTGTGCTTTGAACATGTGCCTGGAGAGTGGAGTGCCAGGCGCGGCAGAGCACGGGGCCACCACGCCGACTCTTGGCAATTGGAGCCCAGAGCCGGAAAGGCGTTCTCCTCCTGTGTAATAATTTATTTCCGCAGAGGCTAGCTCGACGTAACGCCACGAATTAGACAATCCTAACCAAAACGTCAAGGAGAGAACGGACTATACCTGTGCTGGGCTTGCTTGGCAAACGATGACGCAAATTAGAGTTGAACGCAAAAACACATGAGGTCGGCATAACATCATCCCCATCTCCACAGTGCAAATTCGATGGATCCTCGCAGTCTTGAAGGTCCAGAGGCGCAGCGAGCCACTCCACAACGCGGGCAGACAAGCCGAATACACAGAAACCGCTTTAACTCCCTGCCAGATGTATACCTTCGCATGTTTTGATGAACGAAATTGTTTTGCCGAAGGAGGCTCACGATGAAATATGAAAAAGCTCTCGGGTGTCGCCCAAATCAATGATAGTTGTAGGATCATTGCAGGGAGTGCTTGAAGAACAAGTGAAATGGCACGTTCAACGATATGCAAGTAGAATTAAATCAAATGGATAATGATAACATGCACAGAGTCGGTTCCTCGTCATACCTGGACATGTCTGTCGTGGATGATCGACGCCTGAAGCAAGTCTCAAGACGCACGTATCAATCACGTGACCCCCCCCCGGCCGGTTTGGCCCCTGACCTTGCCACGAGCGGCTGTGAAATACCAAATATAATTCAGGAGAAATACGATCAACACGAACGAAAGACAACTGGCCAACCGCCGAAGGCCACTCTCCGGTGCCCACCGCAGCATAAGCACGGATCACCTAGCGATTTGGGTTCACAATATGCCAAGGTCATATTGTGATTGGCATGGTCCTGCTTGGAGTGCAAGGTCAGAACTGAGGGCCCTAGTTCTGCTATAGAGATCCAGAATCTACGATGATATTTCAGAATGAGCCTATCAACAAATGCTGTACAACCAAATACATTCCGTATACAGGCTTCTTGTATAAATAAACGCAGATAAATATTCGAACTTGAACGAACATCAGCTCTAGGTGAACGAATAAATGCCTAGGAAATGACGCAATATTGGCCACCACTGCCACTGTCACCCTTATCCCGGTCGACAGCCTCAGTGATATAGGTTTTGGTGTAAGTATCAGAAGAATCCATGTATCAGAGGACGAGTAGCCGAGCAAATAGGTGGGCACTAGCTTGGGGAGACGCACGAGGGCAGAGGGGGTTTATGTATGCATGGCGTGTGGCCTTGCTACGTGGCGAGGGTGAGAACCGGCTTGTTTCACAATCATGAGGAGATGCTCAGCTGAATACTCGTGTGTCCAAAGTCAACCACGCGACGAATGGCGCCTGGGCCAGAAGCAGTCTTTTTAGGAACATCGGCCGCAGCCTATCGATCGTTTTATTGTAAGCAATAGCCCAAGCTTGAGCAAGGCGCTCATATTGTACTCTAGGCCGCGCAGAACTCGTCCGTCTTCTCTCGAGTCATTTCAAGGGTTGGACGATTTATTGTCTTGAGTCAATTCAAGGTAACGAACAATAGAATTCGAAGGAACCTGCCTTTACATGTCATTTGGGCGTAAATGGTGGCTTTGCCGTAACTAATCCGTAAAAGTGGAAATAAAATCCGATATCACAAATAACTGACGCATTCACACAGCTACTTCACAAAAACAGGAGTGAAACTCAGTGTCGTGAGCCACGAGGCCCAGCCTTACCCCAGACTCGTGGTCATTAAGCAAGGGCTCCGTGGCCTAACTGAGTGTCGCATACATATAGAATTCCACATTTGACTCTTGCTAGTTAAGAATCGGTTTATTGGATTGCTATGCATTTTTGATATACAGGACGTGAATATATACCAAACGGGTCCGATCCCACTCTGTAGGTTGAAGTACCTTCGCATCACCCTCTATCACCTCTTGTGTGACCGTAGGACCTCCCCAGCGGGTCAGTAGCACTCAGCTAGGAATGTCTTTGGTTGGAATATTCGAAGTCAAATTGTACCAGGAAGTTACTTACCCAGGGAAGCGTCATCCAGCTCGCTTGACGCCATCTCGAAGGCTGTAGACACACCTTCAGGGATCACCTTGTGTCCAGGAGATATTGAAGTTTCCCATACCGAACCCTCAAGGGCCTCGCTCACCAGAGATTGGAGTTCATCACCGACTGAGACGAAGCAGATTATCACGCAGCGCTGATTATCTCCCCAGATCTTACAGTCATCGCGAGTCGGGCCACCCGAGAAGACTGAGAAATTGCCGAAAATTCCTATGAAGGAGGAGCTGGGGCTATGATATACCAAGCGCTTGATCCACTAAGAGTGATGTATGCACTGACCAAGTATCCAGAAGCACGCCCACGATAATGTTGGTGACCGCGCGCTCAATATTTGACGTGTTACGATGCCACGGCCAGCCTTGGAGCAAGCCACGAGTCCGTCAGGGGTACTCACATGTGAATTTCCGGTGGATTTCCCAGTTAAGACAACATCGCCAACGAGATACGGCTCTAAATTATGCCAAGTAGAGCTGTCAGAAGTTGAGTGTAGTTGAAGATGCAGTATAAGCTTTAATTGAACCTTGAGATACTTGCCAGTACACGGGATGGTTGCCACGGGGTTCTTCGACTGTCTCTATCTCTTGTGTGGGGGCATGTATCGGGTAAACATGGAGGCAGCTGACTCAGCGTCCAAGTGAGCGGGTGATCGACGGTCGGCCGAGCCTTTGATCGAGCCCCTTTAATGACGTAACCTCTCGCCGGCCCACCCAATGAGATTGACCCTTGTGTTTTCATAGTGGGGGTGGCCACGCCAGTCACGAGAAAGTCGAGGTGAAATCCAGGATGCTCCACCAAGTCAGGCTCATTCTGTTTCGCTCTGTGTCCCTATACATCGATAGAACAAGCAGACAACATAGCCCACGAGCAAGCGCGAGCAGACTTGGTTAGCACATCGAGTGTGAGTGAGCAGATCAGGAGTCACTAGCTTTGAACAATGTGACTGAGCGATGTGCGTCTCCTCGCCGGGTCGGTTGGGCATTGCGTACATGTGACTGGCAAGGTGTAAATCTATGACATTCGCAAAATCGATTAGACTCAGGGACACCCTGGACGTAATTGTAGATTCCTTGGGTAGCCGTCTTTTCTTGCTCACACTACCCATCGACGTTTGCACGATCGATAAAGCGTGCTTGACACCAACGACGCTGCGCTGGCGCCCACCTAGCGTGAATTCCTATTAGACTCTATCCGAGTCAAGCGTGTGGGTAGGTAGCTTTGGTGTACAGTCGTGAGACTGATCCTTCGGTACTCAAACCCGCACCAAAATGGCCAAATTGATGCGTCTATGTCCTTGGGAAGGAACAGGCGCAGTGCTACGACCCGCTAGGGAAGCCGTACGGTCACACAAGAGGTGATAGAGGGGGATGCGAACGTATTTCGATCTACAGAGTAGGATCGAACCCCTTTGGTACACATTCACACCCTGTACATCAAAGATACATATGAATCCAATGCATCGGTTCGTAACTAACTAAACAAGAGCCAAAATAAGAATGTATGCATGTATGCCTCGCTCAATTAGGCCATAGAGCCCTCGCTTAATGGCCACGAGCCTGGTGTAAGGCGGTGCCTCGTGGCTCACAACACGCAGCCTGAAAATGCAAGGCAGAGTGATGCATTAGAACTTCAATTATTGTAGCGTACATTAAACTATATCATAAATCGTTCAGATACATTTCACACCAATCAAATTGTTGTCGCCTCAAGCCAAGACTGCGTCGATCACATGAACGACACCATTTTTCACCGCAACGTCGCTTCGCAGGATGCGAGCGCGAGTCTGGTTATAGCTCACGTACGCAGCACCATTTTCTTTTGTGAAGTTGAGCTGAGCGCCTGAAGTAGCGTTGGTCGGAGTCGAGGGGAGCTGGGTAGAGTATACCACACCCTGGATGACCTGAATGGAGAGTAAGCACTACATATGTTGAGACTTGGAATGCACCCACATGGTTTTGAAGGACAGACGTCAACTGCTCGTTCGTAAGGCCTGCGCCCGTCTGGTTGAAGGCCTCAAAAGCGGAATCAATCGGGGCAAAAACCTTGATTATATAACCCGCTCAGCCTCCGCCGTACACAGGTAATGGTAAGAGCTTTACTCACGGTAATATTCTCAGCGTCGTTCAGACTGTCCAGTTGCCCGACCTTTTGGAGTGCGCCACCGAGTTGAGCAAAACCACCAGGAGCACGGCTAACGAGACTACGGGACAACGCAGCCTTCAAGTCACCAGGAGGCGTAAGAACGGTGTCGACGACGTGCAAGATGAGGTTCTGGTAGGTCGTGCTGCTGGTGACCGTGGCGTTGCCAGTCGTGCGGCGAACAACAACACCGTTGCCATCTGGGGTTTGTTCAAGGACCTAGGCGCTAACGTCAATTTCGGAAAGACAAAACTGAACACGGCCGAGTCACATACCTGGACTTGAGGCGACCCTCCGAGATTAACATAAGTCTCGTTGGTCAAGAGTGTGGGTGCGATCGAGTGGGAGCGGGCTGGGGCAATGGACGAGGCCGGGAATGATCCGTTTGCGATGTGGTATGAGAGAATAGTACCGAGGGTTCCCGTGTCGTTGCCGAGCGTAGGGACTACAGGATCTAAAGCCTGCAATAGAACGCAACAATCAGCCCAAACTTCCATATGCTATTATGTACTAGTAACGCACGGCATTGTTGGGGGCGAAAATAGTGTAGTTGCCGTTTGGCAAGGCATTGGCGAGCTGTTGACCTTGTTCGGTACCGGCAAAAGTGGTAAGAGCAGTGGCAAGGGTCGTCAAGTTGTCTCCTCGAAGCTTTTCTAGGAGGCCAGTGAGGTAATCTTGCTGTCGCGGGTGGATAGGGGAAGCACCAGCGGAAGCCGCGAGAAGGATGGCGACGAAGGCTTTGGAGTACATTATACCAAAGATATCAAAGAGATTATCGTAAGGTGTTGCAGCTGACTTAAAGTGCTTTCGAGCAAGAGACGAGTTTGCTCATTGGGGTGCCTTCTGCCAACCTTTTATACCAGACTGAGCGGACTAGACGTGTGTAGGTGTATATGACGTGCTCTATGGGCGATGACAAGCTTGGGGATCGGGACGCCATAGCCATGACGGGGCCGAGCGCAGGGCGCACATGGCCGGCCCGTGGAGTATGTGTGGAGTGTGACCAACAGGCGTGCGGCGTCGTGGCGTTTGGCGATCCAGACGCACAACAATAACGATTTTGCAGGATGCAAAATAGGAGGATGCACTGGGCCGCGGCGATGTTCAACCGAAGTGTATAGCCTCGCGCAGTCGGTGTGCTCGAGCGCATGGGAAACCAGCCAAGACGGCCCCCGGCGCAGTCCTCCTGGCGCAACTTGAATTTAGGATGACGCAATAAACGTTCGATAGAAAACTGGGTGAATTCGTCATTGGAGCATGCTCGGTCCTAATTCTCGTATGTAGTAATGAGCATCAAGTAATGTGGACCTCAACGGCAACCGCTCTCCTTGACGTCGTCGATGATGGGGAGAATGACAGTTGGTGATCGAGGTCACGTGGAAAACCGGGGAGGGGTGGCTTGTCAGCGCTTAATTGTGGGACAATGTCCAGGGCGGGCATCTACGAAGCTGGTGAATGTTATCCGGAAGCGTTGATAAAACTCATGGCATAGCACACTACATGCAATTTATTTTTGAAATAGATCTATGCATGAGCCAATCAGCTGACATCCTCTCCGTGGAATTCCGGGGATTGGCAAAATTGCTTTTCATTCACAAAGCTATTTCCATCCAGGCCAACCGGTGTGGGGTGTACTCCAACCGATTAACGGCACCACTAGTCATTGATGAATCTCATGGGCGTGTTTTATATATACATATATATATTGCCTTTACAGACGAACACCGCGGTCACAAATGCTTGCGAATCGTGAACGACGTGGAGCCTGGAATTGACCGGTCTTCCGATACACCTCGCATGCTTTGCTCAATAAATACCATAAAATATTCGAACCACTCAAGCGCCTGTGGCTTTCGGCGCTGGGTGGTCGACACCTATTTGAAGGACGAGCCAGCTCTCCGGTATTTGTGCACTTATGTGGGAGTTACGATCCATGTGCGATTTGTAACTGTGAATAAAGGCCTTAATAGTTCCTAAGTTGCTGTTGAAGGATTTCTCTGATTGTAGTCTCGAACTGCGGGCAGGTCAAAATCCTAGCAATCGCGAGTGCAGCATGTATGCGCATTTACACTAACGTCAATATTTATTAATTTCAATTTCGACTAGTACCTCGCCCTTTCTTCCAAGCGACCGTAAATTTGAGCGACCAGAGCAAACCTTTTGCCAAGTAAAGGTGGCAACAGACGGGCCGCAATGTTTTACGTGACCTCGAGACCGCCCACAAGCGACCGTGGGTACTAGTGGCTTGAGAGTATGTCGCTACAAAAGTTGGACCTCGCGCTCAGTTCCGTGAGCCTTTTCTATTCAGTTGTTCGAAAGAATCGTTTCGGACTATCGTCATGTTCTCTCCTCACCCGACTTGCCAATAGAGTAGCGCAAGATACTCATGGTCTGTTGGCAGATTGCGTGCGCTACCGCTCCTTCGTGTGTTCTGAGCAGAGTAGATAACATTCTATACCAGTAAATGAGCTCTACACATCTATCCTGCATAGCGAGTTCGACTTCAAGGATCAAGGTAACAAGAAGGATATACTCTGCCATATGACTGCGCGACATTTCACCCGCGTTTACTGCTGACTCCAGGGTTGCCTAATCTATTTTTTCGCCTCGAATTGATGTGAAACCGCTTTTCCAGAGCGTGATCAATAACATGGTTGAGGTCACATTAGATTTGACTGCGGGTAAATACAACCCGCTTCCATGGGACAAACAGCGAAGTTGGTCCATGTGACCCCACAATTTATTCAAGCGTCGGCCACCATGGGCACTCGCGGATCCAGAACTGACAGTTATAAGAGCTTGCGTACATTCTTGATTCTTATCTATCATATTCATCGTCTTGACCAGATTGATACTACCGTTTGTACAACCACTGGGATCCCCAACCGTCTGGTCTTGGTACTACACTAATGATGTTGACTCCTTATGATCCAAAACTCAGAGGCGGTCCTAGTAACCCATGATTATGGTAAATCTTTCTAATATGCAAATATCAGGCTGGATAAGACTTACGGCGGCCAAACTCCAAACTATGGAGGCCTGGCGTCGTGACAATAATATCCCAGACGACAAGGAGTTCGAGACTTCACTGTTGGTCCTCATCGATATAGAATCCGTCCGTCCAGGCGATTCGATCGAGTTTTGATTATCTGATATGGCTGAATTTACTTTCTGGGCCTTGGGAGACTGGCGCATCGAGTGGGTGGACGTGATCGACTTGGACCATCAGCCGTTTTCCGTCCAAGGCCGAGTTCATTTCACCTTGACCCCCGAGACTTGGATAGCTACTGTAGCTCCTGCACGATATGCCCCGTAAATTTTCCTGCAGTATCGGATCAGCATCTCCCACATCTATTCCATTGGTCGCCAGTCAACCACAATGGCCAAGCCATCAAGGAACAATTTTCCGAGCTTCGTCCCCAAGTCTTGACACTTGTGGAGTGTGGTGCACCATCTTGGTCCTCTCTAACGACTGCTCAGCATCTTCTATCGAATTCACGAATATTATTGTTTTAGACTATCGCCAAATGCTTGCAATTTCATATTTCTCGGGCGACACAGGGCTGCTCTAATCTGCTGGCAGATGGTGTGCTACGGCTCCTTCGCGTGTTCCATGTCCAACGACAGATAGCTTGCTACCCGAGGCAATTCTGTATGCCGATGTATCTCCCATGGAACCCAGGTATCAGGCCTGTACGAGGCACGACGAACACGAGGTGTCTTTTGGCATGAACGCAAAGTATTTCGAACAATGCATACTGCTGATTCCGTGGCTGTCTTGTTCGATTCGTCACTCAAATGTTTGACATGACATTGATGCACCATCAGATCATACAATTGATCAAGGTTGACCGAACAGGTGGGATGGGGAGACTGAGGTCGAGTGACTTACTCTTGGCTGTCCAGGTCGATGGTTCAACGGTTTGTCACTTGCCCGCGCTTCAGTTTTATGATACTATGGTAGATTCAAAGATGGGTTGTTGCTCTTGGTGCATATTATAAGCCCTGCTTTCACTGCACACTAGATGCCTTGGATAAAAAGTGTTACACCAGCAGTCCAGGGTTCAGTACCACTCCCAGAGCTCATGCTGCAAATAATCCGACATACTGATGACTAGACTTGCACTCTTGTCCTCTCGTTCGTTTCTCGCCTCATGCGAACACTATACTTGGCCGGTCGACGTATTGACGGATTGGTACTCACGGTCACGTACCCTGATGACGCGAATCGGACGCTTTTGGCAGATAGCCTAGCAACCAAGAGGCGCGTAAGTTGAGCTATGTGGGCAACATGCCAGAGACGAAGCTTGTCCAGTTCTTCGGGTGTCGCCAGGTCGGTATTGGGAGATCCCGAGCCTGTCAAAAAGCATTTCAATGAACTAACGGCAACGTATTGGAGTCGAGGAGCGCTTGGGCTTATCATAAAAAACGGCAATCTGAGCTGGAGCACTATGCGGAAGGTGGATACATATCCTGAATTGGGTGTATGGTGACACATGGCACCTGGGAGACGGTCAAGGTCGAATCTGTGACCACAGTGAAAGGCGAGCAGGCTTGATTCTTTACACACAACGGATGAATCTACGCGCTATAAGATGTTCTATTGGCTCGTCCCCCGTCAAGCTTCGATCTTAGAACGAATATCCTAGGGTGTTTGGTATTTTCGCTGCTATCAAGAAAGTCTCTGAGAATTTTTTACGTGAGGTGGGCATGCAATTCACGCTGTGATAGTACCCTAGGGCAACGCCGGAAGGTGTTTAGTGGCAGAATGTGATTTCGCCGTAGATAGTGGGCTTTTCATTCCAGGATATGAGATGTTGCTCACCCTCGGCCGAAAAGGTACGGTCTTCTTTCATCTTGCGGATAGGCGACGCGACTTGAACGTTACAAGCTATGTGATGCGCACGTACACACCAAAAATTCTACCACCAGGGCGAAGCTGCACGTTTAAGAACCGAAAAAAAAGCATTTGCACACGTAGAAATGATCCATGGGACTTATGTCAACCTATTCGGCCGGTGTGAGAGCCCGATCATTCCGTCCCGGAGCTGTGAGAGAAAGAAAGTGGGCTGAAGAAAACCCGGGCTTACATATTAACTCACGGCGGGGGGCAGCCAATCAAGAGTCGTTGGATGCGCATACAGGGGCATCTGTAGGCCTGCTGCTCTCTTAGACTACGTTTATGAAAGATAAGACATCGTGTCATTGTAGCGGTATTTCTGGGGTCAATCATTCAAATCGTTATGCACGTCAACGTGGGGCGATGTTCTGGCGGGATTCGACAGACCGGGCAAAGTCGGCCAGGACAATAACATGCAGACTCAGGGCGAAGGGGGGTGGACTATGGCGGTCAGTAAATATGTACCTTCTAATGAAAGGATACATTCGACCTAATTGCAAGTTTTTTCATTTACACAAAATTATGCGCTTTTATCTCTTCTAATGTTGTTGCAGACGGTATGACAAACAAGCAAAAACTCTCGATGGAGGTGACACGATCGCGCCCACGTGATTTAGGGCTCGCCTCACCGAGCCGGTGGAAGATGTGGTACGAGCGTGATTTCTCGGACGTTTTTTTCATCGACCACCGCCGCCATAAAGCCTGTGTGCGCTCCGCTGTTGCTTCCTCACTCTCAAAATGGCCTCCTACGACATTGTCATTGTCGGCGCCGGCATCGCCGGCAGCGCCATGCTCATGCGCTCGCGACTGTGCCTCACCCCACCTCTCGTCCTCTGAGTATCGCTCTGCTCGAACGCTCAATGGCTGAACCAGACCGTATCGTCGGCGAACTGCTCCAGCCGGGTGGAATGGAGTCCCTAAAATCACTCGGACTCGAGGAGACGACCGAGAACATCGGCGCTGTCCCCGTCCACGGCTATGCCGTCCTCAACGCCGGGCGCACCGTGCACATTCCATATCCCGACGGCGCAGAGGGCCGGAGCTTCCACCACGGGCGATTCGTACAGCAGCTGCGGAAAGCGGCGACTCAGCACTCGAACGTCACTTCGATCGAGGCTACTGTCTCTGACCTCATCGTCGACGCAGACGAGCGCATCGTCGGCGTCAAAGCGCGTCGCAAGGGCAGCGAGGACGAAGAAGAGTATCGGGCTGGCCTGACGATCGTAGCGGACGGGTGCTTCAGCAAGTTCCGCTCTCGGGTCATTACCACCAAACCAGATACGCGCTCGCATTTCGTCGGAGCGATCCTCAAGGATGCGCGCTTGCCCATCCCGCAGCATGGGACCGTGGCGTTGACCAGCAAAGGCCCGGTGCTATTGTATCAGATTGAGGAGCACGATACCAGGATGCTCGTGGACATCAAGGGTGCGACGTTGCCCAAGGATCTTACTGTACGTCTCCACCTGATCTGTAGGGACGTGGGTAGCTAACGAACACCTCATTGGTTAGTCGTACTTCCGCCAAAATGTCGTACCCGAGCTTCCTCCGTCACTTCGCGCACCGGTCGAAGCTGCTCTCTCGAGCTCTCGTCTCCGGTCCATGCCCAACTCGTTCCTTCCCCCATTCCAGCAAGGCCGTTCCGCCCACCCGGCTGGAGTCTTGCTCTTGGGCGACAGTTGGAACATGCGCCATCCCCTGACTGGTGGAGGGATGACCGTTGCATTGGCTGACGTGGTCATCCTCAGGGATCTCTTGAAGGATTATCTTGCAAGCCGGGAGGGAGTGGAGAAGGAATCGTGTTGGGCGGATTGGGATACGATCTCCGGGCTGCTACGAAAGTGGCACTGGGAACGAAAATCATTGGCCAGCACGGTCAATATTCTCAGTTTTGCGCTGTACGATTTGTTCGGTGCCAATGGTCGGTTCACTTTCTCGAGTCTTTTCCAAGGTTACCCACTGATGGCCACCTTCAGACGAAAACCTGCA
The DNA here is from genome assembly GCA_030998015.1 of Ceratorhiza oryzae-sativae. NCBI lineage: Eukaryota > Fungi > Basidiomycota > Agaricomycetes > Cantharellales > Ceratobasidiaceae > Ceratorhiza > Ceratorhiza oryzae-sativae. Next base: position 1,684,818 of record JARWMV010000238.1, read on the forward strand.
CGTGCTCCGTAATGGATGCTTCAAGTACTTTGAGCGAGGTGGTGAATGTGTGGCTGGACCAGTCTCGTTGCTTTCCGCGTATGTTCTTCTCCTACATTCTCCAGCCAAGTCCTGACTTTTGTTACAACCAGACTGGCACGTTCGCCTATGCTTCTGATGTACCACTTCTTCTCCGTGGCGTTCTACTCGATATGGGTGCTGTTCGCTCACCCTCGTCCAGTCTCAATTCCCTATCCTGAGGATGAGCAACGAAGCTCGACGCCGTCCGATAGTGGGGTTGAGTCGAACCTTCTTCCTCACTACGTCAACGCAAGGTAGCGACCAAACAACAACAGGAGGTCGCTGTAGTAGAAGGGGAAAAGCCTGGGTGGGCCGAGTATCCTGGATTAGTGTTGAAGAGCTTCATGGTGGTACGTCATATTCATTTCTTCCGTCGAACCCATTTTTGACTTGAGCTCGGATTGGATAGTTTTGGACAGCCTGCATTGTCTTTGGTCCCTTGCTGTGGAGCGAGATCCGGTGGTGGTAGATTAGATTTGAACTGTGACGCTTTCTTTGGACTGGGCTGGGTTGATGTGGATGCATGCTTTTTTTTTTGAATATTTTCTCGCTTTTTTCGAAATTGTTGTTGTTTATGTTTTTACCTAATAGATTTGATGAACCTCCTTGGAGACTGGAATGCGATATGGCAAGGTTTTACAGAATGTCGTATAGTCAACACACCGCGCAATGTCGGTTACACACTCAGATAGCCATCAAACCAGACACACTAGCGCTCTGGTGAGTGAGAAAAAGGTAGCGCTCCCAACCATATGAAGGTCCAAAACCGGGCAAGGTGTAACCGTAGAACATTTTCATTTACTCTGTCGATGGGCGTTTTTCAGCTCTTCCAATTCAGTTGCACAATTCCTGACAAATTAGGCAAGTCCCATGCGAACTAATATCCATATCGATTCCATATTTTCCTATTTATAGAAGAATGAATAACGTGCCACGCTCGTTTCATTGGGATACAAAATCATACAACCCATCTTGAGGCAGGCCTCAGTTGCAGGACAGCACAGCACACATGAAGAATTTGATGGAGATGACAAGCCTGGGGCCAGTAGAGGCTCAGCATGACTGCATCTGTTGGGATTACAATCTTTGTCTGTTCATGTATGCAGGATGTCTGTAATGATTTACACGTTTTTTGATTTCAAATGCTTGTACAGCCAATTTCTCTTCCTTATTCTCTAACATTGTGGTTGAGCTAAGGTATAGTTTCTCTCTAGTTCTGTTACTTTTCTTTTGATTACTGTGCCCTAAGTACAGTAGCCCAAAAAATAGATCAAATAGAATATAGTGATATAAGGATAATATTGTAGCTTGTGAGCCAGCCCATGCAGTGTGATATAAATACATGTGCCAAAAAGCGCTGCATCTTGGCTACAAAATGAATATAGTACAATGTTAAATGCATGATAAATAATGGAGTTAAGGATAAAAAAAACAAGAGGTCATTCAATCAAATTTTCTGCATGTGCTCTTGAGTGCTGAACCTTTGACATGTTACATCTATAGTTTGGCAGGACTTATTAATACAATTACAAATAGTCTTTTATGTGTATATAAGCCTGCCTAAATTGCCATTATTGTACTGAACCTGGCTTAACACTTGTCCTGATGCCCAAAGCAATCTCTTGAGCCACACTTAACACTATCCAAGTTGGTCTAGATGCTGGTTGCAGATATGCTCAAATTAAGCACAATAGAGATGTTGTGCCAGAATTCCTGCATTCTGGCATCAAGGGTAACTCTATGCCATCAGCTGACCAATCAGCACTTCTGAGCTGCTTCTGCAATTGAGTTACCCTTGATGCCAGAATGCAGGAATTCTGGCACAACATCTCTAAAGCACAATGCACATATATCCCATGGTACCATCTCCAATGTGCACTCTGAGCATTGCTTGAACCTTAAAACAGCTCCTCCTGGGTTTCCTTGCAAACTTTCCCCCACTACTGTTTGCTATGCCATCAACCTTGTCACCCACAATAATCACATCCCAGCAGTTCAGGCCATTCACATACTCTGCAAACTTTGCAGGGAGTCCATAGACCCTGATACAGTTTGTCATGCCCTCAAAGAGGCAGGTTTGAAGGCTGTAAACAAGGCCAAGCTTGAGCATGCTGTGTTTGCTGAAGTGCACCTTCACTGGACAATTAATGTCTGGCATTGGGTATTATGGTCTGACAAGACCAAGATTAATTGTTTGGGGCCAGATGGAATCAAGTGGGCATGGACAAAAGGGGCAAAATGGCTTGACTGTCACAACCTCCACACATACAGTGGGTGACAAATCAAATGCAATGAGTGACCACTTTTGCTTGCATCTGCTGCAACAGACTGTGTGTGCCAAATTGTACTTAAGTATAATAATGAAAAGTGCTTGAAATAGTGGCTAGATGTACTATGCCAATCATTGTGTGTCTGTGTTATCTGGTTGGTAGTACACCAAGCGATTAGATGTTCAAGTGGCTGTATTTGTTTTGATGCTGACAAAGCATGATGGTGACCATGCAGAGAAAGAGACATGAAACAACAATTTATTGACAGAAAAAGACACATACAACTTGTAATTAGTATTACTACCCTTCCTAACAACCAATTCCTCAACTCTGTGCACCATAAAATCATACAATGTTTCAATATAAGACTTCAGGATACAAGCCCACTCCTCCTGCAATATCTTCCACAAATGCTTGGCACTCAAGGGCAACAGTGAGTGCATATGCACCCAATGGTCCAAATAGTCCCACACATTCTCAATCATGTTCATATCCAGGCTGTTGGCTGTTATGGATTACTAACATTTTCTGTTATTTTAGTCTGCTCTGCCAACCTCAATTGATGCCTCTGTAATTAATTTGTGAATTACTTGAATTTGTATGCACCTCAATTGTACTATTTTGCATTCCATTAAATAGTACAAATTTCCTGCTCTCCAATGCATATTTTATTAAGTTTTTACAATAAGATCTCAGAGAGATACAGAGGTTGTGATATTTCCTCTTATCAGGAGATATTGATTACAACATTGCACCACTCATATCTTGATAACTGCTTACACTATCAAAGCGATCTTATGCTCTATCAATAGCTAATCTTTGGCAGTATCTGCTGCCCAAAGATCATTGATCCACTGGATCCTCACACTGGAATGGTCTGAAGATCATTAGAATCTTACTGGACCATCAATCAAGATCTAATGACTCCAGTGAGTCAGGAGAGCCTTCCAAATTGATCCAGAAGCTTCTCTGACTCACTTTATGACTCACTGAGATGTAGCCTCTGTTCATTACATGTATATACTATGATAATATGATCTACAAGCCAATAGCAGGTCTCAGATGCATCAATGCCTTTGATCCACACCCTATCTTTACTCTTTTATCCTATACTGGGCTAGGGTGTACCTGTCAGAGCTATGACCTGAGGGTAACGTCAAACACCTAAGTGGCAATGACAAGCCTATGGGCAACAATGCCAGAGGCTGTACTGACAACATCTAAGGTAGGATGTGCAGTGAGGGTGTGATAAGGTGCAAGGATGTATGAGAATAATGCACTTGGTCAAAAGAGACCTGGGCAAGTACTATGCAATGAATAATCACACAGGTAGTAGTGGGGATATGACAGGAGGTTGAGTTCTGAGGCTTAAGGCTCTCAGACTCTCCCTTATATATTCATATGATGAGCTATATCAAATACACATATGGTGCAAGACAACTATTGTACAATGTAAGAATGGTGCCACATAACAGAATATTCCAGAAGGTACAAACAGAACATAAACAACAACAAGGTCACATGATCATGTAAGTAATTCTATGCATATATCTGATTAAACAGGACTTGTCCAAAAAATATGAGAAAGAGAGATGTATAAAATATAGGAAAATTATAATAAAATCCACATCATGGTCTAGGCCATGACACTTCCCCCCCATCAAGGTCTGAGTGCATTGGGATGGAGTCAGTGGAATTCCTTTACTTGTTCAGGGGCATTCTTGAGTTCAGCTTTGGGTAACCATAGGTTTTCTTCTGGTCCATAGCCTTTCCACTTGACGTAATACTCCAATCTCCTTCCAACCTTTTGAGAGTCCAGGATTTCTTCAACTTCAAATTCTTCTTCACCATCAGGAGTGACCACCAGTAGAACAGGTATAGGTTGCTGGTTATAGTCATCTACTAGTTTTAGGAACAGGAGCAAAGTGTGGAATACCAGATGAACCTTCATGGATTTGGGTAATTCCAGTTTGAAAGTATGTTTTCTGATTTGTTCCAGTACTTTGTATGGTCTGAAATGCCTGTTATCCAATTTCTTAGAAGGGTGTATGGTTTTGATATTTGAGCATCTAGGAAAACCTTTGATCTGACTTCAATCTTGGGTGCTTCATGATGCTTCCAATTATAATATTTGGAGTATGTTCAGTTGGCAATTGTTAGAGCAGCCTTGGCCTCTTCTTGGATTTCTTTGAGGTGTTCAGCATATTGATTGGCAGCAGGTACCTGGCTTTCTTTGGTATTACCCACAGTGAAATCTGGGTTGTAACCATAGCAGGCAAAGAACAGTGAGTAGTTTGATCCTGAGTGTTTCCCATTATTATATGCAAATTCTGCCATAGGCAATGCTGCTACCCAATCTGTCTGTCTATGATTTATGTAGTGACAAAGATATATTTCGATGAATTGGTTTAGTCTTTCACTTTGCCTGTCAACCTGTGGTCTGTACACCATAGAGTAATGTGGTTCAATGTTTAGGTGTTTGTATAGTTGGCAAAGGAATTTGGCATTGAAGTTAGGGCCTCAGTCAGATATGGTTTTTCAGGGTAATCCATGTAGTTTCCAGACAAGGTTTATGAATAGATTTGCAACGTCTACTGCAGTGGCTCCCAAGTGTGTGGGGATAAAGTGTACCATTTTTGATAATTGGTCCACCACTGAGTATTGCATTGTATCCTTCTGACATTGGTAATCCAGTGATCAAGTCATAGGTGATTTCCTCCCAGGGTTTATTTGGTAAGTCTATGGGTTGTAGGAGACCAGGAGGGGCTTGATTTGAATGTTTGTTCCAGATACATGAGTTGCATGCCTGAATATAATTAACAACAGATTTTTTCATTCTGGACCAATAGTAATCTTGAGATAGGAAATCTAGTGTCCTGAAATGCCCTGGATGCCCTGCTGCAGGATTGTCATGCTGGCTTTCTATGACCGCTTGTCTGATTTCTGACTTGTTTGGTATATATATGCAGTTGTGATAGTACAACAAGTCATCTTCTAGATGCCAGCCTTTAACTGGAATGTTCTCCTCAAGGGACTTTAGAATCTTTGATACAGTCTTATCATCTGGTAATGCATCCCTGATTAGATCATTGAGGGAATGGTCAGTGAGAATTGCCAAAATGAAAAGCTCAGGGCTGATAAGCAGTGGGGTTTCACCCCCCTCTTTAGCTGCCTCTCTCTGAAGTGATTCTTGTCAAGATAGTATATCAGCTTTTCCATTTTGTGCCCCTTTTCTGTACTTGATTCTGTAATTGTAGTCAGCCAGGAAGCCCATCCACCTTGCTTGTCTCCAGTTTAAGTCCCTTTTTGTCTGGAAGAACTCTAGATTTTTGTGGTCTGAGAGTACCAAGACAGGGATTTCAGATCCTTCAAGCAAGTGACACCATTCTTTGAATGCTCGTATCATAGCCAGTAACTCTTTATCATGTATATCATAGTTAGGTTTGGCTGGTGATAGAGTTTTAGAATAGAAGGCTACTGGATGTAATTTACCATCTTTGCCATACTGGTTAAGAATAGCTCCAGTGGCAAAATCAGATGCATCACATTCCAGTATAAATTCCTTTGTGACGTCTGGTTGGATTAGGACAGGGGATTTGACTAGTGCTTTTTTCAGAATTTGGAAAGATGCTTCCTCATTCTTTCCCCATCACCAAGGGACATCTTTATGCAAGAGCTGGTACATAGGCCAAGCTTGTCCTGCAAAGTCCTCTATGAAGTGGCAATAGTAGTTGAAAAACCCTAGTGCTTCCTGCACTTCCTTTATGGTACATGGTGTTTCCCAATTAACTGCTTCCATGACCTTTTTAGGGTCTGTTTTGACTCCTTCACCATTGGCAATTACACCTAGGTATTCCACTTCAGAAGTGTTGAAGACACATGTTTCCAGGTTGCAATATAGCTGGTGTTTCCTAAGTCAGGATAACACCTCCTGAATGTGCTTTGTGTGATCCTCAGGGTTTTTGGAAAATATAAGTATGTTGTCAAGGTATACTATAACTGACACATCTAGTAGATCCCTGAAGATCTTGTTCATGAAGTTCTGAAAGGTGGCTGGAGCATTACAAAGACTGAAAGGCATGACCAAGTATTCAAATAGACTGTATTTTGTTTTAAACACTGTTTTCCATTCATCTCCTTCTTTAATTCTGACCAGATTATAGCCAGATTTAAGATCCAGAGTTGTGAATACACATGCTCCTCTCAATTTCTCTACCAAGGTGGAAATGAGAGGTATGGGATACATGTTTCATACTGTGTTGGAATTAAGCAAACAATAATCAACACACATCCTTCTTTTGCCATTCTTTTTAGGAACAAAGATTACTGGAGAGCTGTATTGTGATTTGGAGGGCCTGATCAACCCTTTATCCAACTGCTCTTTGAGTATTCTCCTTAATTCCTTGTCATCCAAAGGGTGAAGGGGGTATACCAGTCCTTTTACTGGTGCATTTTGATCCTTGAGGACTATCTCAAGGTCATATGGATGGTGAGGAGGTAACTCTGTCACTTTGTCCTCAGAAAATATGTCTGCATAGTCTCAGAGTTCCTCTGGGATGCCTTCAAGTGGTTTTGACACCACAACACCTCCAGGGTCCCTAGGGATGCCTTCAAGAGGCTGGTAAGCCTTGACACCTCCTAGGTTTTCATCAAATGGATCAAAGACACCACCAACGTTGCCAAGAACTACATTAGAAGCAGGAACACAATGTTTTATACAAAAGTTTGAGTCAAAAGTAACATGTTTATTTGGCCAGTCAATATTTGGGTTATGTAATTTGAGCCACAACATTCCTAGTACTAAAGTGTGTCTACCTATGTTTGCTACATTACAAACCAATTGTTCTTTATGACTACCTATTTCTAGAATAAAAACACATTCTGTATCAACAATTCCAGAAGAGATTTCATGACCATCAATAACTTTTAATCTTTTTGGATTTTTCTTTTTATAAGTGGGTATTTGATATTGTTTGACTAAGTGCAGGTGTATAAAGCATGAGGATGCACTGGAGTCAATCATTGCCCAACTGTGCATGGTTTGCATATGGTTGATGCTTTTATTTTCTGGAGCAGATGGGGCTTGAGATGCAATAAAATATATATTTAAAGGGGAAACATTGTCTACAGCATATATCTCAAAGTCCGTACTGATTTTGCTTGATACATTTGCTCTGTCAATGTTCAAGCATCCTTGTTTTCTGGCTCATCACCAGAAAGGGAAGCAGCTTGCCCAGAATAGGGTATGGAGGGACAAGTGCTGGAATAGTGGCCATGACCACCACAAGTGCTACATATGATTGGCTTTTTTCCTTTTCCTGCTGAGTCTAGATCCATTGGTCCAGGACCAGAACCTTTAGTGAGGGTAGGAGCCAAAGGAGTGATGACAATGGGATGTGAATCTTTTTGGATTTGTTTAAACATGGTTTCTTCTGAAGATCTGTCATTCCATTTGATTGTAGGAATGGATTGCCCCTTAGCATTGTGGTTGATAGCCAATATTGTTCCTTTGTGAGCCTTACCATCTGGTCCAAGCATATACACCTTTTCCCCAACAGACATCTTTTCCCTGGCTGGGCCTTTGGGAGGAGCTGCTGATGTAGAGGTGGACACTTTGGTAGAGTTGCTGGCCACATTGGAGGAAGAGGAAGTTTTGGAAGATGGGTTCTGGGCCTGGAACAACTCAATACATTGATCAATTCTGAGTGCCTTGTCTGCAAGAGTTTGCAACATGACATTGGCAGCCATGTGGTTGTAATCTTGGGCCACAAGGAATTCCTTGATTTTGACTGTGAGACCATCATAGAAATGATCATGAAGAGACATGTCATTGTAGCCAAGACCCTGGGAATATGTCTGGAAGTCCTTGAAGTATTCTTGGACCAAATTCTTTTGTTTGAGTGATTTGAATTTTGCCCTGAAATTTTTGGTCTTGTTGGCGACATTCCAGCAAGCATTAAATTGGGTCCAGAAATCATTGACATTATGAAGCCAAGTGACCAGATTGCCATTAATAACATCGTCCTCCAAATAGGGTTCCAGCCACTCATGGGCTTTGCCATCCAGGCAGGAGATGATGTAGGCGATCTGCTCATCAGCAGTAGCAGAGGGATAAGAAGTCCACAGATAGTGGGCCACTGCAACCCTGAAGGATACTGCTTTATTTTTATCTGAACCATCAAATTTGGCAGGTGCAGATAACTTGGGTGCTTGAGTACACGCGACAGAGGTACTTGTGCCAGGTGCCTGGACCACAGCCTGAATTGCAACTATGTTTGTTTCAAGGTTAGATACGCCTGTATCATGGTTCTGGAGAGTGGTATTGATAGTGGAAAGTTTGGCCAACTGTTGATTGATGAATACTGCAAGATTGTTATTTATGGCAATCAGTGTGTCTTTGATTGTGTGGGTAAATGCTATTAGATCAGCTGGATTGGTGGGTACTTGAATCTGGGTGGCATCAAACTGAATCCAGGTGGGAGTGGGGTTTGGTGCAGACATAGCTAAAAAAGGAAATGGGATGGATATATATGGTGTGCTCTTGAAGTTGGGATTTTCACTCTCAAACACTGTGGCTGCTCTGACACCTAGAGTTGGACAATAACTACTGCTAATCAACAAGCTGTTGGTGGGCATGATATAGAGTGTTTTCTTTGCAAGCAGGTGTTTTGCTGTCTGCAACACATGCAGTGATGGACATGAGTCCTAGGGTTGGGCGATAGGTACCGTCTGCCTTGTAGACACCTGTTACTGGATAGTCTCTTTCTGCTTTTGATTATTATGTGGTCCAAGCCTTTCTCCATTTCACAGTAGGCTAGTACAGGGGTATGTCTCAATCCCGAGTGATAAGGAAGAACTCAACCTAATGTCAGAGCTACAACCTGAGGGTAATGTCAAACACCTAAGTGGCAATGACAAGCCTATGGGCAATGGTGCCAGAGGCTGTACTGACAACATCTAAGGTAGGACGTGCAGTGAGGGTGTGATAAGGTGCAAGGATGTATGAGAATAATGCACTTGGTCTAAAGAGACCTGGGCAAGTACTATGTGATGAATAATCACACAGGTAGTAGTGGGGATATGACAGGAGGTTGCGTTCTGAGGCTTAAGGCTCTCAGACTCTCCCTTATATATTCATACAATGAGCTATATCAAATACACATATGGTGCAAGACAACTATTGTACAATGTAAGAATGGTGCCATGTAACAGAATATTCCAGAAGGTACAAACAGAACATAAACAACAACAAGGTCACATGATCATGTAAGTAATTCTATGCATATATCTGATTAAATGGGACTTGTCCAAAAAATATGAGAAAGAGAGATGTATAAAATATAGGAAAATTATAATAAAATCTGCATCATGGTCTAGGCCATGACAGTACCCCAAGTATAGCAGTACCCTCTTTTGATGATTGCACTGGCATGCATGCATCTATTTGGCTCTGGAATGCCCTCCTCAGGGTATAAAAGGACCTCCTCTGAGGCCCTTCCAGACCACCTCCTCTTACTCAACCCAGACTGGTTATTGGTTTCTTTTCTCTTTCTATTTTCTCTTGTCTGTGTGTGATTTCTTATATAACTAGTACTGAGGAATAAAGTACCATATTAGTTATATACTGTCTGATTCATTGTATCTTATATACAGAGATATATAAGGATACAATATTGCCTGATTGAGCATGACATTAAGTACCAGCTATTAGAGGAAATCTAAGTACCTGTAGCTCAGGAAGTACACGCATTAGGCAGCCCACCATCTATCCTATAAGCTATCACTTAAGTCTAGTATTAAGATTAGTATCAGTTAGTCCAAGCAACTAGGGCTGAACTACATTTAAGATATCTAAGGGAACCTGACCATAGTAGTCTTGCTCTTTATACCTATAAATTAGTCAGTTTACACTGTGAAAGATTAAGACTACTTTGAGTGTTACTTGATTGCATTGCAACTACTTTGAGCCTTCTTACCCTAGTCTAAGAAGTATTGAGTATGATTAGAGCATACTAACATATCTACATTTGCTTAAGCTCTAGATATTCAAGTGTACCCTGACCTGTAACATTGGCAGGCCATGGCAGAACCAAGAGCTTGTGACACTTCAGCCACTTGCAAGTGTGACCAGCAGTGTGCTTTGAATTGTTGTTGTGCTGGAAGATAACATCTTTAGCACACAGGGAGTAGTTGGCCATAGTCCCTAGAAGCTCAGTCTTCAATATCTTGGTATACCAAACCACTGTGAGGTGCCCATCAATGCAGTAAAGATGACCCACCCTGTGCTTGGTGATGCACCCCCAAACCATGATGCTCCCTCTGCCATGTTTGACTGTCTTGCATGTATAACATGGATCCAATGCAAGGCCTGGATGCCTCCAGCAGCATGAGGGGCCATCTGACCCAAAAATATTGAATTTGGACTTGTCTGAAAAAATGACCTGGTGCCAGTTAAGCACCATCCAGCTTGCGTGGTTGTCAGCCCAGTTGCAATGTGCTTTCACATGCTGTCCCATGAGCAGTGGAATGCAGCAACAGGCATAGTTGTATATCCCAAGCTCTTTGAGGTGATGGCAAATGGTAGCAGTTGAGACATGAGGGAAATAGTCATGACAGAGCTGGGATGCAGTGGACAATTGATTCCAAGACAACAAAAGTGCAGCAAATTTTGCATCTGCAAGGCACAGCTTGCAAGGGCAACCATATCTAGCCCAATTAGAGTGATAACTGCAGGTTTTGTTGAAATGGGTGACCATCTTGCTCACAGTTGAGGGGGGGACACCAAGCTTAGTAGAGATCATGTGAATCCCCATGCCAGCCTTGCAGAGAGCCAAGATTTGAGCTCAAGTCTTGGGAAAGTGTTGAGGACCATGTGGAGGCATGGCAAGCAAGACTTGGAGAAATTTCAAGCATGAAGGTGTTGTTAAATAGCAGGAGGAAAGCTGTTGAGGATAGGGGTGAGGCTCATTATTAGTCAGCAGCAAACCAAATGCTACAATGAAAACCAGTTCTCTTCCCATTCTGCTGCACTCATTCCTCTGGAAGACTGGAAACTCTGGCAAACAATAGTTGTGCATTGTTCAAGCACTTTTCATTATTAGACTAAAGTACAATTCAGCACACACAGTCTTTTGCAGCAGATGCAAGTGAAAGTGGTCATGTGTTGCATTTGATTTGTTGCCCACCGTATATTCATTATATGAGATTTTCTTGATTTATTGCACTTTTAATGAAATTTCAGCAATTTTTCAGCTCCTGCTCCTGCATTTTCAGCAATCACAGGCACAGGAACTAAGCATGTTATGCCAAAATTCCCCATGTGGAAATTTCAGCATTTTCTCAGCTCCACCTCCCATGTTTTTGGCATTTTAGGAGCAGGAGCAGGAGCAGGAAATTAGAATCAGTATATATGTTCTACATGGTCAGTATTGAGGGGTGTGCTTCCTCCTGATTATTCACTAGATGTATTTTACAAATCAAATTAATCTGTCTATAAAATTTATTTCTGCATAAAATAAGATACCATTAGAATCTGCTGAATTATGCATGTTTAATGAACTACTTACCTAGTGTTGCAGTGGGTTTTGAGTCTCCCAAAATTGGCTGCAAGGCTCTTTGCAGTGATTCCTTTGTATATTGTGCTTCCTGCCTCTCCCAAGCACACTGGCAGCTGCAGGAACTTGCAGCAAGGTCCCCAGCTGCCAGCATGCTGCTGGAGTGCCAAAACTCCAGTGGAATTCCCACTTTCCATACACATGCAGGAGTGGGAGTGGGAGACATGAAGGCCCAAATGTGCCAAATTTTGGCATATTTTCAGTGTAACATGCTTAGCACACTCTATATACCCACAATGTCTCATTTTTAGGAGCACATGGGTGGGCCCTTTTGATATCATGGTTGTAATTTCATTCTTGTATTCTGTTATGGATCACTAACATTTTCTATTATTTTAGTCTGCTCTGCCAACCTCAAGCAATGCCTCTGTAATTAAATTGTGAAATACTCGAATTTGTATGTGCTCTGAATTGTACTATTTTCTGTTCCATTAAATAGTACAAATTTCCCGCTCTCCAACGCATATTTTATTAAGTTTTTACGATAAGATCTCAGAGAGATACAGAGGTTGCGATATTTCCTCTTATCAGGAGATATTGATTACAACATCGCACCGCTCATATCTCGGCAACCGCTTACGCTATCAAAGCGATCTTGTGCTCTATCGATAGCCAATCTTCGGCGGTATCTGCTGCCCGAAGATCGTCGCGATCCACCGGATCCTCACGCCGGAATGGCCCGAAGATCATTAGAATCTTACTGGACCATCAATCAAGATCTAATGACTCCAGTGAGTCAGGAGAGCTTCCCAAATTGATCCAGAAGCTTCTCTGACTCACTTTATGACTCACTGAGATGTAGCCTCCGTTCATTACATGTATATACTATGATAATATGATCTACAAGCCAATAGCAGGTCTCAGATGCATCAATGCCTTTGATCCACACCCTGTCTTTACTCTTTTATCCTATACTGGGCTAGGGTGTACCCCAAGTATAGCAGTACCCTCTTTTGATGATCGCACTGGCATGCATGTATCTATTTGGCTCTGGAATGCCCTCCTCAGGGTATAAAAGGACCTCCTCTGAGGCCCTCCAGACCACCTTCCCTTCACTACTCAACCCAGACCGGTTATTGGTTTCTTTTCTCTTTCTATTTCTCTTGTCTGTGTGTGATTTCTTATATAACTAGTACTGAGGAATAAAGTACCATATTAGTTATATACTGTCTGATTCATTGTATCTTATATACGAGATATATAAGGATACAATATTGCCTGATTGAGCGTGACATTAAGTACCAGCTATTAGAGGAAATCTAAGTACCTGTAGCTGAGGAAGTACATGCATTAGGCAGCCCTCCATCTATCCTATAAGCTATCACTTAAAGTCTAGTATTAAGATTAGTATCAGTTAGTCCAAGCAACTAGGGCTGAACTACATTTAAGATATCTAAGGGAACCTGACCATAGTAGTCTTGCTCTTTATACCTATAAATTAGTCAGTTTACACTGTGAAAGATTAAGACTACCTTGAGTGTTACTTGATCACATTGCAACTACTTTGAGCCTTCTTACTCTAGTCTAAGAAGTATTGAGTACGATTAGTGTATACTAACATATCTACATTTGCTTAAGCTCTAGATATTCAAGTGTACCCTGACCCATAACATATTCACAGTCAAACATTGGACAGTTGTTGTACAGCTGATCATGATCCTGTTTTTGCTATAATCAAGACCCCCCATGGTTAACTAACAGAAATAAAGGGGAGGGATAGCAATCCTTGCAATTCAGTTATAAGCCATAATTACACATTATTCACAATAATAATTCTGGTGGGGTTTTCCTGATACCACTTAGCTCATTCCCCACCTGATGAGTCAGCTACCCATCAACCTGTGGGTAATGCTGGGGGTATACCAAGGTCATACCCATCCTATTCCATACAAACAAGGTGTTTTGATCCATGGTGCCTTGTCCATGGGTACAGGACCAAGTAGATGTACTAAAAGTAATAGACCACCATACACTATGTGACAACTAACTCCTTTATCCAGGCCAGAACAACCCAAGCCTAGGAGTGAGAGTAAACAAAGGCTTACCCTAAGCAAACCCTCCTCTGTATTGCATCTGTAGTAGTGGTAGGCATGTATTGCACCATTGTAACCACCTTTATGCAATGGTACCATTGTTGCTACCTTAAGATGGCCTCATGGCAATGGATACAACTCAGTGGTTTCAACTATGACTCACCTAGGACCCTTATTGGCTGAGAAGTTATGACTCACACTATTGCTGTGTGAGTCATTATGTTGCCATGACCTATTCTTAGATATGACTCACATGGAATATGACTTGCCTGGGAGGGATAGGATTGGTTCATGGTATAACTCAAGTTAGAGGCACAGCCTTGTATGTAGAGTATAAATATGCTCCTGCCAGAGCCTTGTAATGTATCCTCTTTCTTACATTCAATCAGATATACTTAGCCTTGAGCTCCTCACCATTTGCATAACCTGCAAGTGCCATTATAAGTGTCTCAAGACCTCATATAAGGATCAGCCACTCACCTATTGCAGCATCACTAGTCTGTGTAAGTCCAAATGTATACCCAGGTAGCACAGTGTCATAGCACACCCATAAGTGAGGGACTCTTTGAGTAAGATATACTTGAGCACTTCATGGTACTCCTGGTACCAGCAATTAATTAGTAAGGGACTTAGCTGGACTAAGTCTGATTGTTTGATCAAGATTGTTACTACCATTATCTTGTTGTGTTAGTAACAGTCTAGCATAACACACTAGCCACAGGTGCCCATGGTTACTGGCATCAGGAAAATATGGAGTAATGATAAATCAGGATTTCTTGGATCATATGTAATTTATATAAATTTCATAAACTCAGGTGTATTTTCCACAAAGTCTTCCAAACTCCATTTTGGAGGTAAGTTTTGGGAAATTTGAAAATCATAAATCTCATAAACTGGGGTTTATTCACATAAATTCACATAAATCCATCACCCCCCTTGTGAATTTCAGTGAATTCATGGTGATAAAAGAGGGGGACAAAAATCCCCACAACTGGTTTATTCACAGTGATAAAAAACCCAGGTTTTCTCTGATGGATAAGGATCATCTAGCCACATAAATGGGCTTTGCTGATTTATGTGTGCATGTGTGCCACCACAAACACAAGTAGAATGAAAAATCTTTTGCATAAACCCGGGTTTTGCTCTTTGATTTGATGTGGTATTCATTTATTATATATTCAGTGTACATTGAAATAGCATGAGTATCTCCTAAAGACCGGATCACTCTGACGCTTGAACTTGGCGCACAGGGGATGACAAAGCAATCAGAACATCTATTGGTAGCTGGCAAAGAAGTGTTATACTTCTCTCAGGGGCTTCATTCGAAGTCCCGGGCTCGGGGATCTGTGCCCGCAAGATATTCCAACCTTGGAAAGCGAGCTTACGCGAATGCTACCTCCAGCAGATTCAGGGGAATGAATAGTGCAATCAACTGGTATACTATGTGAGCGCTGATAAGAGGGTGTGTTCACAGGCCTCCGGTCAAACCAACAGTCCTCCTACCTTCTGCTGTGGTCAATACGAGCAATGAACGAACTAGATACGAGATTTGTCATTCTCAGTGTCTTGGCCTCTGTGGCAATTGTGTATACGATCCAGCGAACGAATAAAACAGCATATCCGCTTCCTCCAAGTCCAAAGGGATACCCGCTCATCGGTAACCTCTTCTCCATACCAACCGAGGAGCAACATGTAGGGTTTGTCGAGATCGGAAAACGCCTCAATAGTATGTAGCAACGTATAACTTGGGATATCTGTCCGTCTTCTACCCGCTGATTCAGGTGATATATTCTGCTTGCAAAGCTTTGGGACTACTATCATCGTTCTGAACTCACTCGAAGATGCCACAAGCCTTCTGGAGAAGCGTTCTAGTATATATTCTGATCGCGTTTGTCCCCCAATGGTCGCAGAGCCGTCACTGTAGGTTGTTGCAGTTGAGAAGTAAGGGCTCATACATACTGAGCTACTTTAGGCTGAACTGGAGTGGATTTATTGCGTTGTTAAAATATGACGAGCGTTGGAAGAAATCTCGCAAAATGATCCACCCCTGGCTAAATAAAAAGGCAGTGGAAGAGTTCCATCAAGCCCACCAAGTTCAAGCCCGACAACTGTTACAACGCCTTCTGAAAGTCTCAGACCATCTGCGAACATCCGATGTAGTGGATGCCGAATTATACCAGTAAGTAATCGTGTCAACGTCACTCAGGTATCCAGTTGCTGAAGCCAACCTTCAAATTTTCCAGAACCTTCGCATCTACACTTGCTCATTCAATATACGGCTATAAAGTTGACTCAGTGGACGATCCATTTGTTAAAAACTTTAGAATTGCGACAGATAATCTTGCGGAAGCGTCACTACCATCTAGTGTGTATCATTTTGACCCCATGTTTTGCACTCAAGTTATATTTGCTTGCATAGACTTTTTAGTCAATTTGTTTCCGGCCCTCGTCAATGTACCAGATTGGATGCCGGGAGCTGGGTGGAAGCACACTGCTAGAGCTTGGAGGGAGCAACAAGAGCATGCCGTAGATTCATGGTATAATTGGACTAAATCAAAGATAGTAAGCCAAGACCAGTGATAATGAGTTCGAGATCTCAATACTCAATAACCATTCAGGCGAGCAGAGAGAGCGATTCTTCAATCATTCACTCGCTATTAACCCAAGCCGAGGAGCTTGGTATAGCCAAGAATGAAATCGACGACTACGTTAAACAGATTGCTATCACACTAATAATAGGTAACGATCTTACCCCATATTGCTTTCATGAATCTGAGATATAACTTCAATAAGGAGGAACCGACACTGTAAGTGCTCGTCATAATATCTTCCCCCCAATAAGTTGAGCAATGTACCAGTCCTCAAGCGCACTGCTGGTCTTTTTTCTCGCAATGGTCCGATTTCCTGAAATCCAAGCAAAGGCCCAAAATGAGATCGACGAATTGGTTGGATCCAAACGACTCCCAACTATGGAGGATCGACCAAAGCTTCGATATTTAGACCGGCTTTTGAACGAAGTTTTAAGGTGGCGTCCGCCTGTCCCAAACGGTATGTTGCCGATGCTCAGACTATCACCGTAAATTGAGCTAAGCAAATTTTAGCTCTACCGCACGCTTGCAGCGAAAACGATATGTATAAGGGCTACTTTATTCCCAAGGGATCCATCGTGTATGTCGCCAAATATGAGCCCAGCGAAATCCCCGCTGATCAGCAATGGGATATAGAATAGGAAATACTTGGTGCGCATATGCAATGCCGTTGAAAGGCTAAGATTATTTACAAGACATGACTTCATAGGGCAATCAACCACGATCCCACCATTTATAAGGACCCCGAAGTGTTCAACCCAGATCGGTTCCTCGATCCAGATCTTCCGATTCCTCCGACATTTGGATTCGGTCGCCGGTATGCAGCCTTCAGCCCCTAATTACTACCTGCATACACTGAAATCTCATCAAGACTTTGCCCCGGCATCCACTATGCTCGATCGACTTTGTTCATTTTAGCTGCTTCAATCCTAGCAACGTTCGATATTACTGGTTCCGACAATCCAAACCAGCCTGGCGAGCCGCGTTTAGGAAAGGAGCCGGCGAAGATAACATAGTGAGTGCTCCCAATGAAGCACGGTCACGGCCGTAACAACTGCACACAGCCGCCCTGAGCTTTTCGGCTTGAAGTTGACCCCTCGCTCTGACCAAGCGAAAGAATTGATTCGGGCCGACCCCTCAACCTAGCTCTGGAGCTCGAAAAAATGTTGCCAACGAGTTTTACTAGTGTACCGAAGTTGGAATCCGAATAAGACGTGACTTGTATGCGCATTTTTCAGAATGAGGGGGACCTCTTTGAAGAAATTATCAATTTTAGTGGACTTCACACAATCCATTCAGTAACGCAAAGGAAACTTGAAATCCCCGCGTGAAAATCTAAAATCTTTCATTCATATTCAGACGTGCGCCGGCGACAATCATAGAGTCATCGTCACACATTCAAACTCCACCCTCCTGGAGACCCCACGTCCCCTCTACTATGTGTATTCTCATTGTTGGCGCAGCTTTCCCAGTCACCAGCTTATCCCACGTTACATTTATATTATAAACCTGCCTCAAGTTGTCCAGATCCGTCATCTTGTTCGACCTTTTCCCGGTTCCGGTCCGACGGGTTTATAACGAGTACATCAGCGACTCGTCCAGCCAGCACTTTCTACGAACAAGCTTGACCCTTTTCTCAGTGGACGATCCTCATGCCGGTAAAGCTTGATACTTCCCGTTTGTGTTTACGGATCTTAGGCTAAAATATCCGATGCGAGGTCAAGCAAGGCAAATGAGGGTCAAGACGAGACAAGTAAAGTATAATAAGATCAAATAATAGGCAATTTCGTCTGTGAAGCGGGGAGTGTGTTGCAGGATATGTTTCAGAAAGATTGAGCAGGGTTTTACACGCCGAACAGGCCAAAAGCCTCTCCACGAGGTCTTGTTTACAGACACGGCTAGGCTGAGCCGATGGACGAGGAGCAAGGCCTCACCCCCAACCTTGCCGTCGATATCGTAGAAACCGAGCAGGGGGGACCTTTGGACTTCAGCACCACTAATGGCAACGGCGGTCAACTGATAGCCCGGTATGACGAAGGCGATCCCATCTGTCCGCCCATCTTCAGTAACTGATGCACCACATCCACAATCTCGGTCTGGATATACGCCCCTCTATCCAAGCGCAAACTGGTAAAGACAAAAGTCTTTAATTAGTTGAAATTGGCCTGGATGCAGCCGATGTATGTGATGGGACTTTAATGAGAATTGGATCTACATCTTTCTGCGACGTAAAGTAGTCCTTATATACAGCGACAATGGAGAAATAGGTAGGTAACATCAGATAGCGAGCTGTATGCGCTGGAATACCGGCAGTGCAGGATCTCGTTCAACATACACAACACATTGGAAGACACCCACGATAGCAGTAGTATAGGTGCAGCGAGACCCTTTACTTTTAGCATATATCAATCTGAAACCTAGGCAGAAAAATTTGCTGGTGGCAAGTCAGCAACGAAATCGGGCAACATCCGAGACGGATCTGAGCTCAACTTGGCGCGCAGCACCTCTTCCCTATCCGCATCACGAGCTTAACAAATTACATGAGATAGAGCAGCCGCGCAGACCACAGAACAGCAGATCATGATGAGTCGCCACTGGTCGATCGTGAGACTTGGGTAGACAAGTGTTTTCTTCGATTCCCACGCCGATATGATCGACTGCAGGAGTTGGATTGCCAAGGATTGACCAAATGATAGCGCAGTCCAGGTAGGTGCTTCCCAACCTTCAAAAATCTCAATAGTAAGATTGGGAAACTGATACTCCATACACATAGCATCAGTGTCGAGATCCGAAGCTCGCCAGTAGGAAACTGCGGTTCGGCGCTCCTTCAATACCGCCGAGTCCACCCCACCAAACCAATTGACAAGATGCCCGACAAATCTCTCCTCTTCAGCATATCATCAGGTTGAATTTAACAATACCTCGTACAGTGAAAGCCCGATAGTCCAAGTCGAGCACAGGAATTGTCGAGGCGATATTCAAAAGTAAGCCAGATCCTGTCTTTTGCGATATTAGATAACTCGTTTTTTTGCCGCATCGGCCGTCGTTTTCGTAAGCTGACGAGCTTTCGTAGGACGAATTGTCGCACTTGATTTTGCTCCAAGAACTGCTGTGCTCGCTGTGCCCGCCAAGCCACTCCTCGTATCTTTCCTGTGGATTCCGAGCCTTACTACTCCCGACTAAATCCACGCTTTACACGAAATCAGTTAGCTGAAAAGAAATCCACCTTAAATCACGTCTGAACGTACCTCCCCTACGACCAGGATCCCCTGGAACCCATCCAACGAGATACCGGGCGAGCGTTGCGCTACCAACTTCGAGTCTTACAAACTACCCCTAAAACCGGCCTGGATCGAACAGTTAGCTCACAGATAACTCCATTATGATCGAAGGCCTACGTTGGTAACGGAAAGCAGCCCAGCCCGATACGCCCATCGTCGTCGATGATAAAGCTCATTTGCCGCTTTGCGGTATGCGACCAATTTGTGCGACCTTGCTTACGAATCCAGGTCTCTCGTTAGTTCAAAAAAGGCCGACTGACCACTGAACAATCAATCGAATTATGTATCCTACTCCATTGGATTACACAAGGGATAGCGAGAAACCTAGCTATGCAAGCTCCAACCCCCTCCATCTCCATTCGAAACCGAGGGGGTCTCAACTCGAGTGGGTTGATAGATATCAACAACCTACGACCGGAGCATCATGGTTGAGGGATAAGTTCGAGAGAATTGATCCTGCGATGTTGATATTCCAATAAATTTCCGCAGGGGGTGCCGGTTCTATCCCGTCAGTCTTCGCCGCGACCCCAACCGAGTGCAATGAGCGCTTGAGACTCGTTTGTCACGTACCCCTCACAACATCCAAGACCTACCATCTAAGCCCCTAATGGCAAAATAATTTCCACTACACCCCACGAGATACCCGAAGCGTGCGATGAATATAGACAGGAGCATCATGTGAAGAGCAAGATGAACCGAGACAATCTTGTTGACAGTTCTGCAACGAGGCATAAGGGGTAAAAGATCGATTATCGTGAAATACAACCATGAGAGGAAAAGGGGTAATCCAGCGCCAATCATCTTGGGCGTCTACACGTCTCGAGAATCCAATACGTGCAGTCAACACACAACCCCAAGTCCAGGACGAGCGAGCGAGTGACAAGGTGACAAGCGTGATATCGCAAATCTATTCGCTTGCCCTACACGCCCACAAGATCACCACTCGCCTCGCACTATGCCGGCACCACAAAAGGGGCTCGCAAGTCATCAAGGCGCGAAGTTCACGGGCTGACAAGGCAGGCTACCGTATTTCGAGAACCAGGTGGGAAACATGTGGGATGTCTTCTAGTAACACGGATTGATCGTGCCCAAACGGCTGAGCGTAGGCTAGTTGGGTGCCAGCAAGGCGCGAAGAAGCGCGGGGAAGCGAGGGTGACAATCTCTTTGCGGCCGGTTCCGGAACTCGAGCGGGTCACAACCACAACGAAGTCCGGGGACGGCTGGGCTTACTCTCGATGCGTGCGACACCAAGTCCAAGTCAGCTATGGGCTTTTCTAGCAAGAACAGACCCAGATCTTCAAGGTGTGCTCCACTCGATGGTATATCATGGGCGTTGCCCCTTTAGTTTGAGGTGCGATAACCGAGAGGCGGGTATAGAGCTTATCACCATTGTCAGCAAACCTATGCGATGTCGGGGCTCTCCACGTACCGGACTTGCGTTCCCAACTCCACCATTCGCCAACCGCACTATTCTGAACGCCGTCATGCACCTCGGAGTATGAATCCTGCACTTCGGGAACGCGAACACCCGCCATTATTGGAACTGCCAACTGTGCTATTCGGCATCCTAACATCATCATCCTATTTGCCAAGATCTATCTGGTGCAGTGATAGATGACACGTCGGAAATGCAAGGTCGAGCAATGGCAGCCAGGCAAGCGGCGCCTGTTTCTCATGAAAGCGGAACAGGGTAACGGCCATATTCACGTGATTGTCCCTCACTGGCCACGCCTGATTGACACGACTTCGATCAAGGTTGACGGAGGAAACCGGCCCATCGACTCAGCAAGACAAGCACAAATTCACACACCCAGCCATCGTGCACCCCATTAGTTATGATTCCGCCAAGAGAAAAATCACATGCACAACACCTCCATTGTAGATCACACCCGGTGAAAAAAAATGAAATGAAAAAAATCACGGAGATGTGGCGGCACGGATCGCGTCCAACTTGCCTATGCGGATGTTGAACACGTCAAGCAACCCACCCACAAGCCCAGGAAGGAAGCCCTGTACGGTGGATTGCATCTTCTCCATGAGGTCCCTGGACGTGCGGGTAAGATTCGAGCGCCACTTTTCAAAGGGTGGACTCACATCATGTCTTCTAGGTTCTGCGATACTTGGGCATTACGAACCACCTTGCACGCACGAACGGTACGAGTGAGAGCCTGAATCAAAACATCGGCCTAATTAGCCCCGTTTGCTTCGAACCCTGACCAAGGCTGACCTGGCTAAATTGGTTCATCTCGTCGCTCGCCTGCGTGTCCGAGAGCTTGAGGAAGATAGTCTTGGCAGGAGTAAGGCTCTGGTTGCAGTCCTTGACAATCTGGAGAGCAGCGGCGGTAAGGTCGATAAACCTCTGCTCGCGGTCCTCCTTGGGGCCAGTCATAATGTCCGCTAAATATCAATCGAGTTCATCGACGGAACTCGAACAAAGCACAAAGATCACTCACGAACTTGCTCCTTGAGCTTGAGCATCTTTTTCGTCGCGTCGTCCCACGGCGAGGTCGTGACCGAAATCGAAACCGACAACAGATCTCGTGGAATTACGGTTCCGATCTTTGCGCGAGAAGGATCAAAGCCCTGCAGCGGGCTCGCGGCGACGCAAACCAAGGAGACGGCAGCGAGAACAAGGCGAGAGAATAGCATCTTGGTTTAGAGTGTAAGGTAAAGACTGTCAGAGTTGAACGAGCGGGTTGTGTGGTCGAGAGCGAAAAGAGTAGGAAAAGCGTGTTGCTGGTTGCCGTGGAGTATTTATGTTACGGCGCCGGGATCTTTCAGGGTGTCGAGTTCGACATTCAAAATGGCGGTTTGATCCCGCACTTCTCAGCTTCTTTCATGGCATATATTTCAAATGAGTGACATGCGCATACACAAGCAGCTGAATTATTCCACTATTATTAGAACCACGGATGCAGTCTACAATGGGATATCGATGCGGGTCTTCTACCACTACACGCATGGCGGCGTCGAGTCGTTCATTGGGGCGGGATCTCCCCAGCGAGAATCTTCTGGCCGACTTCCTTCTCTTCTTTCTAGGGATGGCCATTCGTTTAGCGAACCGTTTGGGTCTAGACTAGGATAAACTTACGTGCCCGGGTAGAATCTGACAGTATCGAATACACATTGCATAAAAAACGAGTTTTCTAAACACATAAAATCATCACTTACATTTCCTCGATGCACCTTGGCATACGCTAATCATTTTGTCAGCCACACACGCCGCGACCAAGAACCACGAAAACCCAAGCCATACCTTTGACCTGCTCCTTAAACGGCAACTTGTCACCAGTAGCGTTAGCATGTTGCTCGGCATGAAGATTTGCAGAATGCGCCTCGTCGGCCGGGATCGCGGTGCCGCTTCCAGGTTGCGTCGCGGCTGTTGCAAATCTTTATTTAGTCAAGTCCCGAATTAGAATCAACGACCTCACCTTGCTGGTCGGCGACTACGCCTTGCGGCCCTGTGTTCTCGACGGGGACAATCTCAGATGGGAGAGCGGGCTGGTTCGACATGCTTTGGGTTGGTGGTTGGGATGAAAGACGAGTGGGGAACGGCCATGAATTGCTGGCCTAACGTGATGAGTGACGTCACTGTCAAGTTGGCGCTTGTGGATCCACACCCATGACGCGCATATAATTAGGTCTAGACTAGTTAATTATAAAGCCATTTTGGGAGATGGAAAGATGGAAGGCCCGATTGTGAAAGACTCCATGAAACTCCAAGCTTGGTTTCACTCCCGGACCATGGCAAGCAGGCACCGTCTCAGGATCCGCCAGCGTGATCCAGACTTTTAAAAACGAATTCTGATGTCGTTTATCGAGGACAGAATCCTATTTCGGCCCGAAGTTGGTTTTTGCTCCCGACACGCGGGGAGAGAGGCTGGCATTTGTATTTCCGGTTACCGGCTGGGTCATGGGATTCAGCCGGTTTGATCTGGCGGGGGCGCGTGGACAAACAGGCACGGAATACGCGAGAGTGCCACTTGTGGCACTGGGGTGTCCAGGGCACGGTTGGATATCGGTGGGCTTGTGAGCAAAACGGCAACGTGGAGATATAGGAGAAAAAACATGGTCAATATCAGTCTCGAACTGATGGCCTCCGAGTTATTAGCTCGGCGCTCTAACCAACTGAGCTAATCAACCGTGGCTGTGCGGCATTGACTCACCACTGAACCGCTGGGCTTCAATCTATTCTCGCCCCCAATGATAGACTGCAATGTCAAATGTTTCGTTTGATTGCGTCCAGCGAATTTCCAGCTCGATCAGCCCCTAGAGATAACCCTCGATACAAACTAAGTGATCCCCAACCTCTCTCAGCCTACGACCACAGCGGCTCATCTTGAGAGTCCCACTTGGTTTCGTGCCTGATCCAGCTTCGCTCGTTGCGCCGTCCCCCCTAAGAAGAGCTGAGTTCAATATTATTCCACGCCTTGAATAGGCAGCTCGCAACCGGAAGAATTCTGCTACGAACCTGTTCCATCGATCGTAACTGATAGTCGTGTGAGTGCTCACCGAACAAGCAGCGCCATGGCGCTTCGATACCGTAATCTTATATTAGATGAGCGTCCCCTTGGCACGTTCATTCTCTCAATGCTCATCGAAGCTCCATACCTCCAAGCGAGAACCGGGAAGGCTTGAGCTATTGCGGCTTCGGTCATGACAGCGAGTGCGGTCGAGACGCCAAGCCAGCACCTGTGATCCTTGCCTCCGCAAAACGGCAACGCCCGTTTTGCCCTTTGGCTGAAATGTGCACTTGAGGCAGCGCCCTGTCCCCGTGCACGACAAACGTGACCATCTTGTCGATCAGAATGTGACCAATTCTGGCACGGCCAGTCTAGCCCTGACGGGTGCGCAATTGAGTTTAGACTATTTATTGTCCCTGAGCGGCGTCGCCCTGTGTTTGGCCCTGACGACATCCGCCTTTTTGGGATGAGTGTGAGATCTGTCTGTTTTTTTTGCGTGACCGCCATGCTTGATCATGTATAAAAAGCCAGCTTGCCTGGCTCAGATGGACAGCGTCGACCTCCCTCCTCTCGCACCGAGCCCCGGCTTTCTCCATCGGCACCTGTGTCTTTTGCTGTCGACAATGTCTCAGTTAGCTGCTCCCGCTACCCGTCCTTCTGCATCCCCCATCCAGCCCGCCCCTAAAGGTCTTGACCGCGGCATGAGTACTTTCAGCGCCGACACTCTGCGCGGCCCTCCGGATTCGTATGAAAAGTTCGGGAACGAGCCTACGTCCCCAGGCGTAGAGACCGTCGCACCACCCATCTCTACAGATACCGTGATCGAAATGGAAAATATCCACGCCGCCCCGTTCCCTAGCAAATGGGCCGAAATTCGGTCAGTTTATTTTGGTTGAAATGAATTGTCGATCATAGGGCTAACATCTGTTTGTGTTACAGGCACCTGCTCAGGGAGCCCGCTGCCGAATTTCTTGGGGTGAGTTTTTCTCTCGTTTGAGATGCATGCTCCCAACTTACGTTGAGAACACAGACTATGATTCTTGTTATGTTCGGCACGGGCGCTGCATGCCAGGTCAATCTATCTACGAGTGCTGCCGTTGCCGCCAGTCCCAAAGGAGTGAGTATGCGTATGCATCCAAGGTCTGATTGGGCTGACATTATTCCCCAAGGATTATTTGAGCTCTGCATTTGGGTGGGCCATAGGTGTGGCACTCGGTGTGTGGGTCTCCGGCGGTATCTCAGTATGTCCCCGCATCTGATCGTTTATCCGTATTTTTCGTTGACGCATCCCAAAGGGTGGCCACATCAACCCCGCAGTTACCCTAGCGGCCGCCGTCTTCCGTGGCTTCTCGTGGAAAAAGGTCCCCGCCTTCATCTTAGCTCAGGTGCTTGGAGCGTGTACTGGGGCAGGCCTGGTCTTTGCAAACTACCATCGAGCGATCGACTTGTTTGAAGGAGGTCCAGGCATGCGGTCGGTTCCCGGTACCGCGGGACTATTCGCAACCTTTCCAGTACGTCCTACTTTACTTTTAGACGTAATATTTAATCATGTCGTGAATTTGATTTGCAGCTCCCGTACATGTCCAATGGTACGTGTCACTGCTATGATGTCTAGTGTTACATCTAACAAAATTCGGAACACAGTGCAATGCTTTTTCCAAGAGTTTTTGGGTACTGCTCTGCTCCTGATTGTGGTCTGCGCTTGCACCGATAAGCGTAATGGCGCTCCACCGCCGGGAATGCTCCCGCTCGCCTTGTTCATCACTGTATTCGGAATCGCTACCTGCTTTGGGATGCAGACTTCGTAAGTTTGCCTACAATTAATGATCTAGAGCTGGAATTGATGCGGTATTATAGCTATTCTATTAACCCGGCTCGCGATTTTGGTCCTCGTCTTATGTGCTGGATGGCTGGGTACGGTCGTCAAGGTAAGCTTATATGCGAATTGGTCTTGAGATTCTTGCTCAAGTTTTCTCTTGCAGTCTGGAACTTCCGTAGCCAGTACTGGCTATATGCGCCACTCGTGAGTATAATTTTAGTCGCGGCTATTCCACGGTACTAACGTTGCGGTTAAGCTCGGTCCTATTACCGGCGCATTCGCGGGCACTTTTGTTTACGACGCTTTTCTTTACACCGGATCGGACAGCACCTTCAACAAGTGGTGAGTACCCCTCTCATCTGTGGCGTTCCTCTCATTTATAATTTCGTTCAGGAACTCCAGCAGCCGCGATGAGGCGAAGACTGAGTCTGTCTAGTGTCGCCGTGGTCGCCTGGCACTAGCATCGCGCTGCGCTAGCTCGTTTTCGTTCTTATTTCTCTGGGTTTACTGGGTTTTGAGGGGCACATGTGGTTGTATTTATAAGACAGGATTCGCACTCATCGCATAAAACACATTCTCTAGGTGTATTTTATTGGCTAATGGAACCTATCTTCCCCCCCTTCATCGTGCATTCGTGGGAATATTTGTTAGCCGGTTAGGAGTGCAGACAGTATGGGTGGTGCGAATCGTATATCCGCCGCCTCCCATTGAAATCCGAGACATCAGTTTCGTCACGGAGTATACTGAGATACTTCACCGCAGATCTTGGCTACTTTTATGGCTTCATCGGCGTAATGGGATATCCGCTGCGGTAGGAGACGGGTCCGCTGGCTGAGCGCAAAAGCCAGTCCCGTTCCAAAAGCACAATTTATCCTTCGTGGGAAACAAACGAGTCCATGGCAAGGTTCCATGTGGGTCTCGCCCTCCTTCTCTCCAAGCGGGCACACAGAAGCTCACTGGAGCGGTAGTATCCACCAGCTCCGACGAGCTTGCTTCTTTTTCTCCGTACCGCCCTGCCAACTTGGCACGCCACTTGGTTTGGTTGATTTGAGTGCGGCCAGGACGACGTCCTCGTACGCCAAGTAAAGCCGAGTACCCCCATTATGCATCTGATATCCTAGGCTTATTGGCCCAGTTGAAAGTCTTGGGTGGTTCAGGTCATCCGAGTCAAGTTTGTGACCTTGCCGAGACTAACCCCCAAGGGTCAGATCCCAGTCATCGGCAACGGTTGCGTCTGCAACGCGCACAATAATAGATAGACGAAACTCGCTGTGGCAGCACAAGTGAAAATACGTGTCATGGTTTGTGCGCACTGGTGGGTGGTCGAGCGTGTTGATACAAACGGAGCTACGTTGAACATGAACGACAATGGCGCAAGCATGCTGAGGAGAAATGAATCCAACTATGAGTGGAAAGGGCTGTGCCGTGTTTGATAGACAAGAAACATTGGCTAGATGTCATGTACATGGAGGTGTTGTACCAGGGGAGACCGGTTTCTGGCCGCATCTTACTTTTCGAGACCGTGGGAGTTGTCACCAAGAGCGTTTGAGCTCGAAATTTGCACCAAATGAGAGCCTTGCATGTCATTTATCTCTGTTCTGAGCGACAAATATATTCAATTACGGGATGAGCTGTACGAGGCGGCGGAACTCAGGGGGTCTAAGACCCATTTTTGGCCAGCCTCGGACACATTCGAACCGTCTCGGATATGGCGGCTACATCCGGTGTCCAATCAGAATCGTCAATCAACAGCTAGGCTATCAACACTGGCCCCCCACATTTCCACGAAATAGGATATTTAAAGTAAGAATATATACTATATACACAACTAGCTAATTAAAGGACCTGGTAAACTTGGTGGTACAGGAGGGAAATCGGCACCGAATGACGTAGAAACCGGGCCCTCTATCTCGACGATGCTCGACCCGGAGTTCGCGGCTCGCTGAGACACACGGGCAGTGTTGAACATCTTCGAGTAGCGTGGGAGTGCTTTGAGCTCGGGGTGATCGTCAAAGTGTGTTGAAATCTTGTCAAAGATTTCGGAGCGCTTTGAATTTGCGAACGGCACACCGAGACACGCCGCCAAGTCGCCCAGCCACTCAAGATTCTTCGTCTTGTAGCTCTGGAATGTCCCATCGAACGCGTAAGTCTGATCTGCAATAATCAGACTCCTCTTTCCCTCAATATCCTTCGCTTTAGCCTCCTTCCTAGCCGCTTTGTCTGCTTCCACTACCCGCTTTGCCTCCTCCTCCCCAAGGGCTTTTTCGAACGCCTCTCGCATCTCTGGATTAGTCAAAAACCTGTACTTCTGAATCTTCGACATTGCAGCGGCCTCGGCCGAGGTGCGCTTTGGCTTATTTCGCGCATCGAGTTGGCGTCGAAGATCCTCGTACTGGCGCTTCAGAAGAACCAGGTGAGTGTGAGCATTTTGTGCATACTCGTTAACCTGCACTAAGTTCTGCCATAGCACTTCGAGTTCCTTTTCTTGTTTTACGGCCTGATCCTTGAGCCGTAAACCTTGGCGGCCGCCAATGAATTGGCTACGGAGGAGTTGGGATGGAGGCACAGCTGGAAGCTGTATCGGGACTGACTCCAAGGTTAGTGTTATCCTCTCCCGGTTATGTATAAATGTTCTCACTTTGCTCATGCTCCGGTTCGCCTGAACTAACTTGGCCGAGCGATAAAGACGGCTCGGATGGATTGAGTGCAACAAAATCGCCGACCGGAATGGTGTTTCCATCGGCAATAAGGGCAGGATCTATAGGAATCAGATCCCTTGCAGTGGCAACCGGGGTGGGAGCGGGGCCGTTCTGCACTTGGCCAACAGGAGTCGGTTGATTCACCCCAGGAGAAGTAGGTGGGCACTCGGATGTGTTCTCGTCCTGACTGCTGATAAGACCATCGGCAGGAAAAACGAATGATTGCGAACCAGGCTGATCCAGCTCTACAAATGTGAATGGGGCAGTCGGAAATGAGGGTGGCAGATGGGTAGAGGTAGAGGTGATCTTGCTAGGTGCGTAATCCATCTCTGTAAATATGTCGGGATTGAAGGGGTAGTGGCCAGTACGGCGCCAGGCATCAACAATAATATCCGGCTGCATACCCGCTTGTCGGGCAGTCATGTAGTTTTCGATTGTTGTAGCCTTGCTAGCTGAGCTGTTGACCCGCGCACTCCTCTCACATATCTTTTTCCACTCTGCTTGGACTCGGTTGAACACGCCAACGTCAAGTGGCTGTGTTTTGTGCGTTGTTTTCGGGGGAAGGCAGAAGATGAATATCTTCTCGTCGAATGCAATCTGGCGTATACGGGGGGATATATGCGAGCCATGGCCGTCCAAGAGAAGAACTAATGGTGCGTCGGATACTCGGTATTTGTTTGCTTCAGGTATAAACACCTTCTTGAACCACTGCTCACAGACGTCGTCGGACGTCCATCCATTTTCACTTGGGACGCAGCTTGATAGAAAGTAAGCTTAAATCTCGTTGCTCAGAAAGTGCACTTACCACCCGATGTGATTGTCTTCCCACCACTTTCCAACGTCGCCTCTTTGGTGCACAAAGCTAGGTTTCATAGCAACGCCTTTTGCATTTGCACATTCAATTGCTGTTGTAAGCTCCAGGCTGTCATTTTTGAGCTTATATTGTGTTTTCTCTAGTAGGCCAAAGAAATGTTTTTGTGGTGTAGTTGATCGGCCGCCGCCACCCTGTATTCCTTTCTCATCCATATTCCACTGGTGGTCAGGAGGTACAGTATAGCGTACAACCATATCACCATAGGCCTCAATGCGCTGACATTGTTGGCTTGTTAAACCCAGATGCACGTTTTGGATCCAGACCATAGGCTCGTTTGAATTTGAGGACCGAGTTATGTCGTTTGATGAATCGCTTGTACCAGTGTGGTGAAATTTCTACACCAGGACCAGCAAGCTGTTGAGCTCGTTCAAGTAGGTCTTCCTTAGTCCATGGGAGGCCCATTCCACCAGACAGAATACACCAATCGACAAGGCCCGATTCGATGGTGGGGGAGAGCTTTTGCCGGTGAGCATGTCCAATCCTAGCACTAGAGCATCGGCCATTTACATGGTTTGAGAGTGTCTTTCGTGGAATATCATGAAACTTGGCAGCTTTGCTTGTACTCTTAAAAGCACCCTTGCGCAGATCTCGCAACGCGTCCTGGATGCGATCTTCATGTGTGCGCTTGTTTGTATCTACTTTAGGCATCTGTGAATAAATAGTTAGCATACATCTAAACCCAAGGTTCCCAACATCAACTCACTGTCAGGTGTAGTTAGTGACATTGAGGAAGGTGTAAGATTGCCACAGCTGGGCCTCCTTGAGTACTTCGGCATTGCTCGATTAATTTAGAATAGTCTGATTTTTTTCTGACATATCCGACAGAATTATTTGGCTCCGGTGGATACTCTACCTCTGTACAGTGAGACATCATACAAGATTCTCACAAACCTAAGTGAACCAAGAGGTTATGAGATTGCTACATATCATACATTCATTTAGTCCAAAAAACGGCCACACTTGAGAAGGGTTATTAGGAAACGGAGCAATCCGAAGGTATTTTGATGCTCCGGTTCGTGCCCAAAAAGTGGGTTGTATGCACCATTACTTCTCACACACTCCAGCCTCCATTCTAAAAATTTGATCTCAGATGCTCATGAGAGTCGTCTACAAGGCCGTATTTATGCCAGATTTTTAAATCATCACAATTTTGCAGAAACCTCAAGTTGGCCAGAAATGGGTCCAAAATCGGACCGGCCAGAAGCCGGTCTCCCCTGGTAGTCGTTGGTTGGTGGAACCGGCACTCTCGTGGCTGTGCATTGCTTTACCAAATAAGACCTGTCAGAGTCAGAGTCAGATAGCGCCTGTCCGAAACCATAAGGTAGCCAAGCCACGCAAAAGAGATACATTCACCAGCCCACTTGGTTCCCTGACTCGCTCTTTCAACCGGGCCGTCCGGTCTCACTGCCCTCTGCCTTTGACATCTAGTCGTGGTATCCCGAATCTGGATGGGTCGTCTGGGAAGCTGGACACCGCGCTCCGCAAACTCAGACATAGCACAAGTGCAGTCTCAGGCCCTAACTTTGTGGTTGATTGCTTGAATGATTGTTTTTAACAAATTTCCGGTACGTTTTCCGTCGTCTAAGTTGACTGCAGGGGCAATCTCCAACCCTGGGGACAGTCGGCAGCTAGGAATAGGGCGAGACTATGATGTACTCGCTGCGTTGATGATTTCGACCGTGGAGATAATTGAGCTGCAGCGTAGCCAGAGGGATAGGGACCACTTATCTATCGGTTAAAGGTGGTGATAAGGCGAGTGAGGCGATGTTCTCAGAAGATGACCAGGCTAAAGCGACATGAAACATAGCGAGCTCAATCCAGTAAAGAACAGTACCTGGACGCCGAACGCGGCGTCGGTGACCTGATGGCGTTGTACCGCAGGGCCACAGAGCGATTGCAGAAGCTGTACGCAGGCCATGCTACGAGAGTACCGGCTAGTCTATGAACTGAGTTTTTGCTAGGTCGACATGACATTGAGCAAATGGAAGACGACAGATAAGAGTCTGAAAATGGTCACCGACCACTTGGTAGTGAGTACACTCACCTGCCAACTCGCGTATTATAATGTATTTTCACAGCATTGTTCTCCGGGAGAGCCACCTCAACGGGTCGTTTCTAGTACATGCACTGCGATATGACTGGTTCGCTGCGTCACGGTCTGACACAACACATGTATCCCCAATATCCAGCAGCCGGTTATCCATTAGCTCGACGAAAAGGTAAGTGATCTAAAAGCTAACGAGGTCTACGTGATGGATGGTATGGCTAGGACAGACAAGACCACAATCGCATACAGCTTTTGCTTCCCACTGGAACCCCGGAACCAGCTTGCCGCAAGCATATTTTATTCTCGCTCTCTGCTGGCTTGTAAGGATGTGGGAAATACATTCGGCACCATCGCGTGTCGGCTTGCGATCATGTGTCCTCCTTTCCAAGACGCGCTGTCTACGGATCCAGATCTGGGAAGCCGAGGCATATCTACTCAGTACAAGAAGCTGATATACGAGCCGATGCGACGAGTCTAGGACAAGGTACCATCTGGAGTCTTGGTAGTGGTGGTGGATGCGCTGGACGAGTGCAACTGATAGACCGGATATATCGATGATTCTCGAGAGCCTGCTGCGTTTCGCCACTGACCTTCCATTGCGGTACTTTCTGACCTGTCGACCTGACCGAAATGTACTGGCTGACGTCGCGGTATGCGCGGATAAGAACAGGTCTCTGTAATGCCTGCATGACATTGAGGAGCCATTGGCTCCGGCCGACACTGAGACCTGTCTGAGATACGAACTTGGAGTTTTGCGATCAAACAAAGGCCAGGTCGAGCGGTTGGTTGAGCTCTCCCGGGAAACTATTCATCTATGCTGCCACTACCGCGAGATACTGTATAGCTAATAGCACTGTCGCTGGCGACCCTGCAAGGCAATTGAATTATGTCCTGAAGGTAAAGCTCAAAGGTACTAGCAAACCGTATAAGCTGCGGGACGTATTGCACACGGGCGTTCTCACTGCCGTTCTTGATGATAGTAATCTCGAGTCTTCTGAAGTGGCAAACGTGGGAGCCATAATCTATGCGGTGGTGTACCCAAAGGAACTACTATCGATATCTCTCACGCAGGGAGGTTTCTGGTGGCTAAGACGCAATCGTACTTAGCTCAACTACGAAGGTAGAGAACTAAGGAAGGGAGAGGGGGTTCCCGCGAACTCGCGCATGACATCAGAGAGGGGATAGGTAACAAACACAAATATGCGCATCCATACGCGCATATGATTGTAAATTCAACAATATCATCTATCGCCGCGATGCTTGCGTCAGAAAGATGCCTTGTAGTGAGCTTAGTGGCATCACTTATACCTGTGCTTCATATAGGCGAGAACAACGGCCTGTTATCTACCCTACATGCTTGTTTCCCTGACTATCTGCTGAATGAGACGAGTCTCACCAGGTTTTAGTGCAATTCCGATCGCCAGAGCGGACAGATGTCTTACCAGTGCTTCGAGGTTATGCGAGATATGCTACATTTCAAGATCTGCAAGCTCGAGTCGTCGTTCATTTATGACCAGCCTGTACCGGGGTTAGCAAAGCGCATACACAAGGCAACTCCCGACCACCTATTCTATGCCTGTCGATAGTTGGGTGAACACTTGCTTGAAAGTACGAATCTGCAGAGGCTGGTGGTGCTGCTGGAAGAGTTTCTGTTTGACCGGGCGTTGTTCTGGATCGAGGCAATGAATATGAAAGAAATCGTTGGAGCTGGCTTGGAAACGGTATCGAAGCTCACTAGAGCCGCTACCGTGAGCAACATGTTGTGCCTTCGTGGGCAAACTGGTGGAAAGGAGTCAACATCAGGCTGCGAAAATCCTTGGTGATACAGAGAATATGCGTAGATTTACGAAAATTTATCGGTGTCTTGATTGCAAACCCTGTGCGAAAGAGCAGACCTCACGCTTACGTATCTGTGCTGGCGGCATGGAACAAAAATACCCCTATATGGCCAGGACGCACTGAGAATGAGGGCAGCAGCAGGTGACCCAATTGAAGACAATGAATCAGCGACATTGGGTATTTGGCTATTCATAAGTGATATATATGCCATAGCAATTTCTCCCCATGGTCGACTAATTGACGTGGGTAGTATTGGAGGACGTATCTCTGTGTGGGGTGCACAGAGTGGAAAACGGCTAGTTGGTTCCGTCCATGCACATACCGAGGATGCCATCTGTATGGAAATCTCCCGAGATGGCCAAAAGCCTAGCCTCGGGCTCCAATGACCGTACGACACGAAGACTGGACGTGAAGCTACCTCACTATTGCGTGCACATACCGGTGCAATGCAGTCGATTATGTATTCACCCGATGGGGTGCACCTTGCGACTGCATCTTGCGAACTATCCGCATTTGGGATATTTCAACTGACGAAGTCGTTGGGCATCCGTTAGAAGGACACATGGGTGGTATCAACTCGATAGCCTATTCAGGCGCTGGAAAATTGATCGTCTCCAGGACAGCAGGGATCTGGAATGTCGAGACGAGGGGAATGCATGGTGGTCCGCTGAAAAGGCACACTGCACCTGTTAGGTTAGTCACGCACTCGTCCAATGACAGCCACATCGCTTCCAGTGACGATAGTTGCACTATCTGGATGTGGGACGCGTCTACCTGCTACTGAATTGGTCAGCCGTTCCAAGGTCATAGAGATACAGTGCGTTGTGTGTCATACTTTTCCGACGGCAACCGTATCGTTTCTGGGTTTCTGGTTCACATGATCTCACCGCGCGAGTCTGGGACGCTCATTCTGGTCACACAGTTGCCAGTCGATTCGCTGGAGATAATAATTGGGTGGTTTCGGTCGTGTTCTTTCCTGGAGAAGACCGAGTTGTGACAAGCTCCTGTGACACAAAGATTTGTACTTGGGGTGTGAATACTGTATGTGCACAAGTCATGGTTTCAGGAGGGCATAGTCGATCCGTGTACTCGGTCGAATTTCTGCCGAATAGCAAGCACATCGCTTCCAGTGGAATATGCGGGACCGTAATTGTGTGCAATACAGAGACGGGGAGGATTACAACGCGAAGCACTCACAGGGCATGCTGGCCTTGTGTCATGTGTTGTATACTCTGCATGCGGCAGCTATATCCCCTCTGATGCCAAGATCATACGATTTGTATACCGGACCGAAACACAAGCCACTCGAAGGGCACTGTGGTATGGTCTTCTCGGTAGTGTTCTATCCAGACAGAAACCGAGTTGCATCTGGCTCAGCAGTCTGTGGGATCCGGATGTGGGACGTAGAGTCCGGCACCCTCGTGGCTACTATATTCTGAGGCATCAAAGGAGTTGTTTGGTCACTATAGTACTCACATGACGGAATACGCGTTGTCTCGTGTTCTGCCGACAATGATGTGAGGGTGTGGGGCGCAATTACTGAAGCCACTGTTGCTGGCCCATTCGATAGCGATGCCCTCTCTGTGGCCTACTCTACTGATGCGTTGCATATCCCGTGCTCTCCCGACAACTTTGTAATTTCGGTTCTGGATGCGTTCACCGGATTGGCCCATCTATGGCGCATATGGACCGGGTTACATCGGCGGTCTCCTCTTGGATGATCGTTGTATAGTTTCTGGATCTGATGAATGCTCCATATGAGTGTGGGACTCGCATGCGGAAGGCTGATCAATGGGCCATTACGCGCATACCCAGCCGGTGATGGGAACAGCACGTTCACCCGAAGGACGTCTGATCGCTTCATGCTCGCTTGATGGGTCTACTCGCATCTGGAATGCGCATATGTTCATGTCGCCTATGTGTGGCACTAGCTGGTGGAAGTTGAACGAAGGCATCTGGGTTGTGGGATTTGACTCGTCTTTGCTGTTCTGCACTAGACCTTCAGACGGGGCTCACCTGGCCTCAAAATGTGGTGGTCATGCCCGAACGAGGGCAGTGCGATTTGGACGTTAGAGGTGCTTGCATTGAACAGGAGTGGTCTAATTTGTAAGTTTAGCCTTATTTCCTGCACTGCTCGAGAATTGAGTCTCGAATGACTCGTTATCCCTAACGTCACGCTTGTGTTGGCAAGCCACCTCTCGGCCGATTTTCTTGGTTAGGCTCTCATGCAGTCTAGGTGCAGGTTCAATAATCAGGAAACTTGATTGAAGGAACTGCGTACCTTTTTCGTTTGGTCGGGATGTAAAGTATTCTTGTATCTAGCGGAGATTTCCGAAATGAACGGGTCGTTGGGTAAGGTCGGTAATCGGGCCGGCTCGCTATATGCACTGTATATGTTCCACCGAGTGCGTGCATGATTCGGAGAGGTTTAGCGTGTAAACAGGGGTGCTTTAGCCCCTGTACCGACCACCCCATTCTCTTCATACTCTACTCACCTTTACTCTATCTTTAAGCCATTTCATGAAATTTGCATTGTTCCTCAGAACCTATTTCTATACCGGATCTGCGGAATCTTTGCGGTGAACCATTCGCCGAGATTATCGGGAAAGAGGCACAAAGGATGTCAGTACAGTATTATTGACCTAGTAAAGAGCAGGGTCATGATACATTACGCTGGCGGTCTCATAGGAACACGCGGCACACCTTAGTTAAGACACACGATGATACCGCTGGTCCTCATCTCGTGGCTGAAAGGTCCTGCAAGATGGCTAGCATTGTTCGAACAATTCGAAATTCAAGATTCAAGTCAATCAAGTGGCCCCGATGTTGCGACCAACCGGCTTGGGTGGGCGGTGAACCAGAGGACATCGAAGAGCCCACTTGGTACCCGTTCTTCTGGAAACCCAGGAGGGCTGCATCGCACTCATAATAATTAAATAAGTCACAGTCTACCAGCAATTTCTGGCGAGTTAAACTTAATACGGGGCCACTAACATCGCCAGGAATTTCCTGAACCTAGCCAAACTTGGTGGAAGGTAAAAGTGTGCAAAGTGGTCATATATGCACATAGACACTCACATGAAAATACACTTTAGTGTGCGAAATCCAAGTCCATGCTGGCGAATGGTGTTTTTTCTCCGTGGATTAGGGAAGCTCCACATTAAATGGACTTACGGTGGCCTGCCTACAGGTGGTTGTTTCGCTTTGCTGCATGCGTCACCGGAGCACCAAAACTGGCAATTGCTGGCGAGTGGTTCAATCAAAACTCCAGCCTTTCCACTAAATCTGAGATACTGAGCGGAAAACTTTCGCCCTAGCGCGACCGCATGCCTTGCATTTATTTTCGCGATTCGGCGTTTCAGGACAGACACCCATGATTACGTAATGACCCAGCCAAGACTCCCGGCTACCACAAGCAAAGCGCCACTGGCCCCCAATACGCTCAAACGGGCAGCTTCATATATGGCATGGCATGAATATCGATTATTATCCTTCAGAATCCCTATAATGCAAATCGGCTCGATTTACCGTAATTTCGACATTTGCCCACTCAACCTCTGCTATAACAGAACCGCGCCAGCGGTGCATCTAGTCCACAAAGCTTCGACGAAGCGACCTCAACAGTTGCAAGATATTTGAGATATCCCACTATGCTCCATTCTTTCAACCATCACGCGACACAGCACAGCCTAGCACCACTCGCCGTCAAAAAAACTGCGGCACGACGCTGGGGGTTGACTGGTTCCCGATCTCGACCTGGTGTCCCGGATATGCTTCCGTCTGACAATGACTCTTCGTCTCTCTAAAATAGCATCCGCTTCGCTTTCTCAGCAGCGTGGATTTTTTCTGCGCAGTAGGAGACCGGAGCAGTGCCGCTTTATCCATCGTTCCAAGCTCGGTCATAGCGGGCAAGTCTCACTCTATAAATCACGCTATGATTCTGGGCACCAAACCACAGCTGCATCACTCGTCTCATAAAAACGATGATCCCATTCAACCCCTCTTTTCTCGTACTCGGCCTCGTGCTGCCCCTTCAGGCGTCCGCTTTGGCCACTCCCCACCCCATTCGCGCTTTCAAGCGACACATTTCGTGGAGCCCATGTGGGAATGGAACGTACCCTCGCGAGTGCGGGTTCTTTAAGGTCCCCCTAGACTACAAGAACCCCAATGCAAGGTACGGCTACACTCGCTGTTGCTCGGCTCAATGCAACTAAGGAGCCTCGGCTGGGCACGCTTTTCACGAATCCCGGAGGTCCAGGTATGTCGCCTTGTCCATGTAATCATACCAAGTTTCAGTCACTTAATTAATCCCTAGGCGGAAGTGGAGTAGAGTGGATTTTGAGTGATGATATTCTACTCATGAACCAGGGCTCTGGCGGCCAGTATGATATAGTCAGTATGTAGCCATTCCAGACTCTTACACGATACGGGTTGGATTAACACCAAAAAAAAAAAAAAAAAAGGCTGGGACCCTAGAGGATTGGTCAGACCACTCCCAAAGTCAAGTGCTTTGACTCTGGTACTCAAGAGGTCGCCTTCTGGAACGGATCGCTCCGAGGTCAGCTCCTCGAGGTCCGCACCGACTTCAGCAACCGTACCGCTCTCAACGATTTCTACTCTCACATCAACGAGACCGATCGCGCGCTGATTCGGTTCGGAAAGCAATGCAATAATGCGAGTCAGAATATGCTGAAGTACATTGGAACGGCTGCCGGGGCAAGAGACATGGTTGAGTTACACGATGCAATCGAGGGAACAAAAGAAATCAACTACTGGGGAGTTTCGTAAGTGATTTTCTCCAAGTAATTCATGTGCTTTAGGCTGAAATAATATTCAGTTACGGAACGATACTCGGCAACTATTTCGTTAATAGTAGGACCATTACCATACGTCGATTGCATGAGTTGCTGAATTTGAAAATACAAAAGTGTTCCCCAAACGAGTTGGACGTGTGATTTTGGATGGTGTTGTCGATCCATGGGTTTGGGCAACCGAGAACCCGCTGAATGTGAGCTAGTGCGCCATAAGGATATTCTATAATACTTACCATATCATTCATTAGATTGGTCCGATTTCCTTAAGCTCGACTGATGCCACGTTCGATGCGTTCGCCAGACTCTGTGCCGAAGCCGGCCCATCCAAGTGTGCAATCGCGCAGAATGGATCTACAGTAGACAGTATTCGAGAGTGGGTGTTTGAACTTATCGAAGTAAGTGCCCAATTTGTTAGTTGCATCGCACCAGGGATTTGACCTCATTTCGACCAGATGGCTTTCAATTACACTACGGCGCATGGGCCGTCCGAATTTTCTTCTGGACTGCTTCGAGGTTCGTCCATGGTTTATATCTCCAGAATCACATCAATGAACAAATGGATATAGGCAATATATTTGGCGGTTTGTATCAGCCAGTCCTCTGGCCATCCGCTGCACAAACATTAGCCGGAATATATGCTGCACTTAACAATGCAACCTCGAACGCCAGTCTTTCCCGTAGAGATTTCGCTTGGCTAGCTAAACGAGACGCCACAAATTCGTCTGACTCCGCTACCGACTTTTCATACCAGGCGATTACATGTGCAGATGCAATCGACATGCCCACAACGACGACAAGGGACGGGTTCGAGGCTATCGTTAACATAACGCAGAATGTAACGCGAATGTGTAAGTTTCCATTTTTGTTGTTTCACGAGGATCCCAGATGTTAACTTGCGATGCGAAGTTGGCCCTTATAGCTGGTTCCAAGTGAGTACTAGGCTTAAACGAAATTACATGCCCTGTCATATCGCTTAGGGGGAATTGTATTGTCATCACTGGCCATCGAGAGCTGTTGAGCGCTTCAGAGGGCCCTTCAACCATACTCTAGCGAATAAGATACTCGTGATTGGTCAGTCATACAGTTAGGCAAGCAGTCAATAGAGCCTAATCTATTTTTATGATTCAGGAAACGTTGCGGATCCGATCACTCCATATATTTCTGCCAAGCGAGTCGCAGACGCTCTTGGTGAATCGGCGGGGTTGATCAAACGGAATGGATATGGTGTAAGTTTACATCAAATTCCTGTTGATGTTCGGCTCACATCCGCAATAACATTGAACCAGCATACTTCGCTGTATATGCGGTCAGACTGGTTAGTATAAATCTCACGCGCGATTTTGCAAATTTCAAAGCAAAATGAATTTTAGTACCACCAATGCGACGGTCAACTACTTTGTCCACCTCATGAAGCCAGCGACGTTCCTGGAGTGCGAGGTCGTTAGACTGTTTTGCCAATGAGAAAAAATTACTAATGGGCCCGCATTTGCAGACAAATCATACGCTATTCTGAGCGGGTGGATCTGATCGACCTTGGTGATCCTGAACCGACTGCAGGGCTTCCACCAACCGCGACCGGCGTCTTTTTTTCATTGGTTTTCCTAATCCTGTTCAGATCAGCTCAATATTTTATATTACTCTCCATAGTGTCGGGTCCGCTGGTGAACTCGATTTCCATCATGCTGACGCAATCCGAGATCGGAGCCGAACAGTAACGTGGGCTATATGCATACACGAGAAATCGTTCATTCTCCTTAGCTTAATTCTATTTGCTTCGCTCGAACCCTTCGCCGAATACAAGTCTGTGAATCGACGATAGTGATATCTAATAATCACGAATCTTGTTCCATTGCGGTTAGTCTTTCAGCGAGAATGGTATCGTAGCCTGGTTGGCTTTTTGGGAGGTTGCGATACCAACTTGCCAATCAGCTGGTAGAAGTATTCTGGTCCGCGCCGTCTTGACCAAGGCATATTCAAATTGCATGAAGCGAGTTCAGGGTACCACCATTTGTTTGAACCATCCACGAGCCCGAGCCACAACCTCGTTCAGTCCTTGCGCTTCTGATTGCTTTGCTCATGGAGAGAGTTGGTTCTCCTGATAGGGAGTGGATCATTGGACTTTGAGAAAGCGACTTTGCTCATCATCCTTCCTGAAACGCGCGAGCTGATAAGCATAGATGCATGGGGCTAGCAAGCCATCGCTGCTGGGTGATTGGCATGTGCGAGTATAGCCTATTGGGTTTACGAGGCATCCACATGGAGTACATCGCTCATCATTTGAAATACTACTAGTGAATTACAAATGACAGCATGATTTACAACACACGACTGCCATTACTGTATATCATTACCCGGGCACCTACCCCCCAGCACCTAATGCAAACTTTTTTTTTGTGTTTACCTTAGTTCTAATTCAACATGGATCATAGTCGAAAGTGCGAGAACCAGATCGCCATTCGCTGGCATCCAATTCCTCGTGAGCGTGAGTCGGAGGTCCTCGGATTCGTACAATGCGTGAATGTGCTGTTGGAGCTTTGAACTATCTACGGCCGATGCGCCAGTATCTCGGTGAGATACATGAGGTTGATGTCGACTGATATCTTTCCAAACGCGTTCCGTAGACAGACAATGTGGTGATTTTAACTTCATCGATCGACCTTTATCAAACACTGGCTGACTTCGTGATGATTCAAACCTTTGGCTCCCGGGATAAAGGGGGATCTCCTTCGCTCGGACTCGTCACTAGCCCGAAAAAACGGCACCAGAAGAGTGGCCACAAGCCGCTTCTGGTTGACCCTCCGCACAGACCAAGTTCAGTCGTGTCAGAAATTTTCGCAGCGGACTCTGCACAGCTTGACCCCTGTTGGTGACCCAAGGTTCTCCAATGGAATTTCCATAAATTTCCATGGGCTACGGCATGCTGTACGGTTTGGCGTAGGGGGCCAGCCGCATTTGGCGGCGTTCATTTGGCGGATGTCCCTTTTTGGTAATCGTCTCGGTAATCACCTAGATGTAGCCGCGGCTGTGCTACGATGTTCTACGGCGAATTTCTCTACCGGGATGCTTCTTTTCCTTATACTAAACTGTCGATCTTAATATTTTCTTCATTCAAAATATCCCTGCAATGCTGTGACCGTGTAGATCCCGAGTCTGGGAGCTAACGACGGAGTTTTGCGGTGGCAGCCCTCCCCCCATCATCATCTGACAAGCTTTTCTTATACATCGGCAGCTTTTCTCAGAGGAACGGTCGGGCATTGTGACTACTAAACATGTTAGGCCAAAATCCCAAGGTAGGCGTGATGTTTCACCTTCGTTAGGCTCGAACTGTTCTATGCTAGCTCCATTGATCAAAGGTTACGCGAAGTATGTTGTACACATTTACATCGTGCTTTGGATACTGATCAGTTCCACGTTTCGGGCCGTAAAACATCGCGTAAATCACTTTCAGAGCTACAATCCACTCTATGTGCTTCCATCAAAGGCTTTTTAATCGACCTGAAGTTAAGCGCTTGTCAAATATTTATCCTAGAAAAGGCGGATAACTTTGGTAACGTACAGTCCAGAGTTACAACGATGGTGCAACCTGTTTCCAGGACAAACGCAGTTTTCTGGGCCATGTCAGCGGGACAGCTCACGAGGTCGTGTTTAGCTAAATCGATGTGGAGCTAATCCAAGCCATTCATTGGTAGTGATTCAAGCGTGCAAATATGGTCAAGTCGGTGCTGAACACGCAACTGTAATTGGATAATCCGACCGACGGTTTAGAACTCCGGCAAACTCCCACCCAAGTGTTGAAATCGGGGTTTGTT
Organism: Ceratorhiza oryzae-sativae; assembly: GCA_030998015.1. NCBI lineage: Eukaryota > Fungi > Basidiomycota > Agaricomycetes > Cantharellales > Ceratobasidiaceae > Ceratorhiza > Ceratorhiza oryzae-sativae. The sequence continues at coordinate 1,727,028 of JARWMV010000238.1, forward strand.
GATTCCATTAAACTGGCACCAGCTCGGTGTGCCGTGCGGCTGTTGGATTGTGTATATGCAATTGAAATACTCAATTAGGAGAATTTATATCTTGATCAACAACGGCACGCTTAACACGAGTTGGACCCGTTTGACGCCTATAGAAACTATATCAAAGGAAAAGTCGGATTGAAGGCTTGATTGGCCCCAATTCAGCGTGTATTGGTTGGACCAACACGCCGGCGCCACTCTGCGCGCCGTTTTCATACCACTTGGAAGCTCCTCCAGCTGCGCCTAGGATAACTTGGGGAGGCAGCTATGTAAGAGCTGTAACGCCTATAGCAAATAAGCAAGACTAGTAAACCTGACAACAGCCGTGGCTTTATTCATAAAGCGCTTTTATTCCACTTTCATCGCCCGACGCACGCTTTCAACATGTAACCACCTAGTCTCAAATGGCAAAGTGGACCTAAAACATAACTTGATCTCCACGATTCCGCGAGCAGGGCCGCATAACGCCTAGCTCAATGAAGAGGGAGGGAAGTGCGGTAGGGGAATCGGCGTTGCAAACAACACTCGTTCTTGCTCATCAGATTATTCCGTGCTTCATAAGTCGGAGACAGGGTGTTGGGTGGATAGCCTCCAGCGGTTATGATATTTAGGTATAAGTGGTACGGCCCAACCCTGTGATTTATTCACCCAAGCCCTCCCCCTGCTCGTGCTTTGTAGCCCAAGTAGAATATCTAATCATCAGATGGCACCTCGAACACATAACGTAACTCCGGCCCAACGAGAGCAGCATTTCTTTGGTATAGATCAGGCTGCTGAAAGGGAGTAAGCACCATATCTGCTGAATTCTCGTTGCGCAGGAGGCTTACACCACATAGGAGAGACGGGGCGGGGGCTGTAAACGCTCCGCTTCAACTACCCGGTCCAGCCAACCATGGTCAACTAGCCAGCCCCCTTATGAGATCTCTATGGGGTGTTCTCCCAATCACCGAGTAAACACAGAATCGCTAAAACAGAGAATAATCAGGTGGCTTGCCATCTTCTGAAAGTGAGTGGATTTGCACGCCGAAGCAAGATAGTAGCGAACACTAAAGTTCGTCTTTGGGCATGATATCGTTCGTAAATAAAGCCATGACGAACTATGCTATGCCAACGTCCTTACTCAAGTACAGACATATACATGAAACTAAAGGTTTTTTATGCTCGCGTACTACATGGCAAATTCTCTCATCTTGATGACTAGGGCGCACTTAATTAGTCGTGTTTGCTCACTCTATGCTCGTATTGCTACCTTATATGATTAGAAGTATGCGACTGGTGCTGTTCTGCAACATGAATTATTAAAATGCCCCCTTTGCCTTTGCATGGTTGCTAGATGAACCAGAAATACTGGTGATATCGATTCATAGCCGAAAGTGGGTACGATACGAAGCATGAACATGCTGTCTTGTTCATCTGTCAAAATGGTTCTGTTATAATACCTGGAATTGTTGTACCTACGAGTCTAAGGTTTGCCGCACACGCCTTGTAGGATGTCGGTGTGGATTCAGGGCTGCCAATGCCCCCCCCCCCTTCCACGCAATTGGTTTTCTATGAAAAATCAGATCTATTTGGATGCGACTGGTGTTTTGGTCGCGAATCAGTTGGTCTCGCGAAATATATATATACTCAGACTATCAAAATTGAGCAGCATAAGATCCGGGATGATAATTTCTTTTAGGGTATATGTTGCAGTTTTACGCCAACACCACCGGCGACCCCCCATGATTGCCTCAACATGTGGCCCAGCTGTGATCGTTTTGCGGATTGGACCAAGCGTATGAGGACCAAAATTATAAAGAAACCCCAAAGACAAGCTTAGGCATCTAAGCTTGTTAGATTTAAAACCTCTGCATGCTTCTCCTAAGCCATTGGGCGGAGCGTAGCACATACATAGCAAGGAATTGTAGGACGATGGACAGGTCAGATAGCCAAAAGACTCATCGATAAAAACCAAATATAGTTTTAGCAACATACAGATGGGGCAGAAGATACATTGACTGTTACAGAACATTGCCATTACTACCCGGGCCCTCGACTATAAGCAGCCACTATGAAGGGATAACAGTTCATGACTTCGCACCAGGAAAGCTACACTTTGCATCCGCTAGTTGTTCCATTTTGAGCATGCTTGACAGCGCTCTAACGACACAAATCAGTTAAAATAACTCTCCGCGAGCGGGGTTTGCCCATGAGCGGGTCGGCAAACCTCCGTGTTGTGGAGCCCGCTGAATACGGGCCGTTTGTCGGAAATAGAGCTTTTGCTTACAAATTTGTATTTGTGTTAGAGTACTGGGAAATCACACAACCAAACCTGTGCGTAAATGGGTAACCTACGGAATGACGAATTTCAGAATATGGACTGACGCTGGGGTCGGCACTTGCATGTGTATGTGTGTATGTATTAGATAAAAACCTGGCACGCATACAAGCAGGCTTTGGAGCCTCTTATGTGCACGATAACGAGAGTGGGAGAGTGAGGGGACTAGAAGACGTGTCGAACGATGAGCGGACCAATTCTAGACAAGCCAGAGCGGGTCCCTTGTTGGAACTTAATGGGCCCAAGAGCCGGGCTGGTCCCTGGGACGGGACGCATAGGTGTCTCTCCAAGGCTCCGCCACACCATTCCCCTCGAATCTAATCCTTTACGTGTGAAGTACTGCCGCGCAATGATAATCAGTGGCGCATCGCGTAGTCAATTCAATGCATGGATTAGGAACACAACAGGGGCTTGGCTGTACCATTTGCGTGGCAACTACCCAAGGCAACTTCGGGTCAGGCGGACCAGGCCAACGGGGATTGAAAAAGGATCAAGGCCCACCGGTCCGTGCCGCGGCTTGCTAGAAGCCGCAAATCGAATGGCTGGCCGTGTGAAGTGAGGCCTGCCACGTGGTCTGCCATGTTGATAGCGCGCCAAATCGCCACCACAGCAGCACTGTCAGAATTTGGGCTTTTTCGCTTTACCTTGATGAGCTCCCGCCGGTTCCGATGGACTTCTTGTGACAACTTGGCCCACCGACTAGAGCGCAGGTAGCTCAGGTATACCTGCTTCATCTGCTTTCGCTCCCTCACCACGCCTAGAGCCGCTCTTACCGAGCTTATTAAACGCACCCTCCGTGTAATGATTTAGCGCGCTAGCCAAGGCTAAATTTAACTAATCAGAAGCTCGCAAGGTTGGATGACAGTCATGTCACTCAGAATTATATACATTGTACCCGTAGCCTGAAATGGCAAATCGTCATTCATCGTGGTTTTCCTCCTCTTCGTCGTCTCCGTCGAGAACCCCACCCTCTGCTCGGTACCTCGCATACATAGCCTCTTGTTCATCTCCTTCCGGCAAGAGGGTGGCTAGCGTGACCAACGCTTCCAGGTACTAGTCGGAGCAGGATTAAGATGCCATCGAGAACGACATTGAGAATAGTTTTACCAGAGGTTTTACATCTTCACGGTTTGTTTGCAACTTTTCATCTAGCCTACCAAGCGATTCAAACTTACTGATGGCTACAACCAATACCTCATCGATCATTTTTCATTCCAATGAATAAATGGCCACTCACCAGATTTGAGAGACTGCATCCCCCTCTCCCTCAATTCCTTTTGTTCAGCCTCATCGCCCCCTTCTAGGCGCTCTGCAATCGCTGCCCCGATAGACAGGAGAACTTGAGCTTCTCCTAGTTTTCCTTGAGCCCGAACATTCTCTGGTAAGTCCGCCATGGCGGAAACCCGCGAGCAAATTTCTTTAGCACACTTGAAATATGTGTTGTCGAAAGGGGAGGTTCCCGAGTCGTCCGCTCCTGCTTCCTGGTCAAGGTATTCCGCGAGGGCCAGAACATCTTGTGCAGTGACGAGGAGCGTTTGGGCAAATTGCTCGGTCTCAATTTTTGTTTCTTCCTTGCTTTTTGCCGGATCTTCAAACTGACGGTGAGCAATGGCGTAGGATAGACGATCGAGCCCTTTCTGTAAAATGCTAGGCACGTCCGGCCCTGCGAGTTCGGCAATTTTTGTCCTTGAGGTTTCATTCAGATTATCCTCACCGGAACCGGTCTGTGATTGCGCCGTGCCGATGAGTGTTCGTCCCCATATGAGCTCAAGCTTCGGATATATTGTCAGATCAATAAATAGGGGCGCAACGTTGATAAAACTTACATTCCAAGACCTCTCTTGTTTACGAGATTCCAATGCTTCCCGTCCGTCTTCACACGCTGCCAACGCTGATAACAAGTATACAACAGGTTCATCTGGTTCGTCTTCTGTCAACGCAGAAGCATCTGTCTGTGCGAAATGATACATTAGGTACCAAGCCGAGGCATAGATAGATAGTATAGAACGCGGACTATCTCGTGAGTCAATTTATCAGGATATTACCGGAGATGCAAAGGCCAATCTACATACGGCGGGTTCTTCATACGGGGAGTTCTCCTCCTTCTCCCGGGGCGAGTAAACGGCAGTGGGGTCCTTGTGAACCGACACAAGCCGTGCGCATTCGTGCAGGACACCACGAACGAGTGGAAGAGCGCTTGTCGGATTCTCTCCTAATTACAAGAGGCCAATGGGCTATGTCAATTAAAAACACTTCAACGTGCAGAGCAGCGTAGCATCCTCACCATAGAAGGCGCCCAAAGCGTTCTCATATAGCTCCTTTAAATCATTCCAATCCTGTGCGTTGATGGTTTCCTGGTCTAGATCCGTCCTGGGGGCTTCTGAGCGACGCTTTTTGGTACCGGGCTCTTCATCCCCCTTTTTTCTGGAGGCAAGCAAGCCTCTTGGTCGCTTTAGATTCTTGCGGCCGTCAGACATGGTCGTCGAGAAGCAGGTCAAATTTAAATCGAATTCAGGGTCAAGACGCCCTTGGATCTCAAGATAAGATAATCTGGATGTCATTAGTAGCCAAGTCAGTCAATTCAAAATGACATCAACCGAATGTAGGTTAGAATAGCACGGATGAAGGTAATTATGTTCGGAAATCCTGCCATGTGTCCTGCATATTATGCTGTCCCCCCGGCAACTGGGGTGCCAACATTTCCACCTGGACCATCCTTGTGTCCCTTCCCTTTTCCTTTCTGTCCTCCACCCCCTCCACCTGCGCCTCCTCCAGCTCCAGCTCCGCGCCCTCTCCTCTTTCCGCCTCCTTTCTTGTTGGCAGCTTCCGCTTCTTTCTTCAACCTGGCCTCCTCCGCATTCCACCACTGCATAAACTCAAACTCTGCTGCAAGTTCCTCAGCCTCACGAGCCTTAGCAAGCTCCAACTCTTGCCGAAGTCGTTCCTCCTCTTGAATATCACGTAGACTTCGTTTGGCCTTGCCAGTTCCAGATTCTACCTTTTGAGCATGCTGCTGTTGCTGAATGGCAGAAAATGAAACGGATCCGGAAGGCCCGGGAATCGGGGATGTTATTGGGGGAGGCGCGCTCCAGGCGTCACTACGCATATACCTATCAGCATTCCAGTCAAAACGTCGCTCCTGGCAAATGACTTACGGAGCGCCTCGTCTCTTCGTCGTTTCTGCCCCACTTACCGACCGTTTCGGAACAATAACCGGCCCAAGCCCAGGGAACGTCGGCTGAGGAGGTGAGGTTATGGATGCCGGCACCGGACGGATTGGTTTCGCCGTCTGTGGTTGGCCTTGGGGTTGAGATGAGCCGGGTTTAGGCACAGCAGACGGAGACGTCTTCGAAACTACCCTCGGTCGTGATGAATCCCCCAGAATAGGAAACTCTCCAGCGGAGGCAGATGGGCGCTGAGCAGGGGAGCTCGATTCTCTCCAGGATGTACTGGCGGACGCCGGGGGTGTGAGCGTCTGAGAGAATGGTTTGGTGCGATCTTTATGGGCCATTTTGATGGGAGAGGCCGGTTGGTTGGATCCATCAAATCCGGTGATACGAACGGTTGGAGACCGAGTAGTTCGTGTTCCGGCTGCCTCGGTGGCCATAATGGCTCTCATATCGATTCGCCTGTCGAGAAGCTCTAGTTTCTATCCACGCCATGAAATGACATATAGGTACTCACTCAGGTTTGACTGTACTCATACCCCCCCATGCCAAACCAGTCCCGCTGCCCGGTACAGGCGGACTCGTTCCCACTCCAGACAGCTCCAGCTTGGGAATATCATCCAACCTTTCCTCGTCCATTGTGAATAGCCCGTCCCCATCGTTTGGCGTCACATCTTTCTCCTTTTCCTTCTGTGGCGTAATTAGTAGATTGAATGAACTCGTCCGTTTCGGTGTCTTTGGCGATCTTGGTCCGCTGGCAGATGCTTTCGGGGACCGATTGACCGGCGCAGTTCGAACGACCACGGTAGGGAAATCTTGCGTATCCAGCCATGTTTTGTGCTTTTCCATCAGACAAGTGACCCAAGCCCCAGAGCGCGTATGAGGAAGTTTGACAGCCTGCTGTACTCGTACGTATGCCGCCAGCTCCTTCACCGTCTCGTGCGCCACATCTTCTAAGAATCCTTTCTCAAGAAGGCACTCCATATTGATCGAAACATATTCGTGAATCCTATTCTTGAGTTTTGGTGCGTGTAATGGGGATGCATCGGTGAGTACGGAAGTGCAATTATTCAATGTGAGGTGACGGAGGATCACTTCTGAGCAAATATCGACAAGTTGCTCGAGCATCAACTCGTTCTGTTTCATGGGTAAGCACCGTAGCACGGATGACCTAGGAGAACTACACACCGCAGCAGACATGACGCTGAACACGAAATCTATGAGTTCATCCGCCGATTTTACGAAGTCTATCGCTTCCGGTGAGCACCTTCGAGAGTGAAAAAACCCGATACTAGAACTCACCAATATCATCTAATAATCCGACGCTAGTACCACAACACATATACCGAACGACGTATTGCATAGCCTTCCACTCCAAGTGCTTTAAATCCACACTGATTACGCCATTCTCATCCCATCTCTGTCTCGTCCACTCGCGTTCATCGAAAAACGCGGCGAAGAATGGCGAGCGAGCCCTAAGAACGACTGAATGGCACAGGATGGATCTATCTGCGAGTTCGAGTGAAATATCGTGCGGAACGAACGGTTGGGCGGCTGTTTGGGTGGACTCAAAGAGGTGAGCAAAGTCGGAATCAAGGGTGGGGGCGGGCGTCCGTTTTCCGATAGTCTCTACGGCTCTCGCGAGTGCCCAACCCTAAAGCTTTAGCCATTCTTTGAACATCTGTTCGAATAGCCATCGGTTTCGCGTTGATCCTGGTCAATATGGGTGCTACAGGAATGTGGACCCGACGATCCCAGATAGCACAAACGTTATCGCTGTAAAGGTAGTTGAGTAGAACCAGAGCCGAGAGGGCATGGCAGCCAGAGATCTTGAGATTCTTCGTTGATTCGGTGTATTCGATCGAAATTCCTTCGAACTTGAGGTGTTTCCCAGCAAGGATCGCCCCAAGAGCGTGACACCTTGCTAGGAGCACGACTGTATGCGCTGGTAGGACCAAGGCCTGTTGTGCCCCTGCCTCGACCTTCATATCGGCTCCATGAAGCAAGTAATGCCTCAACTCTAAATCCACCTCCTGATTCCGACGATCGACGGCCGCACAAAGCCTTTCCGCCACCTTCACATCTCCGAAAATGCCCTCCCCTTCTTCATCCTCATCGTCCACTTCCTCCTGACCCACAATACTTTCCATCTTCTCTCCAATCGAACTTCCAAATCCGACCATGAACGGTTGAATATGTGCCACATCATCGCATAGCCTCTTGCTATCGACAATCAGCGGCTTGACTTCCGCGTCTGTCCTCAGAGCGGCGAATCCCCCGGTGGAGTTTGCCGCGACGCCTACGACGCGCTGCAGACCCGTTACGCGCTGATACTTGTGGGTTCTGCTCATTCCTCCGCCACCTGCCCCGCTCCCAATCCCAGGGCCCTTGACCGGCCGAGGCGCGTGAACGAAAACATGTCCGCTTTCGGTGCAGACTATAATCGTCCCATCTCCCCCAAGCGCTATATCATGAACAGCTGCGACTCGTCGTCTGAGCGTCCAGACCTTTTGGGGTTTGACAACTGTCTCCACGGAGGATGGATTGTCGGGCAGAGTGAATAGGAAGACTTCGCCAGATGTTGTCAACGCCGCAAATGCCGTCTCGCTGCTAGTAATTTTCGCGATTTGGATTCGGTTGAACACTTGGGGAGGTCGGTATCGATGGGGAAAGGTTGGCGCAGGGAATCTATGCGCTCATTAGAATACCCGCTACGAGAGGGTAGGGGAAGGATATGCTGACTGAATACGAAAGTCCGTCCCGTTCCAAAAGCACCAAACCTCCTTTGTTGGCAATAAGCAAATCATTGCAATGTCCTATCCATTGCCGGTTATCCAACCGTTCTTATCGTCATAAGAACAAACAGAGGCTTACCGAAATAGCAACATCCACCACCTTCGACACCTTTGCTACCTTTCTCGGTAAGACTTGCCAGCCGGGTGTGCCTTTTGGATAGCCCAGTTGACCAGCGTTGGTCCCCCATGTGTACAAATCGTCACTCGTCCAGCATACGCTCGCGGTCTTGCAAGCCGCGATTCCAACCACGATTTCTTTCCGAAGCGGCCCGATGATGCGCTTGGGTGATACTTGAATTTGGCTTTCGGTGGGGTCGACCCTGGATTTGGATGCGACGATGTTCGCAGCATCAGCTGGTTCGATGACATAGCCGAGTTGATGGAAGCGGTTCATCCCCCACGATAGAACATTTCCTTCTTGGGTTAGAGCCAAGGTATGATCCAGACCGAGTGCAACCGCGATAATGGTTTGGGTCTCGAGTCCCAGAAACTTTGGTGAGGCTGTACTGAGCATGCTGTTTCGTTCCGAGCCTGTATATTTTAGTTGTTAGACATACATTCCGCACTTGAATATCCCAGCCGCACCGTCCGACACCACCAAACCCACAGACTTCCAAATTTCCGCGAGGCTCGTTCGTCAAGACCGCTATATCCCCAGATTAATAATCCGGAATTCGATCCGAGCGGGGCGCTCACCCGTATGGAGCCGTGACATGGCTATATGATTGACATTAATCGGGTTGAACCGGGCACTGCCAGTCAGCCTTTCAGTGATTTCACTCGGGCGGGATATGTGAACTGCTTCCGGGTATGTGCGATCGTTGGCATCCCCAACACCCAGTGTAGCATTTCTGCAATCCATGAGCTAAAATCCTATATAGGAGGTTAGAGTCTTACCTGTTACTCCCCCAGACCAACAACTGTCGGGCGGCAGATACGGAGACATTAGGAGCTGTTCCTTCGACTGTAGCATTGTACACGTCAAACGCCGTCATGCCCTCCAAATCGCGGATGCTAGTATCGATGCTGTCACAAGCCAGGAGTATCATCGCAGCCGGGAGATTCCCGGAGTAAAGCGCCCGATGCAGTGCCGTCCATCCGCTCTCGGTATCTGGGGCATTCACGTCTATCTGGGTCGAGGGTAGCGCTAACAACGCCTTAGTGAATTCAAGGGCGACTGGAGCCACGTCTGTGCACGCCAAGTGGAGCACGGTGCGTCCCAAGGTGTCGCGCGCATTCGGATTGTTATCGAGTTGAATATCCTGAGCGATCTGCATCATCTGGGCCGAGCCTTGAGCTTGCTGAGACCAGCTGCGAGGGCCAGATCCGGGCCGTCCGTCGGGGACACGACTTCCGGATGTGGCGCGAGCATCGAGGAGTTGGCGAAACGCGCTGAGATTGCGCAAATGAAAATACGCGTGGAGGTTTGTCATGTACCGGTGGGTGGTCAACCGTGCCAATATCCAGCTTGCGAGGCAGGTTGTGCTTCACAAGATAGACAGTGGCGCAAGCAGACCAATAAGAATATCTGTCGATAGCACCCGAGAGATCTCTAGCAGAAGTGGGAGAAAATTCACTTCTACGCAGCTGTGGTGGCCGTTTGAGTCAGAAAGAGCCGAATGACGAGGCGCTGAAGGTTATGAGTCAAGTATGACTCAGGATCGTGACTGGAAGAGTATAAAGGTAATATGAATGAGTGTTCGGCCTACGTTAAATTTCAGGGGCTTGGAGAGAGTCCAGTAACAGGGAGTTCAAGCAATAAAGCCCAGGCGTTTGCGATCGTCGTCGGGATTCAATCGAATGACCAATCAATCGGGAGTGAGGACACACGTGATCGATAAGCGCCAAGCGCCACTCTTAATGCTCAAGATTCAGAGCTTACCCACGAGTGAGATGTTGCTCGGGCGTCAGGATGTGGAAATGAAATATATATTGAAGTGTGAAGTTAATTAAAATAGAATACAGGGATTTGAGTGAGTAGAGAATGATGTCCAGAGGGTCTGCAGGCCTCTGTTTATGCCTGCAAATCGCTCCGAGTCTTATGACTCTTCATGCCCCAGACATCCAATTTTTTTGGGCAAGTTAAAAAAAATGCACAGTATGTCCATTTTGACCATCTGTGATGATATTTCAGCTGCTAGATGCTTAAGAGATGCAGTACTGCATGAAAACAAGTGTATTCTATATTGTTATGACCTTGATGTAGACTGTTGAAAATGTGCATTTTGTCCAATTTTTGAGTGATTGGGATAGAATATTCACAAAATGAAGCTAGAAAGACTGTAGTAAATGGTCAAAACATCTATTTTGTGCATCCAAAAAATTTGGATGTTACCAGCATACAGCGTGAGATAGGCACTCACTTGAATCGATTACTGAATCATCTTTCTAGTACTGTCTAGCATGTATTCGTGTTTTCTGCACTCCCCCTTAATCGAGCAAGTGTAGTTACATTATAAATATAAAAGAGAATTAAATCGAATATACTAAAGTGACCATTAAAGACAATTAAGAAAGAAATGGATGTGGAAGATATTGTCCATATTCAATATAGCTAATTATGCGACTCTTAGACTGCGGTCTAATCGTCTCCTTGGGCATGTCTACAGTCAGCTCTTGTGACCTGGATCGCGCGCCAATCCTTTCGGTGAGATGTCGGCACCGTTTGTCTCCGAGCCTAGAACACATAGCCCCCATACGCAGCCTCTTCGGGCTCGTCTGGGTCTCATATGTTCAAAAACCCGTCCATGATTCGGAATTCACCTCGTAGGCTGAGCTTCCTGTTGCGATTGCCATGATCTGAGTCGTCATCAAGATCTGGCGCATCGTCTTGATTGGACTCGCTGTCCTTGTCGTGCTTGTATGAGCCTCCACCAGGACTTCAGCATTCGTAGCCCAGTGGCCGATCCTCCCGCAGTTTCTGCATTTGGATGTCGACTTATCCCGAGCTCGAGAGATCTTATCTGTACGTCCAAATCTGCCTTGATTTGACTTCTCGATGCTGACAAACGCCTTCGAGTCACTGTCTCTAGTTCTCTCTTCGGTGCGCCTCAGCTAGTATTCTCGATCGCAAGTCGCAGATCTCATTAGCTAGCATGTTTGCATCATTTGTAGTGAACTGGAAACTTATTGACCGGGTAAATGCGTCCCATGAGTCTGTAAGCTCGCGACAAGTGTCACTATCCAATCCACCTCTGTCAACGAGCCTGGCGCAATTTGGTTTATCTGTTGGAACCATTCACGCATTCTTCGAATGTGCTCCTCGATGGCTTCGCTCTCGTCCGTGCGATGGCTGAAGAATTTCCTTCGCAGGTTGATTAGCGCGACAGTTCCCTTGATTTGGAACTTCGACGCCAGTAGGCCCCACGCGTCTGCAGATGTCTTACACGCTTGGATATGGGTAAACACATTCTCATCAACACGCATCATGATGTTTGACAAATCTTTCCGGTCTAACCTTAACTAAGTGACGTATTCGTCGTTGTCCATGGTACGTTTAGCAGCCGGTATGGACTCTGTCTGGGTCGGGTAGCCATACAAATCGAGATCGGTCAGTATATCTTCCATCTGTATGCGCCACACGTTGTAGTTATCGCTCCCCCTCAAGGGTGCGATGTGGTGTAGTCCGATAGACACTGCGCTAGTGTACCGTCAGTCTGCATTTGGGTTCGGCCCGAGGTGGTTTGAGATATCTCGGGTAGGGGTGTTTATATATACTTGTATCTTATGGTTTAAAGCGGCTGAGCGGGGCTCACAAACCGTAGGAATCAAATATATATGAAATTGTGAAGTTAAGTACAATAAAAGATAGGGATGTGGGTGAGTAGAGAATGGCGTCCAGAGGGTCCGCAGGGCCTCTATTTATCCCTACTAATCACTCCGAGTCGTATGAGATTGGGACTCACTTGGCTCGATTTCTGACTCATCTTTCTAGTACTT